>CM038794.1:122736062-122885247 GCA_021764765.1 Vicia sativa
GATCCTATGGGGTTATTGGTCGTTTGCATAAACATAAAATGATAGTTCATGTTCAAGACTTGTTTTTGAATGTTTTTTATATATATTTCAAGTATGTTTCGATTATGATGTCCAATAAGCTGATAACGAAATCAAGTAAAACGGTATAAAACTAGTTCGAACAAATAAGACATAAAGACTTCGAATTGCAGAAAGTATATAAATGCAGGAATGTTTAAAGGATTTCTTGAATGTAAAAGACTTTTAAAATAAAGCATGAAGTGAAAAGACAAGAATTTAAAGGCAAGTATGTAAAAGTTTTCTGGAAAATAAGAGCATGAATGTAAGAGTTTCAAAAAGTAAAGAGTTTCGAAATGAGAGAAATGCGTTTAAAGGCAGAGAAAGTTAAATGACTTTGAATGTAAAAGGTTTAAATGACATTGATGCAAGATAAAAGGTAAACTGGAAAGATAAAGATACATTATTGCATAAAAGAGTTTGGTGCAATCATACGTACATTATTCGTGCATTCGTTTCCCTAGCCATGTGGTATTTTGAATGTTACTGAATTTAGTACAATAGATATGACACACGAAATCCTAACACTAAGACTTCTATTTATACTATTTTGACCATAACGGTCTGACTTATGAGAGCTTGCCACGTTTCGGACATGCAGAATACTATGCTTCTCTGGCCTCCACGTCTCCGAACCGTTTTCCAGCGCGCATATTCGAACTTCCATTCATCCCGCTCACATTTTGAATTTCAAAGCTACTACCATTTCGAAGCTCCTTCTACATGTATCATCATATTTGCTACTCAAAGCTCCAAGTTTCAATATCTTATTCGAAGAGCTGATTCTTTCATTCCAAATCATGACATTTCCTTCGTTCCAATGAATACTGACATTGTTTCATTTCGAGCTCAGTGATTTTTATTCAAATCATCTGCATCAAAATCTTCAGCCAACACCTGCATAGCAGAGCGCGCTAAGCACCAGCAGAGCGCGCTAAGCGCGCTACACCAGTTGCAGAAAAATGACAGCAACAGGTGCAACTGCTATGCAAACTCCACTTACACACCTATACAATCTCATTTACACATCTAAACAATATTTACAATACATACACACTTCCACAAGCTAAAACACTACAAACTTGTGGAAAATAACAAATTGACATAACAAAACAAAAGCAAATAACAATACATAAACTTGGTGAAAACGAATTAACAAGTTGAAAAGTGAAAATTTGAAATTAAGAGCAAGTCCTATTTCAACTTGTTAAAACATAATCCACCAAACAACATAAACATAAACAAACAAAAACATGCTTGTTTTACGTCGTAAGCTCGGCGCCTTTATTGTCGCGAGCACTAGTAACCTCCTCTCGTCATGCCATGGTATTGCCACACATGAAACCTAAAGAAAGTGTCTTAACAACCACACAACAAACATTACGAGTACGAGACAATTCACAACATCGCATATATATCGGTTAGGTTATATCGTATCGTGTCCACAGAGATTATTGATTAATCGTTCGACAATTCTACCGTTAATGAGTTTGAGATTAAAGGAAATGAAAATAAAAGACAAAATGTAAATGAACAAAAACTATAAAGGATAGACGCTTGTCCGAAATGTAAACTACGTATGAGACTTAAATCTACCACCCATGTCATACTCGGCCTACGATACTCGTCCGTGTCATCACATACCTCTCACAACCTTGGTTATTCCTAACCCAAATTGAGAATCCTCCTAAATCATCTCAATAGCCATGTCTGGCCTATCTCAACAACACAGGATTCAACTGCGTCACCTCCATACCCATTCCTAGCATACTTCACCAACGCAGAGGCATTAAGTTCAGATACTCTATAGTGAATGTTAGATCTAAACTCATTTCTAGCATTCAGAAACTAACAGATAATCATCCTAGGTAAGAATCTAAGCAATCTATCTCTAGCAAAGCTCAAATCCCTAACATAAAGTAAAAACCCAAGATAATCACCGACACAAATTCGTAAAGCAAACTTTATACAAGCCAAAGGCAATAAATATACAAGAGTTATGAGTAGAAATACATACAAACCCAACAAAAGAGAAATACACAAAGAGGAGAAGAGATAAACCACAAATCTACATTGGTTGTCAAGCCAATCGAAGAGCAATCCACCTCCAATCATCAAAATGCAAGCTCCAATGTTGTTTTCTAAGCTAATCTACCAACGAAATGATGGTGATGGTGTTGGGACTCAAAAATACCCAACCCATAACCTAAAAATGTGTTTTTAGCCCCTTTTAAAGAATTAAAGTCGCGGCGCTAAGCGATATTAGCGCTAAAGCGCGATCATTATGTTCAGCATCTTGTTTTTGCCATATCTTGAGAACCGTAACTCGGAATTGCGCCAGTTTTGAAGCGTGGGAAAGTTTATTCAATGCTCTATCTAACCAAGAATGAATATCAATCAAAATAATGATTTTTATTTTGTTGATTTTGAGCTTTATTCGTTGATCAATTATGCAAAATCGCACTCTTGAAGCTTAGCCTTTGGCCTTTATTACTCAATGCTCCAATTATGGATGAATACCTATAAAAGAGATGAAAAACTATCAAATGATACAATATTTACACAAAAACTCAATTATTCTATTATGTACACATTTATACAAAAAGCGGGGGATTTATTCGAAGAATATCAACAAAAGAACGGATAAGTGCCACAAAATGTATATACAAAATAACTACATTTTGGCACTTATTAAGGTTCTAAACTCTAGAGATAAATTTAGGCTTAAAAAACACTTGTATATTGAAGCTTAATACTCTAGTGTTGTTGTTTCACATGAGCATCACCAACACGAAAATACAATTGGTCTTGTAATTTGGGTTAGACATAAACTCTATTATAATACATCTCGTAGGTGTTGCAAAAATGGACATTAATGTGAGAGATACATGATGATTTTGACGAGTATTATAGGTTGACTACAACTGATCAATATGAGTAAGTTTTTAATGAGTAGTGTAAATTCATGCATGATAAGTTTCTCCTCTCTGAAGAATGTATTTATTTTATGTTGATACCTTTTACCTTTTTTTACCTCTAACCCATTTTATTATGCACTAATAAAGAGCGGCAATTCAGTATGCACTAATACATGTGGAGACGATATGTTAAAACTTAATAAATACTCTTTTTTGCTTGTTGCTTTACCATTTCAACAAAATGACGTTGTTGTCGAGGATTGGTGTTTGATATTAGATCTCATTGCGATAATTTCTTTGTTTTTGAGTTTTGTACATATTGTTTATATGATCTATATTGTGTAATTTGATATATATATATATATATATATATATATATATATATATATATATGTGTGTGTGTGTGTGTGTTTCTCATACTTATGAATTTGTTAATGTTTTACATGTCACTATTTATATATATGTTTGCTTTATAATTGTTTTGCATTTGATTTTGATACTTGTGTATATGTTTTTTTCTTATTGTTCAACTGTGTGTATATATGTGTTGTCATTAATTTTTTTTGTGTTGTAAATATTCTTATTTTCGTTACGTTTGCTCAAGTGTTCCCCATGTTAATGTTATATGTCGGTGAACGAAGCAACATGGAGGAGCGTTTGTTTGTAAATAAAGACGTCGAGCTAACAACGTTAAACAAAGGCTAGTTGGGAGGCCGCAAAGGTTGTAAACTTTTTAGTTGATATGTATAGGGGTTAGTGGAGGTTAGGCATGAGAAATCAGAGGTTGTTCTTATTTTTCTACATTTTCCTACTACCACTTAGCACAATGTTTTTCTGTTCCTTCCTAGCACGCTCTTTCGCACTTAACATACTTAGTTGTGTGCCATTGTTACTTTTGCTTCACTTGGCCCTCATTTTAGGTAATTTTTCAAGTTTTATTGTTTCAACTTGCGGATGTATGGTAATGATATTTTTGAATGTGTCATACGCAAGGTACATGTTCATCGCTTTCTATTGCATAACAAGATTAGGAAACTTTTAATTTGTACAATTACCATGGAATTCATTATTTCGCATTACTTGCTTTTGATTGAATCACTTTAGTTTCAAACGCCAATCGAGCAAGTTTTCCATTGTTCATATATGCATAAGACTAACATTCTTATTTTAGCTAGATTTTATCAAGTTTAATCTTTTATTTGTGTTGATTGTATGAAAGCATGAAAAGAATAAAGGCATTTTGTTTCATTTGAGCATAACTCAAAGCCGTAAATCGGCAAGCAAAAGTAAGTATTTTTATAGGTTATATAATATCGTCTCCACGGGATTAGTGCTACTAAATTGTCGATCGACAATTTCTCACATTATAAGTTTCTAAAATGGATTTAAAGTGTAAGGTGCGGGAATTAAATATATGAGCGAAATAAATAAATTTTCCGGAAAGGAGAGAACTCTTAAGATTGTATTTCATATACCCATAAAATACATAAAATTACTACCCAATTGCCCTTAACCTAAATTACTCGTTGATATCTTCACGTATCTCTCACACAAAGGTTATCTCTAACACAAAGTGAGATATCAACCGTGAAATTCTGGTTACAAGAAGGCTCAAGATGTTGTGGCATCTGATCTGACATTATAAAATAGATAAGGTAGAACAAACAGTTAACAATGCAGGAAACAAAAGAATACAAGGAATTGTTAACCCAGTTCGGTTCTAACCAACCTAAATCTGAAGGCATACCAAGCCAGGAATGAAGTTCACTATCAACAGTATTAATTTAGAGGGAAACCTCCATATTTACACTCCTCGCTTAATTATAATACTCAATAACCTTTCTACCTAAGATACCACACTTCGATATGAGAACCTCCCCCTCACTTCCAATCACCTCAATAATGTCTATAAGTCACTATCACACCAGCAACTGCATCAACTTCTTGGCTCCTAATACAATCATCTTGGAGATACCTCACTCCAAACACAACTAAAATAGTTTGAAGACACCACACTTCAAACACAATACAAAACAATCACACATCTGACACAAACAAAACATGGAATTTTTTCACAGCTTCTTCCAATGGCACAACTACACTCATTGCTTCACGGCTTCTGAGTGAGTAAAATAAACCTCTTACCTACAGGCTTCAAGGCACAAATCAGTAACCATACCATAATCCGAGTGGTTCACTTACATGGCTAACCCTAAATATTACATCTTTCTAAAACCGGTTAGTTTACTAAAACTAGGCTACAACTGTTTATTTATAACCTATTACCCAACTGGATATGGGCCTTCAAAATAACAGCATAAGCTGTAACAAACTTTTGCATTAACAAATTTTATGCAGAGATGAACAAGTAGATTACTTCTGCTATGACCAAGGTCCTTGATGATCTTTCTCCTTAGCTCTTGGACCTCCACATAGCCTTTAAATTCACGCTACATAAGATGCATAATATTCCCATAATATTTTGCTTTCATTAAAACAGAACTATAACAAACTTAAAAGTTTTTGTAGCGTGATGTCCTGATGTCTGATGTCTCGACATCTCATATGACATGTTGTTCTATATTTTGAAACTTTTCAACACAACATGTTTCTTCATTAAATAGAACTTCAACCTGTTTCTCCTTACAAGTTAGAAATCCTATTTAACCTATTGCTGCTAAATTAGTTTTACCAAACATAAAGTCAATCCTAAAAATAGAGAATCAACAATCTCCCCCTTTGGCTTATTTTGGCTAAAACTAATTTACATAACCTTTGTATTACAGAAGCATAATAAAATATACAAGGGTTTAAACAATTTAATCCAGCAGTAGCAATTTAGAAGTCTTCAATAGTCACTGTTTATGATATTTCAAACTTTACAAGTGATAGTCTTTGGTCTTCTTTTATGATGTTGAAACATCATACTAGGACATATTTCTGGAAGGTCCAACTCCAATGTTCTCTCTCTTTTAAGGATCCCACAGATCACACTCTCCCTTAAAAGTTTCTCTTCAGAGATATTATAACATAACCACTTTTCCCCCTTTTTAGCCATAATAAGGCAAAGGCTTGTTGAAGGAGAACTCACTATAGCACAGGAAACATAACATCATAGGCACCATCTTCACAAAGAAGGACAAATATTTAGGCCATGATGCATATGAGGAAGAAGATAGTAAATACTCCCCCTCAAACTGAGAACTATGCTACGACATAGACTGACACAACATCCTCTTTTGGAGCACAAGAGGAAACTATTTAACAAAAATAACACTTGAACTATCCATTTACAGACATAGAGAATCAGACCTCTATATTGGATAACTCAGAACACAAGACACAATTTGTGTTCATAACTCAAAAACAAGACATAGAACAAAAATACTTGCAGAAAATGCAAGAACGGACAAACTTAGAATAGGACATCCGATTCAATATCTTTGAAAAAATAGATGCAAAGATTGACCTCAGACTTAACTACGTCTGAACACTAACCTTTTTCCCTATGTTTGCCATAAGTTGACAAACATAACCTTCACAGAATCTAAACTTACCCATATCCGAATGAAGGACATGAGAGTAAAAAAACGAAGACACAACAAAAGTGAAGGGAAGAAAAAGAAACAAAAAGACACTCTAAATACCTGAGCAAATAAAATAACGTACCTAGACTATAATAAATATCTTGGTCAAGAAACACTACTTCAATACAGCCTGTTTATTTTGGAACTAACAATTTCCAAAACATGCACTAAGTTAGGACAGGTGATACACACCATCAAAACACGTCTTAGATGAAAAGTTTAAGAATTATCCATGTTGGTCTTTTAAGGATAAAACATGTCTTGAGATATGTCCTGATTTCTTGTTCGATATTGTTCTTCTAGCTTTAAAAGATTAGTCTTTAAAAGACTTTCCATATGATTAGAAGCAAAATTACATTGTCTTTGCTGATCTTAATACCCCTTACTCCCCCTGAGATACACAAAATAAGGACATCTTTGATGTTGGTCCTTATAATACTTGAAGTATTCTTTATTTGGAATTTGCCACAGTTTCCAAATAAGGAATCCTTAGTTTTCTTGCTTCACAAGATTTAGATTGCCACACTCTGTAACTTGTAATAGAAGAAACCTCCTTGTTAACTATGTGTATAACTAATTATAAGTCATCAAAAGATAAGTCTGAACCTTATCATCTTTCTTCAATCTCTAGTGTCTTCAATAGTTGTGATGTTACATCTTCATGTAGAACATTCTCTTCTATACATCACAGTCTTTATCTCTTTCTTGATTTAGATTTCCACACAGTTATCACAAATATCTAGCTCCCATCAAGATATTTGACAGCATTTATATGCATCTCCTTAGTTGAATCAGCTCTTCAAATAATCACCAGATAACATTGCCACACATCCTTGACTTGTAAAGATAATAGTGAACTTTAGTATTGATATTTATTCCACACTAGGCCATGAATTCTTGATACATATACTCGGCTCCTGACAGAGTATAAGAATTTTGCATTCAGGCTGCACATCTAATAAGTACTTAGTCTTCCGTCAAAGTACCTACCAGTTAGTTAGTTAGTTAGAATTAGCTACTCACACTAGATCATCCTGACTGATTACATCTTCACACTTATATTTACTTCCTGGAAACAATACAACTTTAATAACTGAAGAATTTAAGATGATGTTTTGACATCTGATACAAAATCATCCATTATGGTTCTGGGGGTAACATCCATAATTCCTTATTCATAACACTTGGGGGGTGGGACACAAGAAGCACTGCAACTATCAGCTTTACATCCAAACAATTTACATATCAAGGAAAAATATGATCCACATCTCGATAAGCTTTTCTTTAGACTCTCATTCTGATTTTGAGATGATGGATGCCATAGTCTGTACCTACAAAGAAGATTCCCTCAACTAGGTTTCTGGAACAGACTTAATCATGGCATAATACAAAAGTATGCAAATTCTTTAAGATAATATGTCTTCCTTGATTCATATTGACAATACCCTTCTTGGATAATATTTAGGGCATTTAATATTCATGACTATAATTCACTGTGGTTGAGAAACAGTATTCAGCTCCAAAAAAAATCTGTCATATGATCATGAGCAAGTCTCCATATATCTGGTTCCTTTTATCAGAAGAATGTACCAGATATAAGTTCATCTTAATTTCACATAAGGGGACTGAAGAAAGTACCTTTACGAGTATTCTTACTTGCATTGAGCTTTACTTTTATACTCCCATAGGCTTAGGTTAGAAATAAACTAACATCTGGATTATAATAATTTAGTTGATCATGTCCTTATCAACTGATAAACAAATGTGTCCTCTTCCAGATCAGGAGCAGGTTCCAAACATATGTACTCATACTACATCTACTTAGCACCCATAACATTTGTTCTTCAACTGGTAGCTGCATATCAGTAATATTGTCCTAAAATCCTATAGAACATTTGTTTCATCTCCTTGGAACACATCATCCTTAATAATCTTCAAGGTCTTCAAACAACTTGCACATGTATATGAGAATCATTGATCAATTGATATTCATCAACTTTATTAATACATGCCTTTATGAGTGGACTTGAGAGAAACTCAAGTATCTTTGACACTTTTAATAGGTTGTAAGATCTGCTCAATATTCTATTGAATAAAAATAACCCTAGGATCCTTCTTTCACTTTAGGGGTTGCATCTGAGGCTATGCAGCAGAAAATAACCATACTTCAACAGAATTTACATAATTCTTACTCCACAATTTAATTGTAAGCATGAAGGTTTTGACAATTTTCATCTTTGTGGTGAATATAGGCTGAACAATTCAATCCAAAATCTTCACTCCCGCATGAAGTCTTTGAATTTAACTTTCTTGTTCCAGCATCTTTATCTTCTTTCTTCAAGAAGGTACATGTTCTGGTCAGGTTGGTCTAGCTCTCCACAAATAGGTCCATCCTCCACTTCTAGGGGCTATATAATATGAACACTCCTTGTTCAAACAATCTTCTACCTTGTACACAACCAGAGAGTATCCCCCATGGATCTCATCTAGAAACCGACAGGATGCCTGCTTTGATACTAATTGAAATTCTGGTTACAGGTAGACTCAAGATGTCGTGACATCTGATCTGACATTATAAAACAGAAAAGGTAGAACAAACAATTAACAGTGCAGGAAAAAAAGAACACAAGGAGTTGTTAACCCAGTTCAGTTTTAACCAACCTACATCTGGGGGCATACCAAGTCAGGAATGAAGTTCACTATTAGTAGTACTAATTCGGAGGGAAACCTCCATGTTTACGCTCCTCACTTAATCAGACTACCCAATTACCCTGCTATCTAAGATAGCACACTTAGATATGAGAACCTTTGCTCACTTTCAATCACCTCAGTGATGTCTATCAGTCATTATCACACCAGCAACAACATCAACTGCTTGGCTCTTAATACAACCATCTTGGAGATACCTCACTCCAAACAAAACTAAAATAGTTTGAAGATACCACACTTCAAACACAATACAAAACAATCACACATGTAGGCTTAACAATCACTAATGTATCGAAGCTTAATGCTTATTTGTTGTTTCGCACGAGACATCGTCGACGCGAGAATAAAGTTGTTCTCACAATTTAGATTAGACATAACCTCTATTGTGATAGGTCTTATAGGTGTTACAGAAATGAACACTGATGTGACAGATACATGATGATTTTAATGAGTATTATAGGTTGAGTGCAACTGATCAATAGGCTCGAGTTTGTGATGAGTAGTGTAAATTCATGTTCGATAAGTTTCGTCTTTGAAGAATGTATTTATTTTCTATTGATACCCTTTACCTATTTTACCTTCATCCCATTTTAAACTCAAACTCATAAACACGTGAAATGTCGAACGACAATTCAATATGCATCAATCCCCATGGAGAAGGTATGATAAAAATAATAAATATTTACTTTTGATTGTTGTTTTACCGCTTCACACCTATCTCATGGTGAAACGAAACACGACCTCCATGTGAGCTCTAAATGTGTTCACATAAAATAATTTCAAATCAGTTTAATATTTTAATTTTTTAAATAAAAAATAAATTAATAATTTAAATATCATATTAGTCCGTATTTAAGTGACATGTGGACCATTACTTGAATGAATAGTGGAAAAAATGTCATGCTGTCAATGCCACATCACCTCTTTATTTGGACAAATCAAATCAAGTTCTAAAAATGGATAATCTTCAAATCAAATCAAGGTTCTTTTTCGAGATCTCACAATATGGCAGGGGTTAAAAAGGATATTAACCCAATAATTTATAAACATAAATATGTCACAAACAATAACACTTACGTTAGAGGTAATGATTTTTAGCCTTTAAATTCTAAAACCATGTAACAAATTTCTATCCTTTGACATATCTACATGTTGGAAAAAAACTAAATATTAGTGAAAATGATACAAATCTAAAGTGAATAAATAAATATTACTAAGTCATATAGAATATTTATTTACTAGTTTTTCCTTATCCCTTCTTAATTATGATAACAAATAGAATGAATATTATCATAATCATTTTTTTTTCAAATGAGATACACACATCTGTTGGGAAAGAAGGTGTCTCAAAATTTAAATCTTAACTTTCCATCACTATCAGAAATATTTTTTCCTTGTAGTGTAATTGACATCTATTTTTAGAAGGATCAGTGACATAAAAAACTTGTTGTTCTTGAGATTTCATGATGAATGGTTCGTTCATATAAGTTGTATTTCAAAGTTCAACCCGTATGAATCATTTATTCATCAATTTGTACATCTGTGTTACTGTCAATCCACTTACACTTAAATAAAGAAATTTTAAAAATAACATAACCAATCTCCAAAATCTTCTCAATAACCCTAAAGTAAGCTCTAGATGCCAATATAAGATTCTTATATTTGGAACTAGATAAGTACATAGTTTCAGCTTCAACTATAACCCCACTATTTTACATAATACTACGATCATCCTTTGATTTTATATACAATGAAAATTTAGTAATATCGTAAAAGTCTTAATATAAAACTGAACCCTCAAGTTTACCTTGATAATCCTTAACCCTTTCCAAGTTCACCATAGGAACCTCAAGGAAAGAGAAACCACAACCAATCTCTCTAGTATCAAGCCTAGATGAACTAGTCCCGTATCATTCTCCAAGGAATCTTCGTCATCCTAATGAGCCCTAGATTCATTACCACCATAATCAATACTCCTTCTAGTGTAAGAACTATCACTAATTTGTATAACATTTACAACATGAGGTATAACCACTAGAGGAACCATAGATATAACCTTTGAATAAATAATTTCATTGGACGAGGAGGTATTCCTTATTTCATCCCCAATAAATGATTCCATAGGTTTACCACCGTTGAAGAAAGAATAAGAATCAATAATGAGAGAGAATATGACCTTAAACAAACTACAAAGGTAAAATAAATGGCTAACTATATAACACCAATTTATAATATTAGCGAGATTTGATTTTAGACCTGATAAAGTCCCTTTACAATTTTCAGATTCTCTTAGATATAGCTCTGACTGTCACGTTGCAATAAAAATTCTCTCCCAATATTTGTCCGGCATAACAACGTTGCAATAAAAATTCTCTCCCAATATTTGTCAGATTTCTTCAATTACTCAATTAGTTTCCAAATAATTAGTTCAAATGCATCACTTGCTTTATAAACACTTATTTTTATTTATCCGTATTTGATGTGGGACACTTTTTGAAAAACCATGAACAAAATAGTGATTTTAGTAAATACCTTTCAAAGACCAAATAGTGCTACGAAATCTCAGTATTGCAAGCTATCAAATGTTGTCATTGTTTCTGAAAGACCGTAAATATTGCAAGCTATCAAATGTTGTCATTGTTTCTGAAAGACCGTGAATACTTAAACTATGGAAAACATAAAGCAATAAACAATAAAGACATGCAATCACTAGTACAAAAAGATTAATTTACACCCTTTTTTTTATTATAATTACACCCATTAAATTTAATACAAATCGGGTGTATATCCATTGGGTGAGAAATGTCTACCTTAATTACACCCGTTTAACAATAGGGGGTAAATAGCTTATGATTTACACCCGATTTTTATTAAATTTAATGGGTGTAAATATAATTAAAAAAAGGGGGTAATATGTTCTTATCGTTTTTATGTGCACCCTATTTTCATAAAAATTTTAATAAAAATCGGGGGTAAATTTATTATAATTTACACCCTTTTTAAATAAAAGAAAGGTCTGACTACACCCTTTTTTAATACAATTTAGCACATTTTTCTAATATAATTTAAACCCTATTTTAATAATTAAAATGGGCATTCCGAGAATCGAACTCGGACCTCTCGCATCCAAAACGAGAATCATACCATTAGACCAAATGCCCTTATATGATAATCTTGCATAAACTCATAATGGAGAACTGAAAGACTGAAAAAAAGTTATTGAAGTAAAGCTGATAGAATTTTTATGTTTCATTCAGTAGGACTCTGACTTCAAATGCTGAGATCATGCCATCATTTCTGATAAATCAAAACCATAACAAAGTTAAACTCACTCTCAAGTAGAAGCAAAACCTTCTGCAGGACTGTCCAAATCAAATTCATTGTTGTCAAGTTGGAAAAAAGTTGGCTTCAGTGAATCTTGTGTTGATGTTCTCTTCAATTCATCAACAGCCAGACCATTATCTCCTCCATCCAGTTACCAATGCAGCTTTAACTCTAAAAGCAGCATTATGAGTTGAAGCAAATTTATAATTCAGTCTGGCAGGAGGGAAGTCATTGAACAATTTGAAGCTGTTGGATACCCTACATTGAACAACAGATCCAATCAAAGGTTAGTTTCAAATAGTAACATCCAAACATGAAATTTAACAACTCTAAGACACAATGAGAAGCTACTTAGTCTAAGCTAAAAATTCAGTAGCTTTGATTGTAGCTACAAAAGTGGTTAGAGATGAGAAGATACCGGGAAGATGAGAGTGGCTTTGAGGAGGAAGAAGAGAGATTGAAAGTAGCAGCAGCCATTGTTTTGTTTAATTGAAAGGTCAGCAACTAATATAACAAAATACAAACAAATTAGTTGGTCATAATTTAATCAATTTAGTATTAAAAAACGCATTAGTTCCCAGCAACAAAAGTATTCAGAAAATTAAATGAAACAATTAACTTACCTACTTATGCTTTCAAGTACAACACCTTCACCTTCAGCTACCGAGTCAGAACTTTCAGCAAGCAGCCCTATAATTCAATTACATTTGTTAATACATTGCAAGATACAGGATTTAAGTGACTTGTATTGAAATGTGTGCACTGGTAGCAGTCATATTCTCTCATATTAAAACAAGATGCATCCTCACTATAGTTTGATTGGAATAATATTACATACTATAAATATGCTAATGTTGACGATAATACATACTATACAGAAATTCAATGTCTCTATCTATCAAGCGATGTCGTAGAATAGGAAGAAAGAGCAAGGCATATCAAACTAGTAGCAATGAGACTGACTTACATGAATCCACAGTTTGATTGGAATAAGATTCCAGCAACTCTTGCGTACTAAGTGGTGTGTATCTGAGAAGAGAAGAATATCATTTATGAGCCATTACTGAAAGTTACACACAATCATAGGCATCAACCACAAAAATTATCCCCCTTGACATTACTATAGTTTCTCCTCCTAGTTACCAGCATTTAGAATATTGATAATCATATCACAGACAGACTTAAGCGTACCCGAGACCAGTAGCAAGCTCTTCAGCCACTCTCTGGTTGATTTCAGTTGAATCGCCAACAAGATAAATTGAAGTTCCTTTCAAAAGTAGAAGTCATTCTTGCATGATTGGTGATTAATTGTTCCAACTCTGACCAGAGAAGATTTACTACAGAGAAAATGCATGGAATTCTTGATCCTTCCTAGTTGCCAAGGATGTAACAGTCACCAACTTCCAAAAGATAACGTGTTATAATAGGAAGCCTTGCATGAATCTAAACGTATACTTCACTCTCACTTCAAATATCAAAATCAGTCCATGTTGCGTTGTTGAGTTTGAGTGTAGAACTTTGCTACTCAACTAAACTGAACAGTTTATTTATTTCTTCAACTCCAAAACCACTTCACACACGCATTTATCATGAAATTTACCAGCAGATAGTGACAATGATCCAAGCAATAATATATATCCAAATGCATGAAATGAATTACAATCCTAGACATTCTATTTCCACAGTGATGAAAAGAAATATGTAATTAAGATAAGGCTCAGTCTACACTTAGGTGACAGTAAAACTTGTATGCCAAGTAACCTAGATGACATTTATTAATCCTAATTTGTCTCCCTAATCTATCAATTAATCTGGAACAAACAACTTCTCTTGCCTTGAGTTGAGATTATCATTAAGATTTCTCCTCATCTGATTGAGAGCATGGAGGATCAGAATTAACAAAGAAATCATCCACTGAAATTAACAACAAAATGAAGATTGCTAAGTACTCACTCGTTCCCAGGATTCATCCGAATAGGGTGAAAATTGCTCGGTGCAGGGACTCCATTAACGACGTGACAACTTGATATACCCATGGAGTCTATATAAAGACGAAAAGAGGATCACAAATTCCATGTAATGATAGAGTCCAAGTGGAACTGGTGAGTAACTTACCCAAAGGTTCGATGCAACGCAACATGATTGAGATGGAGTCTTGCAGAGAGATACCATTCTGCCTAAATTTCAAAGCAACACAGAATAAAGATAACAAGCTTAAAAGTAGTGAAAAAATGACCTAAACAATCAAATTCAACAAAAAACCCAATCAGGTCTAACCTTGTTTTTTGCAGCTGCATGTTCGCCAACTAATTGTATGGATTCGGGGGATACAGTGAGGAAAAAGCCAGCAATATAGAAATACTTGGCCTTTTCAACTATTTATTATTAAAAAAATGCATAATACTATATGTTAGTTATCTTGATCATTCAGACTTAATGAAGATAGAAAGAGATCCTGAACAGATCAATGAGGTACCTACCTAATGCCCAATTTTCGGGTTTCTTCAAATGATCAACCTTGTAGCAATTTGCAGCTGCTAAGTTGGCAATAAGTGACCTATATTTAGATCCAATAAAATAAAGAAGGCTTCAAACAGCTGATGTACAATCAACAATATCAAATACTATATATACTAAGCTGAAGACGTATACTATCATAAAATATGAAGAAAAGAAAAACACAAGCGTGATCCTTTTACCTTTCGCCACCAACCACACAGACAGCACAAGTTCCTGTAGGTGTATTTTCATCTTCATAATATTGAACCTAGTTGTTAAATCAACAAGTTAATTTACGAAACTATATTCTACTGTTGGACACAGTGCACGAAAAAATAAATAAAAATTAACATAGGTTTAAAAACTCTTTAACAACTAAATTAAATAAACTAAACTCAATTATTATCCTAAACAACAATTTAACGAGCACAAAATAAAATAAAACTCAAGATTATCCTAAAATTAAAATACAGAGCAAAATCAAATTAGCATGTTTACCAAAATAATACCAAAAACGTTCAATAGATGCTACAGTACAGATCCGAATCGGAATCTGAATCTGAAATGAGGAAAATCTTACATAGATTTATGCTTATCTTCAGCGAGAATGGCATTGTTCAACTGAATATCAAATCTGAAAACCAAATTGAAAATCAAAATGAAAATGAAAAACATGAGATCTGATCCATTTCATCTTTCCGTAAATCAAAAGAAAGAGATAGATGTGTCACCAAGTCCCCTGTGTCATAGTGTTGATCTGAAACCAACTCGCATAGAGCAGGCTTACCCTGTTGTGGCTGAACTGCCCCAAATGAAACAGAAATGCAATCTCATGATTAGTAACCAGTTAAAACCATAAAGGCATCATTACAACCAAAACATATATCATAAAATTACAATACATAAACAATGAATTGAACCAAAGCAAAATATTGTATAATATACATTTAATTGAAGTCACCACAAGAACAGTTCTTCTCTCCTTCTGGTTGAGGAGCATATATTAGACTTGTGCTGCTCGGAATGACAAGCAGCCAAGATGGTATGTGTGGCTTGCCTCGCAACTAACTTGAAAGTTTCGACAACTGCATGATAAACAACTGCATGTACAATACTTTCATTTAATTAACAACTATCACATGCACAATACATGTTTAACAGTGCAAACATGCATTTACTGATACAAGTACGACAGCAACAGAAGTTTCTCAAACAACTTTAAAATTTATGTCTAGAATTGTAACATACACACTGCTAAAGGTATAATGCATAGCAATTACCAAATGATTTTACCTAGTAACCACAAATAGTAAAGGTATATATGAAATGAAACATCTAATCTAACAATTTCAGCCAACAATGGTGATGTCAACATGGAGGGGGAAAAGTAAATTCAACAATTAATTAATATTACCTAATTGTTTATCTCTAGTTAAGCACTTCAGATTCAGTTTAACAAGAGACTAGATCTCTGTTTTTGCATCTTCAGTATTTTTTGTCATCTCATTCCCAAAGCCTTTAGCAAATCTTTGTATCCTAGTTTGAGTATCTTCAAAACAATTCTCGACTTCACTTTTGTGACCCTTTGGAAGCACTTTGTTCCGAAGTGGCAGTCATCAAAACTAATATCACTCGGAGCTATAGGATCTTTGAAAACTGGAATTCCCTGCCATAAGCAAAAAGTGTGAGTAGACTTAAGAAGTTTATTGCAGAGAAATTAAGGGAATATACCTGCAAGATGGAGAATTGATAAGTTTCTTGATCAAGCGCAGAGACGATAAAATTTCCAATGGACAATTTTCTTAATCTGCAAACCCAACTCATGAGCATATCCTTGTAACTATAACCAGCGACCGTTAGTACGATTGTTTTATTTCTGTCTGCAGTGATAGACAGAAGTGATTCTAAGGAAAATGGGAGCTCCAAAGATGCTGAAATTTTCTATCGATCCTTTCGGGAAAAATCTGAAATTCTGGTCACTGATTTCTGATGACCAATGCAACGCAATGCGTTTTCCTTCATCCACTAAACTTCACCTTGATGTCGAATTGGATAAACAATGTTTTTCTTGATGTCAACCATAATATATTGGTTTTCACAAGCCAAAATTTTGGGTAGGCTTGAGTAATTAGCTTCGCTGTAGAAGAATGATCCATAGTGTGCTCCTAAATGTGAATTACCAATGTACTCCCACTTTCGATTTTCTATATGATACTAAATCTACTCAGAGCTCAATCTGTAACAAAATCCATAAACCATTACATTGAATTTATGATACTAAATCTACAAAAAGATAAATTTGAATTTACTTGTAGCCCACTTGAATATGGACAACCAGTGTAGGAGCTGCAACTAACCCAAAGAACATTACTTCCAGTGTCAATTTGCACATAAAATTCTACAGGAGGAGTACCTAACTGCAGCTTTGTAAAATATAGCCTGAAATAATACATCAATTTAAAATCAAACACACACAGGCAAAGATAACATATAATGCAAACGAGAAAAACGTAAAAGACTGAGAAAAAAACTAAAAGATTTAACAACATTGAACGAAATTGTTAAAATATGCAATTACACTGATTCTGCTAAACTGTAAAATAAGCAGCAAATTTAATAAAATGATCCGCTGCGACCACACAGATTCTGCTAACTCTCAATAAATCCAAAACATTGCCAGCCACTGAATAATTAACAGCATATTTAGAGTACATTAGCTGCCTCTTTTAAACTGAATAAATTTAATTGCAGTTAAATAGAACACTCGACATAATTAAATTATCCTTCTTCATTATATTGATTTCGCTCCTTTTACTGTGGATCATTAAGATATTTGATGTATGTTGAATGTTATTTACACAGGTACCTTTGATTGACCGGATATTGATACCTCCTGAACAAGTTTGAGTTTGAAATGAATCTGACAGGAAGCTTGTGCGCTAAGAACTAGGCAAGGTCCTCTTTGTTAGTCCCTCCTGGGAATGGGTTACAGACAAATCTGTCCACGGATCCTCCCTCTTCCTACGGGATTGGAATTGAAATGCCTTTCAAAGAAATCAACGAACCCTCTCAAACTCAGTCTGTGATTCCAGGTGAATCTAACAAAGATATTAAGATCATTAATCAGGAAATGGAGCAAAACCATAATATAGAAGAACATGAACAAGAAATTCCAGCCTCTTGAAAACTATTTTGCGTGTGAAAAACTCATAAAAAACACTGTGGCAAAGATAAGTGGCTATGTTCATGTGGCACAATATTTTCTAGGAAAGACAAGCTTTTCAGGCACAAGCAAATTGAATTCACAAGTTTGAAAACATCAAAAACATGAAATAAACCACAAAACCCCAAATATATTATCATCATTTTCACAAATTGCAATCCCTTCAGAAACTTTGTGAGAGAGAAGAAGATATAAATCAGAAAGAACTCACCCAAATATCGAATTGGTCCCGAACCGAATCTCTACATTCGTTCATCATCTTCATAAACCCCAAAATTCGAACCTTGATCGATGAAAGCGAACCGCGAATCGTAGCCACGAAGACGGATTTGAGATGATGAAGTGTTGAATTGCAAACGGAGATGATGAACAGTAATAGGCGGAAGCGATTTCCGACGAGAGTTCCAACCGAGACGAGCGAGAGAGATCGTGAAGAATAAAATGGCGAGACACCGGAACATGCATGGGCGAAGATAGGTCACAGAATCTTCGTGAGAGAGAAGATGCACAGTGGAACCCTTCCTTTCTGAGACGAAGGGTTTCCGCGAAGGGATTCCAATTTCAGTGAAAACGAGAAGAAGGGTGAAGAGTAAACCCAATTCGAGTGAAGTGTAAATCCAATTTCAGTGAAGTGTGAATAGTTTGAAGAAAAAAAAGGGTGAAAATGAAAATGGTTTCAACATGAATAGTTAGAAACTGTGAAGTGTGAATAGTTTGAAAAAAAGGGTGAAAATGAAAATGGTTTCAGCATGAATAGTTAAAAATGAGGTGAAAACTAAAATATTTTTTTTGAAATTATTGATTTTTGTTCATCTAATTCAATATTAATTCTTTTTTGAAATGTTAAATAAGCATTAATAAAATAATAATTTATTATAAAAAATAAAACATATTATTTAATTTTTTTAATAACTAGTTGGACTAAGAAAAATCATTTAAATTGTGACATTAATTTATTAATAGTCACTCATTAATATATCACATTGATTATATATTTTAAATTATAAATTTTTTTAGTTTATATAAATTTACACCCATTTATTTATTTTAAAAGGAGTAATTGAGATTTGATTATAATAATATTTTTAATTTAAACCTAATTTTAGAAAATGGGAGTACATTATCACATGATAATGCTTAAATAACACTTTATTTACAAAATTGTCACTATATTTTTTTATTTACTTCCGATTTTCGAAAATTGAGTGTAAATTTAAAAATTATATTGTCTTTTTTGTACTAGTGAATAACTTTCATTCTTGGAACATTTCACCAGTAAGGAATCACTACTTTTCATGTTTGGATAACTCTGCTGATCCGGTGTTGGTAAGTACAATGTGTTTTGATGAGCTTATGTCATGAAGCTAAGTACAATTATACTTTGTATATTTAGTTGGGTTTGTTTAGAATATCAAGAAAAGAGTTTTCTAACTATGTATAATGGAAGAAAAAGATAATGGTGAAGATGGAACTGCATGTATGTTGTATATATATTTTGGAGTCCCACGTCGAAAATATTTCATAAAATGCAATTGTTTATAAATCACTTTAATCTAACTTCATTCAATTAATTAATAATGGGCTGCTCAAATGATAATGGGCTGCTCATCATATGAATTACAACATTTTCTGTACTAGAAGCTCTCGTCATCAGACAGACAAAAATTTTCCATGTCACAAACCTTTCTTTAATAATTGAGTTACTCTTGTTGACTTTTTTAATGATATTTCTTTTATAGACTAGTTTAAACAGGGTCAAAGTTATGCCAGACACGTTACTATTTATGGACAAAATTTTCCCATGTCACAAACCTTTCTCTAATAATGGAGTTACTCTTGTTGACTTTTTTAATGATATTTCTTTTATAGACTAGCTTAAACAGGGTCAAAAGTTATGCCAGACACGTTACTATTTTTTTTTCCTTTTACGTAGGACAATGTACAATAATGAAACATTTTTTTTTCTTCATTTTTTATATTTCAAATTATTTTTTCTTTCTTACCTAATAATTTAACACATATTCAATTTTTACTCATTACAATAATTTTGTTTAATAAAATTCAACACTCTATACCATCAACATTCACAACACGTTAAAAATCTAAACATTCACAACAACCAATAAAATTTTACAAAGTATTTTATGGAACTTCACTCTCTCCTCATTCAACATGTTGAATATTTTTAACACCAATTAATCCACCTCACTTTCAACACCCTATTTAAGACTTCATTGCAAACATTCAACTGTTGAAATTTTTTTCAACACGCCCATTGTATATAGTCTAAGGCAGGTTACTACACAAGACCTCAAATTTATCAAGGTTAAACAATAATTAAATATTGATTCCTAAAATATTTGTCAGATTAAATCGTCATTAAACATGATCTCTATGTATTTTATCATAATTAAACAATAATTAATTTACACAGAAACTCTAAAAACTTGAACAACATCATCACCTTTATTCTAAAGAATAATTATAGTTTTTTTTCCTTATCACCACCGGTATATTCCGGTTCGGTGATTTCAACACCCTCCTGATAGTCGTTACGGGAGATCGAACAATAATTTTCTCTATCACTGAACCAACCAACAATTGATATTATAGCTTATTTGCTTAGATGTATAATCTCGATACACACAAATACATAATATAATTATTTCCTGTATATGTATGGATGGAGTAAGCTAAGGATGATAAATGGATGGAATAAGGTATAAATCTTCTTTCATTGTAACAGCTACTCCAAAACTCTCACTCATATCCAAATCTTTCTTTTTAACTCCATTGGGAAGTTTCCAATCAAAGTGATACATCAACAAAGCAAGTGCAAATTCAACACTGATCAAAGCAAATGTCACCCCTGGACACATTCTTCTACCAGACCCAAATGGAATGAAGTCAAAACTATTACCCTTATAGTCCACACTATTTTCATCAAATCTTTCAGGATAAAACCTATCTGGATCAGACCAAAAACTTGGATCTCTTGAAATGGCCCAAACATTCACTATCACTTTGCTTTTATAAGGTATATAAAATCCATTTATCTCACATGCTTCTCCACATTCTCTCGGAAGCAAAAATGCACCAGGAGGGTGTAATCTCAATGTCTCTTTCACAACATTTTTTAAATACTTTAATTTCTCCATGTCACTTTCATTTGGTAGTAGCTTTTCTTTATCAAATACCTCTCTTACCTCAGCTTGCACCTTATCCAGTATTCTTGGATTTCTAATCAGCTCAGCCACTGCCCATGTTATTGTAGAAGCTGATGACTCACTTCCACCACCATACATATCCTTCAAAATCAAAAGATCTAGTTAGTTAAATTGAATAATTCATAATTATACTTTTAAATAAATTTAATTAGGTATTTAAAGTTTTAATAATATTTATTTGGGCCCCCAAATTAAGACAAGTAATTAATAAAAAATTATTTAAAAAGTCAGAGACCCAACTTTATAAAAATAGCTTAAAAATTATAAATATTTAATTACAATTTTTCTAAAATCCACAAACCTATTTAAAAATCTCTAAATAGTCTATGCTTAAGTAGTTAAACCAAGATTTAAGACTAAAAAAAACCTTAATCAAGATCTTAAACTATTTGATAAAAAAATTTAAATATATAATTGGTCTTTGCAAATATATTATCTTTTTGTTTTAGTCAATAATTTATATATATTTTATTTTTAACTTTCTTTGATCTTTCAATAAATATATATAGTAAAATATTAGTAAAATTGTATATATTATATATTTCAATAATTGATCTTTCTTTGTTCTTACAATATTAGTAAAATAAGGAATATAATTATAGAAGTCAATTTTGAAAAGATTAAAAAAAAAATAAGGACCAAAAATGAAATTTAAAATATTTTAAAAAAATTAAAACTAAATAAAAATATTACATAGATTAAAACTGAAAGCTAAAAAGTAGTATATACTTAAAGAAGCAATGAATTAAGATTTTAAATCAAAATAAATTTGCTTACCAAGATCACAGCCTTGATACTATTATCACTTAAACATTCTTGATTCAAAAGCACATCTATAAAATCTTCTTCCTCCACTTCTTTAGCATGATCTTTATTGACCCTTGATTTCCTAACCTCCCTATGCTCATCAATAATGTTTTGCATAATCACGTCAGCTTGTTCATGTAACTTTTCAAGCTTAGGCTTTAAACCAGATAAGTGTTGAAGCCATACATAAGAAGGAAACAAATCTCCCAAATCAAAACCTCCAGCAACCCTCGTGGATTCCTTTACTACATATATGAATTTCTGATTTTCCTTACACTTTTTCCCTAAGGCCACCCTTGAACTGATAGTAAATATTGTGGAAAACACTTCTTTGGTGAAATTGATTGGTGTTCCTTCTTTTGATGTAATCAACTTGATTAGATTAGTTAATTCTTCACTTCTAACTGGTTGAAAAGATTGGACACGTTTTGAACTTAGTAGCTCAAGGGTACAAATTTTTCTAAGTTGTCTCCAATATTCTCCATAGGGTGCAAAAGACATACCACGAGAGTTATAACTCAATATCTTTGAAGCTAGGATTTCAGGCCTTGATGCAAAGATAAGATCATGAGTTTTCAACACTTCTTTAGCATAAGCTGATGATGAAACAACTATTGTTGAAACCTCTCCAAGCTTTAGATGCATTAAGGGTCCATATTTTGTTGATAATTCTCTTAGTTTATGATGGGGAAGTGAGCCAACAAGGTTGTGTATGTTTCCTATGATAGGTAGCTTCAAGGGGCCAGGTGGTAAACTAGAGGTTGATGAGTTAGATTTCTTGGTCACTAGTATTTTGTGTGCTATAAACACTAAAGTGATTAGGAGAAAATGGATGTAAAGTACAGGATTTGAAGATCCATCTCGAAAACAAAATATATGGCTTTTCGTGTTATGATTAAACTTTGTTTGCAGTTCTAATATATATAGTATAATGCAAATTTTATTTGAGTTTGGTTATATGAATTTTAAATTTTAACACCGTAGACTAATTTTTCTATTTCTCAATATATTTTAATTTTACACATTTACACGGATTATAAAAACAAAGGTTTAGTTAAACTTTATGGTCCCTTAATTTTCTTTTATGTCCTTCAAAGATATTCACATCAGTCAATTTGATCATTTCTATTAAATTTAGTATACATTATGTCAAATAAGGAAAAAGACGGCGCTTTTTTGGCATAGACAACATTAAAAGTGTTATTTATACTAGCACTACTGTAGGTAAAGATAGCGCTTTTTAAAATCAAAAGCGCTGCCTTATGTCTTATTTAAGCAGTGTTTCATTTTAAAGAGTTTTCTATTGTATCTTTAGGCAACGTTTTTTTTAAAAAGCGTTTTTTCCCTCTTTAGACAACGTTTTTAAAAGTAATGTCTAATGTATCTTTTAGTTCTTTTTTAGTTCTCTTTTAGGCAGCATTTTCTTTAAAAGCGCTTTTTATTCTCCACTATAGACAACACTTTTTTTACAAAGCACTTTCTATTCTCCACTTAGGTAGCGCTTTTTAAAAAAATGTTGTCTAATATCTCATTTAAGAAGTGTTTTTAGTTAAAAGTGTTATCTATTGTGCATGTATGCAGGTTTTTTGTTAAAGCGTTGGCATAAGTATTATTTTTTAATATAATGACATCATATTTTTTAGAAGCGCTGCGACAACACAAGTTTTTTATAACATATAGAATATTTACAACAGATAGTACTAGCTTTTGATTTATATATATATATATATATATATATATATATATATATATATATATATAATTGTATAAAAACTATGTATTTGTGTTCCGTATATATCAACAACTTTTAGTAATTTAAATTTGTCATCTCTATCTTCTACATCTATTTGAAACGAAACTAACAAATTAAAAGGTTTGAGAAGCAAACTATATAACATATAAAATTTATAATCATTATAATTCAACACAAACTTTATAAATATTTCTATATACTATTATTCATCAAGAAAATTATATTGTTATCAAAATTTAACACTAACCTTTAAAATTCAATATAAACCTTTAATTCAACACAAAAATCTTATAACCTTATAACAATTATAATTCAACACATAAACCTTATAACCTTTATAATTCGACATATAAATCTTATAGCCATTATAATTCAACACAAATCTCATACACCAAAAAAATAATATTTTTATCACAATTTGTAAATGCTATATATCATTAATAATCAATTTCTTCAAAATTAACACATCCATCATTCTAATACCAAAAAATCCACTTCCAAAACCTTTAACTTCTAAATATTAATCAAACATAATTACCAATATCATCTACCCTTAATTCACAACAACTTCTAAAACTATTCCAATCTAATACAACACATCACAATAACAAAAATCTCTAAGGACCATAAACTTCACACAAAAGAAAGAAAGATGTTGTGAATCTTGTTATTAATTATGACAAAATTCAATATCAATTTGTGAGACAAAGAATAGTAGCAACCAAATTAAATGGTCTTTAGCAATAAGAATTTGAACACAAATAATATAACAGGATAAGGCGAGAAAAAGACAAAGGTTTATTTACCTAGTTCGAACAAACGATTTATTCGGGGAGAGGCGACTTATAATTCACTATACTTAGAAAGTTGTTACAAGAGATTACATATGAGTTAAGATAAAATAGTTTTCGCCTTCAAGTTCCCAAGAAAAACCCTGAAGGTGCCCAAGATTTACCCTATTTTATACCCAAGTACTTCTCAACCTCTTCAACCTTGAGATGTCTATCAAATTCGAGATATAAACAAGTGTTTTCCAATTCATGATAACCTTAAATAATCCCAAAGATTTCCAAAATATTTTCCTTTCTAAGGTCTCCCTATATAATATCATAAACCCTATATTATGCCCTTAAACCCTTGTTCTCCCTTGTTTGATGTAAATTCTAAGATTCTCACACTATAATAACAGAAGACATACATGTTTATAATAGCCAAAATCCAACAAATCCATAACAAATCCCAAAACATATCTCCTAAATTAGAATAAAAGATACTATTATAATCTTATAATGTCTATCAAATATTATAAATATATCTTATAATATCTCTTAGACTAGTAAAAATATATATCTTATAATATCTTTTACAATATTATAAATATATATGTTATAATATCTTTCAGAATATTATAAATATATTATAATATCTTTTCATATTAATTCATATGATATCCAAATTAATATAAAATATTTTAACATTAATGAATGGACATGTCGATCGAACTCGATCCGTAAATTCTTTGGGACCGATTATTTTCCGGCTTTACGGTTTTAGTAATCTCAAAACATGTTTTTTTCTTCATAAACAAAGGTTTTAAGGTATATTACAATAATCTCTACCTTGACTTTAAACCGTGTTGATACCAATTTAATAATCAACAACATTGTTGCTCTCTACGATGTTGACTTATTCAATAACCTTGATCATATTCAAACAACCATTGAATCTTGATCTCGCCATTTATCCACTTGTTTCCAATTACATTTTTCGGCTAGGTAATTTAACAAGCCTACAAGTATGAATTTTCAACCACACATAACTCCACGGTTTCAAATTCCTCCTTAAGGTTTTCTTCTTTTATTTTGCGGTCCTTGACTACATTTAAAACATAATATCAAGGCTAGCTTAATCGTACCTTTGAGATGCTACAATAACCCTCCTTAACTTATCATGAGTCAAATGATAATCGAGATCTATGTAACCATTCTCGCACTACTTAGCATCCATAATAGGAAACTCCACCTCAGTGAGTTTTCTCCGTTATAGTTTTACTAGGTTTCTACCTTAGTTTTCACTATTCTTCTGTGAAGAAATTCACCACCAACCATGTAAGTTTTTTTAACCTCATCTCTTCCCCTAAAACTCAATAACAACTCATCGGTACATGCATTTTTATCCCTTGATTTCTGAAAAAATCATTATACTCCTTTGAAACTTTCTCAAGACATTTATAATGCCTTAAACCAAATCTCATGTTCTTCCTTGTCATGAAAGCCTCCATTAGTTAATGATGAATCAAATATATTTGAACCTTCTAAATTATATAGACCATATATTTTAGACCCTTTAACAATAGGGAATTTCTTCACCCACCTAGTGGATTTCTCCCACACCCGTGAAAAACCAAAAATACTATTCGTAAGTTAACTTACGAATTCACCCAACAAGGTGAATTCGTAAGATGACTTGCGAACTAAGCTTTCTTGGGGAATTCACAAGTTAACTTGTGAATTAACCTTACTTTTGTACGTTTTACACATTCAGGAAATGTTTCGTACGTTAACTTATGAATTCCCCAAATAAGATGAATTTGTAAGTTAACTTACGAAACCTTTTCCTGGATGTGTAAAAACATGTTTAAAACTACTGTGTTTTTCCATATTTACTCGAATTATGTTTCCGTTTTCAGAAATTCAATTAAAGAGAAAAATTGTCATAAACTATTAATATACGCAATATCTATATATGCAAACCATGTAAATAATAATATGTTATAAATATTAAAGAGAAAAAATGTTAGAAATATCATATTACATAAATTGTTCTGAAAAAAATGCAATCATACAAAATCAACTAAAAATATATAATGGCTACTGGGTATGCCTAATTCTGACCCCCCCGCGACGTCCTTTGCTTGTGGTAACTGTTGCACCCCAAAATTTGCCCTCCTATCTCGATTTTATCTGGCTTAGGCTTCACATTCATCTGCATACGCGTCCATTAGGTCATTGACATTAAACAGTCATTCATTCACTGCATACGCATCATTTCGTCGTATTTAAATTGACCAAAAATCAGTTTAAATTGACGTTTGCATCGTTTTATAGTTATAAAATACCCGATATTTCACTTCATTAATTTTTACCTCCTTACTTGTTTACTGTGTCATTTTAAGTTGATTATATGTCGGTGATATCGATATTTTGATTTTACAAACAGACTGTTAAAAGCGATTCGACACTGTACGAAAATTAGTGGGAAAAATATTTCAAACTTTCGCCTCTAACTCACTGCTTTATGAATCTACGTGTCGCGTAGATCATGAAAATGTGATCTCTCTAATTTTTCGATACATTTCGAAGTTTTGTTTTTAACCGTAAGTGTTTAAAATCGGTATTTTTATTATCGTTTTATTTCAATTTTAATTATTTTGATAATTTTTCTTTAAATGTATGAAACCCGTAGTTTATTTTAATGTGTCCATTTAATTTTTTCGGATAATTTATTGTCCGAACTTTTACCATTTTCGATAATTTTAAATGCTCAATTTTTATCCCTAAAAATTAAAACAAAAATATGTTTGGGTAGATTATTTTTTAATCCATTGGGCTTTATAGCCCATTTTATGATAAAGGGCAATTTTGACATTTTTGAAAATTATCTTAACCTAATTCTACTTGTATATATATGTTAATTTGTGTCACTGTTTGGGGGGGGGGGGATCGAATAAAAAATAAAAAAAACGGCGGAGGTTATGAGAAAGAAGCTGCCATCTTCTTCATACACCCAGACCTCCATCACCTTGATACTACCATCACACTCCCTGTTTCCATCCATTCCCATCGTAACAAACATCCTCACCGAGTTCCATCTAAACCCCCAATCTCCTCTCCACCCAGCCACCCCTCACCTCTGTCATCTCTCCGATCGCCTCCATCAGCCATCGCTAGCCGTGTCCTCCAAACCCCCTTTTACTTCATCATCCCGTCACTATCACGCCTTCCCTCTCATCGACAGCAAACCTTCAATCTTCTTCAACCTCCGAAACCCCACTCCATCTCCACGTTCGTCCGCTCACCTTCTTCACCGTGACTTCCATTCATCTCTTCACACTTACCTCGCCGCCTTCACCATACTAACTCCCTCCGTCTCTCCGTTAACAGCAACCCCCTCCCTGTTTCCGCCGACAACTTCATCAGCATCACATCGCACCCCCACTCATCCCGTCGCTGCCCAGCCACACCGTAATACCTCCTCAAACAACCTTCATCTTCCTTCCCCTCTTCGACACGCCTACCGTCTTCTGTTCATCAAACACAGAACTTCCAAACGCAGCTTCCTTCACCTCCTTTCTCGCTGCTGCTTTTGTTCTCCTTCACACCCCCTATTTCCTTTACAAACCCTTTATCCAGTTCATCTCAGTCACCGTTCTCGCCGAACCACATAACCACTGAACCTCCTACTTCCAACGCCTCCATCATAACAACTCCTCTCACTCTCGCCACCATCTCAATTCCATTTCTCTCGTAATGGCAACCTCCAAACTTCCTCTCGGCTCACGGTCGGCATCAACTCGTACTCACAGCAACTCTCGCCTCTCGGTTCTCCAGTTGCCACTATCCGGCTACAAACCTCGATTTTCAACCAACGACTCATGACTCGATTTGTTGACTCGATACGATTCGGTAAATTTTGATTTCGCCATGTTTTTACTATTTGAGTCGAGTCATCATGCTTGATTTGGGTGAAATAGATTGACATTGTTTTGTTTTAGATTAGGATTGCTTTTAAATTGTAATGAATTATTCTGCAGTTAATGTTGCTCTAAGTGTTGGGTTTTTTGCTAAAGTTGTTGTTTCGAATGTAATTCAGTTTGCGTATGAGTGAGTTGTTATCATGTTTTACTTGAATTCGATTAAAATCTACCATGATATTTTGTTCTCACTTGGATTTTTGATCGAGTTTGTGACGAATAATGTTTGTATTAGTTTTGAATTTAAGTTGAATCGATATGTTGTGTATTGATTTTTGGTTTAACTTTTGAGCTGACTCTAAGCTGAATTCTGTGACTAATTTTGTTAGAACACAATGTTGATTTGGTGTAAATTTACATGAGTTCATTTGATTTGCTTGAAGAAAGTGTTGTGTTAATTCATGTGGAAATAAATTTGATGATTGTTTAGTTGAGTTAATGTTGATATTGTTTGGTTTTCATTTTGTTTTAGAATATGTTTCTTCAATTTGTGACAACACCATATCATTGTGTGCTTGGTTTTGAGTGAGAAAATTTGGTTATGATGTCAAGTTGTATTTCCATTTGAGTTGAACCTTATAGAGATTGATTTTATCGAGCATTATTATGGTCGAAGTTGCTGCCCGTTTTCGGTTCATGTGATTAAAATGCGTTTAGAGTTCAATTTTCCGTTTTTTCGATTGATAGCTTGAGTTCTTTGGGTAGTTCATTTGTGAATCGTTAATCATGAATAAGTTCTTGATTCTTGAATTGCTCATTCATTCATATAAGTTGCATTCGATTTTAATATCATGCTCATTAACCATGTTTATCTTGTTGCCATTTTATTTCAATTCCATTCCACACTTATGCTACTAACATGGTTGCTATTTGTGAAGACATCCAAGGATCGATCAAGGCATTCAATTTCTTTTAGCATGTCTACACTCTCATTAGCATTTTATTTTATTTTGAATTACTATTTCTATTTAATATTTAGTGAATGCATTTTTTAAATGTACAAAATACTTATTATTTTATTGCTTAAATTTAGTATTGTAGATACAATTATATAGTATTTTTATTTAATATTTAATATTGTAAATACATACTACTTTTATTCATATATTTTATTTGGTTTATTTTATAAATTCAATTACATTGTAATTATTATTTTTGTGTTGCGATTTCGAATTGGAATTTAATTCAACCTTCGAATGAATTTGAGCATAAATGTATCCATTCTTCATTATAGTTTTATGCGTATCTTTAGTGATGTAGGAGCCTTCATTTGGTATCCATCCGATGCATCAAGCCTTATCCGATTTTGAAGACTACTTGGAGCTCAATTCTTACACTAAAGCAAAGTTATTTAATTATTTAAATTAATTCGATTTGGTTGTAATAACTTAGGATTTATTTCCTTGTGTATTCTAATTACTGTTTAATTCGGCGTTATCATATTAGAACACATAGCCTCCTCTTGGGCTCTTCATCAGAAGCGGTAAACATACACATGCACACTGCACACATTTATAGTTTGGTCCTGGCTTTTCTCGACAACTATTCGATCGATTGTTCCATCGGTCGTTTAGAATACTAGTGTCACGCTAGTCCCACTTTTAGGAGTATACATAAAGCCACCTTGTATGGGCTCGCTTGTTTTCCTAAAACACTTTCAAGTCAAAACAATTAATTGAACTTGTTCTTTTGAAAATCAATTTTCTACAAAACAAAAAACAAAAACATAGTGATATGGTATTTAATTAAATTGTTAGAGGTTAGCTGACGATTTAATTAAAATATAAAGTATTTGGGCCATTAGAGGGTAACCCAATGACTTAAATGCTTTATTCCATAACATAATAAAAGTGAACCTTGTTTCACCTCACTTCTTTTCATAACAAAGATTTTGGATGAGAGATGATCGGTTGACCTCAATCACCAATCTCGAGTATCGAATCGTTAGAGGATATCCCAACGTTTTGATACTTGTCATCCACAACCAAACCCTAAAACACTTTCAAATTAAATTAATTAATTGAATTTGTTTTCAAAATCAATTTTCTACAAAAACAAAAAACATAGTGTTATGGTATTTAAGTAAATCGTTAGAGGATATCCAACGATTTAATTAAAATGTAAATATTTGGGCCATTAGAGGTAACCCAATGACTTAAGTACTTTATTTCATACACTTAATAAAAGTGAACTTCGTTTCACCTCACTCTTTTCATAATAAAGATTTTGGATGAGAGATGATCGGTTGACCTCAATCACCAATCTCGAGTATTGAATCGTTAGAGGTAACCAACGTTTTGGTACTTGTCATCTACAATTAAAATCAATCCAACCCATTCAAATCCTTTTCCGCATATCGCGGTCATCAAAAACATTTCTTCTAAAATCAACACAACCAATCCAAGACATTTTCAACAAGAACTACGGAGTTTTGACTTTCCCATTGCGAGGGAATCGTAGCAGCGGTTTGAAACCGTGTCAAACTCAAAATAATAATAAGCAAACCCCGTTTTCTTCTTTCTTTTTTCTTGATCATTAATTAGAAGATAGCATTTTTACTTTAAACACACAAACATGCACGAACTAAATGGGTCCCATCGAGTACGATGGACGTAAGAGGTGCTAATACCTTCCTCTTGCGTAACCGACTCCCGAATCCATCCTTTTTGGTCTTGTAGACCGCCTTATCCAATTTTTGGGGGTTTTATCTATATTTCCCCGTTCTTTCTAGAACGAATAAAATTAGGTGGCGATTTCACCGTTTTGAAAATTCATTTTAAATGATTTTTTTTTGAAAATCGAGTTGCTTCAGTTGGCGACCTCACTGGGGACTATTTTTAAAATCTTTTTTGACTAAGCGAGTCAACCCTAGTTTAGTTCTTCGCATGTTTGTGTGTTTGTTTATCGCTTTCTTCTTTATGCTTATCTATTGATTATTTGCTTATTTTTTCTCTATGCTTTATATATATTAATCTATTGATATATTATTGTGATGGGAATTCATGGGCATTGTTACATAGATAAGCCCACTACCCAAGCTTCTAGGTCACCTTTTTAGGAATAGAGGGGTTGCGTAGCCTAGGTCCACGACTCCATTGTCTTGTTGGCCCGAAGCGAAGACTCCGACTTAGAGTTGGTTGTTTTAAGGAGGTTGTTGGCCCGATAGCGCGGACATCAATCTTTGGACAAATGACCTATAACTCTAAGTTTGTTCATGTTGTCATAACAGGGCCAAACGCTCAATTTTGGATTTGAGCATCCCGTTAAGGCCGTTTCTTGGGGTATACTTTTACAAATACTATCGCCATGTGGCCTCTGCACGATGATAGTGTTTGTAAAGGGGATCGAGACTCAGAAACATTTAGCAAAAAACATTAGAACCACCTTGTTCGGGATTATTGGGTAGAAAGCCTAGAATCGTAGGAGCCCACCTAAATAAGTTGTTCTAATTACCAATACCATCCCTGATTCACGTCTTTGTGAACCTATTATTATCATCATGTTGCATTCCATTTGCATCAATCATCTCAAAAGAGTTTATTTCTCTTATCATCCATGCATCATCATGCATTTCATGCATTTCAATCAGAGGACTCATTTCAACCTGACTTCTTATTCAGAATCTCAAGACTACAAGACTGATTTCCTGACATCGTCGTCATCATGGATCAACTTCAGGAAAGTGTAGCTGCGATGAATACTCATATAGATACCCAGATGGATCAATTCATGGAGGTTATCCATAACATCGCCATTGGACAAGAAGAGTTGAAGCAAGTTGTTCAGAGGTCTGAAGTTGTTGCTACTGATCATGTTAATCCACCAGGTGTTAATCTTAACCACATGGAGGTCCTTTCAGATCAAAATGTTAGAAACACTGTTCAAATGCATGTCAATGGAACTCCTCACTGTGATGACATCTTCGAGTCTTCGTTTGACACCTTCAGATTTTCGATTGAAGAAACTGAGTCTGAGAAAAAGCTTCACCTCCTCGAGAAAAGGATGAAAGCTATTGAAGGTCGTGATTCCCTTGGTTTAGATGCTCTTAGTTTGTGCTTGGTGCCTGATATCAAAATTCCTGCAAAATTCAAAGTCCCCATCTTTGAGAAATATAAGGGTACCTCTTGTCCGATTACTCACATCAAAGCCTATTGCAATAAGATGGCTCCCTATGTGGAAAATGATAAGCTCCTCATGCACGTTTTTCAAGATAGCCTCAGTGGAGCGTCTCTCGAGTGGTACACTCAGCTTGAACGAACTCACATCCAAAATTGGAAAGATTTAGCTGAAGCCTTTGTCAATCAATATGACTATAATAGGGACATGGCTCCCACCAGAATTCAACTCAAGGTTTAACTCGGAAGGCGAAGAATCTTTCAAAGTAGTATGCAAAGATGGAAGATTAGTGCTAGAGTTCAACCTCCTCTTTTGGAGCGAGAACTCATTGAGATGTTCTCCAACACCTTGCAAGGTCCTATATGATCGTTGGATGTACTTCTACGTTTTCACACCTAGTTGTTGTAGGGGCAATTGAGCGTGGTCTCAAGATGGGTAACATTCGGATGTTCCTATTGCTTCCAAATTTCGAGCAAATTGATGAAGAGGAAAGTACAATTTTCGAGGAAGAGGAAGAAGCTCTGTTACCCTCCATTTCAAATTCTAATCAAGTGACAAAAGCTAATTCAAATCAGTGTGTTCCACAAATTTGTCTTTAGTATCTGTCAAACACCAGGACCGTATGCTCCCCAACAGCAGAACGTTCTTCGACAGCAAACTTATCGACAAAATCATCAACAGCGAGGTGGGAAGAACCTGATAAGGCCAAGAAAAGTGCATGATCCAATCCCTATGGTTCATAGTGAGTTGCTAACTCACCTACTCCAACATTCTTTGGTGGAGTTAAAGGAGATCGGGACACCTCCTTTTCCGTATCCTTTGGGATATGATCCTGATGCTTACTGTGAGTTCCATTCTGGGGCACCTGGCCATACAATTGAAGGATGTAATATTTTCAAAGGCACAGTTCAGAAACTCATTGATTCCAAAGCAATCACGTTCACTCCAGAGGGCCTACGCATCAATTGAACTCTTCTTTGACTCAGCGAACGTCACGATTACAAAGTGCATCTTTGAAGCAAGAAATCCATACGGAGACCAGTCTCCTCAACATGGAGATTTCTAGTTTTATCTTGCATGCTCATTTGTAATTTTTCTTGTTTTGTTCAGTACTTTCTTGTATGCAAAACTTGCTCATTTCTGAATACTAATCATAATGCATTGAATATGCTTGTCTTGAACCGATCCATTCGCTATCACTCTTATTTGTTTTACTATGCTTTTGATATTCAACTCTTATTAATAAAGCAACACCTCATAGGGATGATGAACAATTTATCCGAATCTCAAATGTTATTGCTTTCGAATAAAACCACACTAACAATGTACAGGCCTTGTTTCAAATTCTCAAACACCGGAGATATAAGGGAGTGAAACCATCGTTAACCCCTTTTGAGCCTCGAAGTAGGAGTTTCTTTTCTGTTCAGAAAAAACCCTCATTTTTTTTTAAAACTTGGGGCAGGGTAGTGTTCAGTTAATCTGATCGAGCGTTCAAAACTCGTCAAGAGTACGCATCCAAGGATACAACAATGGTTATCCTTCAAAAGGCCGAGGAAATTCAAAACCACAATGGTCAACCTTCAACAGTGTGCATCGAAAGAGGTTGAAACCGTAATGGTTATATCTCGCACAAGAAACAACAGATGACGATACCACAATCGTTATCTCTCATCCGTTAAGGATTCAAACAGTCAATTACCTCCAATCAAACAAAGATGGAAGATCACACGACTTGTTCAAAAAAAAAGTGGTAAAAAAAAAAAGATGACAAAAAGCCCGCTAAGTCGAAACTTCATAATAAGTCGCTTAGGCAAAACTCAGGCAAAAGAAAGAAACAAAAAGGATTACAAAAAAAATCCTTAGAAAAAGAACAAAGTCGTGTGATCAGACACCAAAAACAAAAGGTGAGTGACTGTCGTGTCCAACAAACCTCGGTGTTTCCTCAACCATCATAAACTTCTCTCAAGAGATGAATGCTCACATCAAGTTATCTGAACCTAGGATTGGAGAACATCACGGAGAATGGGAGGGCACCAAATATTTTGAGCCTTAAAACTTTTTTCTAAAAACCCGTGAACCAGACCACGTTACAACCCTTAAAAGTCCTAATTGAAGCATGGGTTAATTCGAAAGCAAATCTGTTACAAGAATACGGTAACCTGACTCCTAGGAGGCTTGCTAAACATTTGAGTTGGTATCACTCAATCTTTTTCAAAAAAAATCAATGTTTCGATATCTTTTCAATAAAAGTTGTTTAACTTCAGGACAAACATGAACTTTGCATTAGAATTATCATTCGTGGAATAAAACATTCTTTGCATATAGATAAGTGCTTAAACATTAAGTAAGCTTGCATAATGAGCATCAGACAGATAATTTGATTGTCCTGAAGGACATGTTGCTTCAAGTATTTGATTGAGCACAAAGCAACTCGAGTTGAGAAGTAAGGTTGTGAAGTAGCCTGCTTTCAACATGTAAGTTAACCACCCTGAGTAGGTGATATCTTCAAAGTTCAGTCAATTTGGGGCATATAGGTCGAGATTCGAAGAATCTCTCAAAGGGCTGAGTAAAACAATCAGAGTTGAGAAGCGAGGTTGTGAAGTAGCCCACTTTCAAGATGAAAGTTAATCACCCTGAGTAGGTGATATCTTCAAAGGTCAGTCAATCTGGGGCATTTATGTCGAGATTCGGAGAATCTCTCAAGGAGCTGAGTAACAAGGGCATTCACCCGAGCATGGTTGACACCTTCTTCACCTTCGGTTAGTCAGGGGCAATGTTTCCAGGTCTACAACAGTGGAGCAGATTATCTTGATGGTACAGATCTCAGGAAGCCTTCTCGAGGCTAATTTCTTCAAAGTCCCTACAGACTGGGGCAAAGCATTATGTAGGGGCATTCGTCCACCTCATAATTAATCAAGTCAAGTCCAGGCGCAAGCTAAACAACCGTTGGGTTTAAATGGCATGTCAGGAAGTCAGGATCGTTATCCTTAGCTCATCAGAGATCAAAGTCTGTGTTGGATTTCTCAATCAGGAGTTAAGGATCAATATCTCCAATTCAAGTCAGGATTGTCATCCTAGATGAATGTTAATCTCTAAGAGTTACTTCCCCAGTGATGTTGATCATTGAAAGTTGATGCTTCTATTCTACAATCCCCCTGTCAGGGTCTAGACTATCATCTCTTTGATAAAGACCAGATGATTTATATTCAATTCATGGATGGTTGATATTTCCTCGGCAGCTCACAATTGCCTATAGTCCCAAGCGAAATATTAAAACATGCATCACTGCATTGCATAACATCCTAAAAAAAAAGGTGTAGCATTTCCATTGATATGGAGCATTACGCTAAAAAAAAAAAATCTCAAACATGCATCTAAGCATAGGCCAGATTAAAATGTTTCTCGAGTACCTTTTGCGTCTCCGAAGAGAAGTCTATCCATAAAAAAAATCCCCAAGTGGTATTCCCAGTCAGAGTTCCCTCAAGAAATTCTTCTTGTTGTTATCTGCATTTTTGACCCCGTGTCGGTCTCCTACATCATTCAAATTCAATATATTTACCAAGCGTCTTGCTGTTTGTAAATTCTCATTGTTGGTTATCTTACCCATGTTTGCCTCTGTCGTTAGAGTGCGAGTAAGAGTTGGTGTCTAACCTTTCTTGCTTCTCAATTGTTTGAATATCCATACTTGGTGTGTGGTAATTCATATAATTGCCACTCTTGAAGAATTACACCCCGACTTTGGCCTGAGGGATATTGTATTTCTCGCATATTTGCAACCTTTTAAAGTCCAACATAGTTTGGCAATCCTTGCTAGAGTCCCTTTGTTTGGCCTCTTTCCCCGTGAATTCGTCTTCGATCGACGATTTTATCATTCCATATATCTTCTCCCCAGTGAGTCTGCTCCAGTCGGTCTCCTTCTTGTGTGTGTCTAATATCTTTACCTGACATATACTCCCGTCTGTTCTCATTCTAATCTGCGAAGCAACTTATTCAAGTATGCTCGTTCCAAAGATCTATGAGTTCTTACCTTTCTGATCTGCGAAGCAACTTATTCAAGTATGCTCGTTCCAAAGGTGCATCGGTTTCATTTTGATCGAAGCAACTTATTCAAGTATGCTCGTTCCAAAGATCATCATTCTCATTTTGATATCTGAAGCTTATTCAAGTGTATTCGTGCTAAAGGTCTATGTTTGGAGTTAAATCGTTTCTCCTTTGAGTAAAACTTTTCTCCGGTAACCTCACCGATGCGGTAACCTTCTTGTATGTCTCAATTTCCCGATCACCGATCGATGTCTTCCGATAACCTTACCGTTGTAGCAACTTTGCTAATTTTGATTCCCGATCACCGATCGATGTCTTGATAACCTTACCGTTGTAGCAACTTTGCTAATTTTCTTTCAATCACGATTGTGAACCCGGTAACCTTACCAAGTCGACCACTGATATCATTTCAACAGTTAGTAAATTTGCCATAATTTCTTTCCAAATACTTATTTCCTGGTGATCCCACCGATGATAACGACTTCACTATGGCTTTCTTTTCCAATCACCTGATTGTGATCCCCCGGTACCCTTACCGACGTCGGCCATTTTGATATCATTTTCATTCTAATCACCTGATTGACTCGTAAACCAGTAACCATACTGAAGTCGAGCCTTTTTACCAGCATTATTTTTCAAAAAAAACTTGGTCGCCACCCAGTAACCTTGCTGTCGAGTCGCCCAGTTGTAAATATTCATCATTCCTCTCCTCTTTGAGGAAATCTTTTGGGAATATCATACCATTATCCGCCAAACCTTATTAGTGGAGGCTTCCAAAAATAAATAAAAAAGCATAAACATTTATACTTTGTTCTTCGGAGCGCAAATTTTTGGGTTCTTGTAGTATTTAATCTTCTTCTACCTTGAAAGCTCGAAAGGCTAGCACCAATCTCACTTTCAGGTTTAAGACGATTAAATAGGGGCAACTGTTGCACCCCAAAATTTGCCCTCCTATCTCGATTTTATCTGGCTTAGGCTTCACATTCATCTGCATACGCGTCCATTAGGTCATTGACATTAAACAGTCATTCATTCACTGCATACGCATCATTTTGTCGTATTTAAATTGACCAAAAATCAGTTTAAATTGACGTTTGCATCGTTTTATAGTTATAAAATACCCGATATTTCACTTCATTAATTTTACCTCCTTACTTGTTTCTGTCATTTTAAGTTGATTATATGTCGGTGATATCGATATTTTGATTTTACAAGCATGTTAAAAGCGATTCGACCTTTGTCACGAAAATTAGTGGGAAAAATATTTCAAACTTTCGCCTCTAACTCATGCTTTATGAATCTCGTGTCGCGTAGATCATGAAAATGTGATCTCTCTAATTTTTGATACATTTGAGTTTTGTTTTTAAGTAAGTGTTTTAAAATCGGTATTTTTATTATCGTTTTATTTCAATTTTAATTATTTTGATAATTTTTCTTTAAATGTATGAAACCCGTAGTTTATTTTAATGTGTCCATTTAATTTTTTCGGATAATTTATTGTCCGAACTTTTACCATTTTCGATAATTTTAAATGCTCAATTTTATCCCTAAAAATTAAAACAAAAATATGTTTGGGTAGATTATTTTTTAATCCATTGGGCTTTATAGCCCATTTTATGATAAAGGGCAATTTTGACATTTTTGAAAATTATCTTAACCTAATTCTACTTGTATATATATGTTAATTTGTGTCCTTTGTTTGGGGGATCGAATAAAAATAAAAAGCAGAGGTTATGAGAAAAGGCGCCATCTTCTTCATACACCCGACCTCCATCACCTTGATACTACCATCACTCCTGTTTCCATCCATTCCCATCGTAACAAACATCCTCACGAGTTCCATCTAAACCCCCAATCTCTCCACCACCCCTCACCTCTGTCATCTCTCCGATCGCCTCCATCACCATCGCTAGTGTCCTCCAAACCCCTTTTACTTCATCATCCCGTCACTATCACGCCTTCCTCTCATCGACAAGAACCTTCAATCTTCTTCAACCTCCAAACCCCACTCCATCTCCACGTTCGTCCGCTCACCTTCTTCACCGTGACTTCCATTCATCTCTTCACACTCGCCTTCACCATACTAACTCCCTCCGTCTCTCCGTTAACAACCCCTCCTGTTTCCGCCGACAACTTCATCAGCATCACATCGCACCCCCACTCATCCCGTCGCTGCCCAGCCACACCGTAATACCTCCTCAAACAACCTTCATCTTCCTTCCCCTCTTCGACACGCCTACCGTCTTCTGTTCATCAAACACAGAACTTCCAAACGCAGCTTCCTTCACCTCCTTTCTCGCTGCTGCTTTTGTTCTCCTTCACACCCCCTGTTTCCTTTACAAACCCTTTATCCAGTTCATCTCAGTCACCGTTCTCGCCGAACCACATAACCACTGAACCTCCTACTTCCAACGCCTCCATCATAACAACTCCCTCTGTACTCTCGCTGCCAGCCATCTCTCAATTCCATTTCTCTCGTAACAGCCGGCAACCTCAAACTTCCTCTCGGCTCACGGTCGGCATCAACTCGTACTCAACAACTCTGCCTCTCGGTTCTCCAGTTGCCACTATCCGGCTACAACAAACCTCGATTTTCAACCAACATCATGACTCGATTTGTTGACTCGATAACGATTCGGTAAATTTTGATTTCGCCATGTTTTTACTATTTGAGTCGAATGTCATGCTGATTTGGGTGAAATAGATTGACATTGTTTTGTTTTAGATTAGGATTGCTTTTAAATTGTAATGAATTATTCTGCAGTTAATGTTGCTCTAAGTGTTGGGTTTTTGCTAAAGTTGTTGTTTCGAATGTAATTCAGTTTGCGTATGAGTGAGTTGTTATCATGTTTTACTTGAATTCGATTAAAATCTACCATGATATTTTGTTCTCACTTGGATTTTTGATCGAGTTTGTGAAATAATGTTTGTATTAGTTTTGAATTTAAGTTGAATCGATATGTTGTGTATTGATTTTTGGTTTAACTTTTGAGCTGACTCTAAGCTGAATTCTGTGACTAATTTTGTTAGAACACAATGTTGATTTGGTGTAAATTTACATGAGTTCATTTGATTTGCTTGAAGAAAGTGTTGTGTTAATTCATGTGGAAATAAATTTGATGATTGTTTAGTTGAGTTAATGTTGATATTGTTTGGTTTTCATTTTGTTTTAGAATATGTTTCTTCAATTTGTGACAACACCATATCATTGTGTGCTTGGTTTTGAGTGAGAAAATTTGGTTATGATGTCAAGTTGTATTTCCATTTGAGTTGAACCTTATAGAGATTGATTTTATCGAGCATTATTATGGTCGAAGTTGCTGCCCGTTTTCGGTTCATGTGATTAAAATGCGTTTAGAGTTCAATTTTCCGTTTTTCGATTGATAGCTTGAGTTCTTTGGGTAGTTCATTTGTGAATCGTTAATCATGAATAAGTTCTTGATTCTTGAATTGCTCATTCATTCATATAAGTTGCATTCGATTTTAATATCATGCTCATTAACCATGTTTATCTTGTTGCCATTTTATTTCAATTCCATTCCACACTTATGCTACTAACATGGTTGCTATTTGTGAAGACATCCAAGGATCGATCAAGGCATTCAATTTCTTTTAGCATGTCTACACTCTCATTAGCATTTTATTTTATTTTGAATTACTATTTCTATTTAATATTTAGTGAATGCATTTTTTAAATGTACAAAATACTTATTATTTTATTGCTTAAATTTAGTATTGTAGATACAATTATATAGTATTTTTATTTAATATTTAATATTGTAAATACATACTACTTTTATTCATATATTTTATTTGGTTTATTTTATAAATTCAATTACATTGTAATTATTATTTTGTGTTGCGATTTGAATTGAATTTAATTCAACCTTGAATGAATTTGAGCATAAATGTATCCATTCTTCGTATAGTTTTATGTATCTTTAGTGATGTAGGAGCCTTCATTTGGTATCCATCCGATGCATCAAGCCTTATCCGATTTTGAAGACTACTTGGAGCTCAATTCTTACACTAAAGCAAAGTTATTTAATTATTTAAATTAATTCGATTTGGTTGTAATAACTTAGGATTTATTTCCTTGTGTATTCTAATTACCGTTTAATTACGCGTTATCATATTAGAACACATAGCCTCCTCTTGGGCTCTTCATCAAGCGGGTAAACATACACAATGCACACACATTTATAGTTTGGTCTGGGCTTTTCTCTGACGACAACTATTCGATCGATTGTTCCAATCGGTCGTTTAGAATACTAGTGTCACGCTAGTCCCACTTTTAGGAGTATACATAAAGCCACCTTGTATGGGCTCGCTTGTTTTCCTAAAACACTTTCAAGTCAAAACAATTAATTGAACTTGTTCTTTTGAAAATCAATTTTCTACAAAACAAAAACAAAAACATAGTGATATGGTATTTAATTAAATTGTTAGAGGTTAGCCCGCGATTTAATTAAAATATAAAATATTTGGGCCATTAGAGGTAACCCAATGACTTAAATGCTTTATTCCATAACAATAAAAGTGAACCTTGTTTCACCTCACTTCTTTTCATAACAAAGATTTTGGATGAGAGATGATCGGTTGACCTCGATCACCAATCTCGAGTATCGAATCGTTAGAGGATATCAACGTTTTGATACTTGTCATCCACACCAAACCCTAAAACACTTTCAAATTAAATTAATTAATTGAATTTGTTTTCAAAATCAATTTTTCTACAAAAAAACCAAAAAACATAGTGTTATGGTATTTAAGTAAATCGTTAGAGGATATCCCGACGATTTAATTAAAATGTAGAGTATTTGGGCCATTAGAGGGTAACCCAATGACTTAAGTACTTTATTTCATACACTTAATAAAAGTGAACTTCGTTTCACCTCACTCTTTTCATAATAAAGATTTTGGATGAGAGATGATCGGTTGACCTCAATCACCAATCTCGAGTATTGAATCGTTAGAGGTAACCAACGTTTTGGTACTTGTCATCTACAATTAAAATCAATCCAACCCATTCAAATCCTTTTCCGCATATACGCGGTCATCAAAAACATTTCTTCTAAAATCAACACAACCAATCCAGACATTTTCAACAAGAACTACGGAGTTTTGACTTTCCCATTGCGAGGGAATCGTGAGGCAGCGGTTTGAAACCGTGTCAAACTCAAAATAATAATAAGCAAACCCCGTTTTCTTTCTTTTTTCTTGATCATTAATTAGAAGATAGCATTTTTACTTTAAACACACAAACATGCACGAACTAAATGGGTCCCATCGAGTACGATGGACGTAAGAGGTGCTAATACCTTCCTCTTGCGTAACCGACTCCCGAATCCATCCTTTTTGGTCTTGTAGACCGCCTTATCCAATTTTTGGGGGTTTTATCTATATTTCCCCGTTCTTTCTAGAACGAATAAAATTAGGTGGCGATTTCACCGTTTTGAAAATTCATTTTAAATGATTTTTTTTTGAAAATCGAGTTGCTTCAGTTGGCGACCTCACTGGGGACTATTTTTAAAATCTTTTTTGACTAAGCGAGTCAACCCTAGTTTAGTTCTTCGCATGTTTGTGTGTTTGTTTATCGCTTTCTTCTTTATGCTTATCTATTGATTATTTGCTTATTTTTTTCTCTATGCTTTATATATATTAATCTATTGATATATTATTGTGATGGGAATTCATGGGCATTGTTACATAGATAAGCCCACTACCCAGGCTTCTAGGTCACCTTTTTAGGAATAGAGGGGTTGCGTAGCCTAGGTCCACCTGACTCCATTGTCTTGTTGGCCCGAAGCGAAGACTCCGACTTAGAGTTGGTTGTTTTAAGGAGGTTGTTGGCCCGCGATAGCGCAGGACATCAATCTTTGGACAAATGACCTATAACTCTAAGTTTGTTCATGTTGTCATAACCGAGGCCAAACGCTCAAATTTTGGATTTCGAGCATCCCGTTAAGAGCCGTTTCTTGGGGTATACTTTTACAAATACTATCGCCATGTAGGCCTCTCGCACGATGATAGTGTTTGTAAAAGGGGATCTGAGACTCCGAGAAACATTTAGCAAAAAAAACATTAGAACCACCTTGTTCGGGATTATTGGGTAGAAAGCCTAGAGCTGTCCTATCGTAGGAGCCCACCTAAATAAGTTGTTCTAATTACCAATACCATCCCTGATTCACGTCTTTGTGAACCTATTATTATCATCATGTTGCATTCCATTTGCATCAATCATCTCAAAAGAGTTTATTTCTCTTATCATCCATGCATCATCATGCATTTCATGCATTTCAATCAGAGGACTCATTTCAACCTGACTTCTTATTCAGAATCTCAAGACTACAAGACTGATTTCCTGACATCGTCGTCATCATGGATCAACTTCAGGAAAGTGTAGCTGCGATGAATACTCATATAGATACCCAGATGGATCAATTCATGGAGGTTATCCATAACATCGCCATTGGACAAGAAGAGTTGAAGCAAGTTGTTCAGAGGTCTGAAGTTGTTGCTACTGATCATGTTAATCCACCAGGTGTTAATCTTAACCACATGGAGGTCCTTTCGGATCAAAATGTTAGAAACACTTGTTCAAATGCATGTCAATGGAACTCCTCATTGTGATGACATCTTGAGTCTTCGTTTGACACCTTGATTTTCGATTGAAGCGGAGTCGAGAAAAGCTTCACCTCCTCGAGAAAGGATGAAAGCTATTGAAGGTCGTGATTCCTTGGTTTAGATGCTCTTAGTTTGTGCTTGGTGCCTGATATCAAAATTCCTGCAAAATTCAAAGTCCCCATCTTTGAGAAATATAAGGGTACCTCTTGTCCGATTACTCACATCAAAGCCTATTGCAATAAGATGGCTCCCTATGTGGAAAATGATAAGCTCCTCATACGTTTTCAAGATAGCCTCGGTGGAGCGTCTCGAGTGGTACACTCGACTTGAACGAACTCACATCAAAATTGGAAAGATTTAGCTGAAGCCTTTGTCAATCAATATGACTATAATAGGGACATGGCTCACACAATTCAACTCAAGGTTTAACTCGGAAGTGAAGAATCTTTCAAAGTATGCAAAGATGGAAGAATTAGTGCTAGAGTTCAACCTCCTCTTTTGGAGCGAGAACTCATTGAGATGTTCTCCAACACCTTGCAAGGTCCCTATATGATCATGGATGTACTTCTCGTTTTCACACCTAGTTGTTGTAGGGGCAATTGGCGTGGTCTCAAGATGGGTAACATTCAGGATGTTCCTATTGCTTCCAAATTTCCAGAGCAAATTGATGAAGAGGAAAGTACAATTTTCGAGGAAGAGGAAGAAGCTCCTGTTTACCCTCCATTTCAAATTCCTAATCAAGTGACAAAAGCTAATTCAAATCAGTGTGTTCCACAAATTTGTCTTTAATACATCAAACACGGGACCGTATGCTCCCAATGAACGTTCTTCGACAGCAAACTTATCGACAAAATCATCAACAGCGAGGTGGGAAGAACCTGATAAGGCCAAGAAAAGTGCATGATCCAATCCCTATGGTTCATAGTGAGTTGCTAACTCACCTACTCCAACATTCTTTGGTGGAGTTAAAGGAGATCGGGACACCTCCTTTTCCGTATCCTTTGGGATATGATCCTGATGCTTACTGTGAGTTCCATTCTGGGGCACCTGGCCATACAATTGAAGGATGTAATATTTTCAAAGGCACAGTTCAGAAACTCATTGATTCCAAAGCAATCACGTTCACTCCAGAGGGCCTACGCATCAATTGAACTCTTCTTTGACTCAGCGAACGTCACGATTACAAAGTGCATCTTTTGAAGCAAGAAATCCATACGGAGACCAGTCTCCTCAACATGGAGATTTCTAGTTTTATCTTGCATGCTCATTTGTAATTTTTCTTGTTTTGTTCAGTACTTTCTTGTATGCAAAACTTGCTCATTTCTGAATACTAATCATAATGCATTGAATATGCTTGTCTTGAACCGATCCATTCGCTATCACTCTTATTTGTTTTACTATGCTTTTGATATTCAACTCTTATTAATAAAGCAACACCTCTGTAGGGAGGATGATGAACAATTTATCCAGAATCTCAAATGTTATTGCTTTCGAATAAAAACCCTGCTAACAATGTACAGGCCTTGTTTCAAATTCTCAAACACCGGAGATATAAGGGAGTGAAACCATCGTTAACCCCTTTTGAGCCTCGAAGTAGGAGTTTCTTTTCTGTTCAGAAAAAACCCTCATTTTTTTTTAAAACTTGGGGCAGGGTAGTGTTCAGTTAATCTGATCGAGCGTTCAAAACTCGTCAAGAGTACGCATCCAAGGATACAACAATGGTTATCCTTCAAAAGGCCGAGGAAATTCAAAACCACAATGGTCAACCTTCAACAGTGTGCATCGAAAGAGGTTGAAACCGTAATGGTTATATCTCGCACAAGAAACAACAGATGACGATACCACAATCGTTATCTCTCATCCGTTAAGGATTCAAACAGTCAATTACCTCCAATCAAACAAAGATGGAAGATCACACGACTTGTTCAAAAAAAAGTGGTAAAAAAAAAGATGACAAAAAGCCCGCTAAGTCGAAACTTCATAATAAGTCGCTTAGGCAAAAGTCAGGCAAAAGAAAGAAACAAAAAGGATTACAAAAAAAAATCCTTAGAAAAAGAACAAAGTCGTGTGATCAGACACCAAAAACAAAAGGTGAGTGACTGTCGTGTCCAACAAACCTCGGTGTTTCCTCAACCATCATAAACTTCTCTCAAGAGATGAATGCTTGCATCAAGTTATCTGAACCTAGGATTGGAGAACATCACGGAGAATGGGAGGGCACCAAATATTTTGAGCCTTAAAACTTTTTTCTAAAAACCCGTGAATCGACCGTTACAACCCTTAAAAGTCCTAATTGAAGCATGGGTTAATTCGAAAGCAAATCTATTACAAGAATACGGTAACGACTCCTAGGAGGCTTGCTAAACATTTGAGTTGGTATCACTCAATCTTTTTCAAAAAAAATCAATGTTTGATATCTTTTCAATAAAAGTTGTTTAACTTCAGGACAAACATGAACTTTGCATTAGAATTATCATTCGTGGAATAAAACATTCTTTGCATATAGATAAGTGCTTAAACATTAAGTAAGCTTGCATAATGAGCATCAGACAGATAATTTGATTGTCCTGAAGGACATGTTGCTTCAAGTATTTGATTGAGCACAAAGCAACTCGAGTTGAGAAGTAAGGTTGTGAAGTAGCCTGCTTTCAACATGTAAGTTAACCACCCTGAGTAGGTGATATCTTCAAAGTTCAGTCAATTTGGGGCATATAGTCGAGATGAAGTCAATGCAGAGTTGTGCCCACTTTCAAGATGATTAATCGGAGATATCTTCTCGAGGAGCGAGTGAGGGCATTCACCGAGCATGGTTGACACCTTCTTCACCTTCGGTTAGTCAGGGGCAATGTTTCCAGGTCTACAACAGTGGAGCAGATTATCTTGATGGTACAGATCTCAGGAAGCCTTCTCGAGGCTAATTTCTTCAAAGTCCCTACAGACTTGGGCAAAGCATTATGTAGGGGCATTCGTCCACCTCATAATTAATCAAGTCAAGTCCAGCGCAGCTAAACAACGTTGGGTTTAAATGGCATGTCAGGAAGTCAGGATCGTTATCCTTAGCTCATCAGAGATCAAAGTCTGTGTTGGATTTCTCAATCAGGAGTTAAGGATCAATATCTCCAATTCAAGTCAGGATTGTCATCCTAGATGAATGTTAATCTCTAAGAGTTACTTCCCCAGTGATGTTGATCATTGAAAGTTGATGCTTCTATTCTACAATCCCCCTGTCAGGGTCTAGACTATCATCTCTTTGATAAAGACCAGATGATTTATATTCAATTCATGGATGGTTGATATTTCCTCGGCAGCTCACAATTGCCTATAGTCCCAAGCGAAATATTAAAACATGCATCACTGCATTGCATAACATCCTAAAAAAAAAGGTGTAGCATTTCCATTGATATGGAGCATTACGCTAAAAAAAAATAATCTCAAACATGCATCTAAGCATAGGCCAGATTAAAATGTTTCTCGAGTACCTTTCGTCTCGAAGAAGTCTATCCATAAAAAATCCCAAGTGGTATTCCATCGAGTTCCTCAAGAAATTCTTCTTGTTGTTATCGCATTTTGACCCGTGTCGGTCTCCTACATCATTCAAATTCAATATATTTACCAAGCGTCTTGCTGTTTGTAAATTCTCATTGTTGGTTATCTTACCCATGTTTGCCTCTGTCGTTAGAGTGCGAGTAAGAGTTGGTGTCTAACCTTTCTTGCTTCTCAATTGTTTGAATATCCATACTTGGTGTGTGGTAATTCATATAATTGCCACTCTTGAAGAATTACACCCGACTTTGGCACGAGGATATTGTATTTCGCATATTTGCAACCTTTTAAAGTCCAACATAGTTTGGCAATCCTTGCTAGAGTCCCTTTGTTTGGCCTCTTTCCCGTGAATTGTCTTGATCGGCGATTTTATCATTCCATATATCTTCTCCCCAGTGAGTCTGCTCGTTGGTCTCCTTCTTGTGTGTGTCTAATATCTTTACGACATATACTAAATCTTTCTCATTCTAATCTGCGAAGCAACTTATTCAAGTATGCTCGTTCCAAAGATCTATGAGTTCTTACCTTTCTGATCTGCGAAGCAACTTATTCAAGTATGCTCGTTCCAAAGGTCTATCTGGTTTCATTTTGATCTGCGAAGCAACTTATTCAAGTATGCTCGTTCCAAAGATCTGTCTGTTCTCATTTTGATATACGAAGCCGCTTATTCAAGTGTATTCGTGCTAAAGGTCTATGTTTGGAGTTCGTCGTTTCTCCTTTGAGTAAAACTTTTCTCCCCGGTAACCTCACCGATGCCAGTAACCTTACTGTATGTCTCAATTTCCCCGATCACCTGATCGATGTCTTCCGGTAACCTTACCGTTGTAGCAACTTTGCTAATTTTGATTCCCCGATCACCTGATCGATGTCTTCCGGTAACCTTACCGTTGTAGCAACTTTGCTAATTTTCTTTTCCAATCACCTGATTGTGAACCCCGGTAACCTTACCGAAGTCAGCCACTTTGATATCATTTCAACCGAAAGTTAGTAAATTTGCCATAATTTCTTTCCAAATACTTATTTCCTGGTGATCCCACCGATGATAACGACTTCACTATGGCTTTCTTTTCCAATCACCTGATTGTGATCCCCCGGTACCCTTACCGACGTCGGCCATTTTGATATCATTTTCATTCTAATCACCTGATTGACTCGTAAACCAGTAACCATACTGAAGTCGAGCCTTTTTACCAGCATTATTTTTCAAAAAAAACTTGGTCGCCACCCAGTAACCTTGCTGTCGAGTCGCCCAGTTGTAAATATTCATCATTCCTCTCCTCTTTGAGGAAATCTTTTGGGAATATCATACCATTATCCGCCAAACCTTATTAGTGGAGGCTTCCAAAAATAAATAAAAAAGCATAAACATTTATACTTTGTTCTTCGGAGCGCAAATTTTGGTTCTTGTAGTATTTAATCTTCTTACCTTGGCTCGAAGGCTAGCACCAATCTCACTTCGGTTTAAGGCGATTAAATAGGGCAATTGCACCCCAAAATTTGCCCTCTATCTCGATTTTATCGGCTTAGGCTTCACATTCATCGCATCGCGTCCATTAGGTCATTGACATTAAGCGGTCATTCATTCATTCATCGCATCATTTCGTCGTATTTAAATTGACCAAAATCGGTTTAAATTGACGTTTGCATCGTTTATAGTTATAAAATACCCGATATTTCACTTCATTAATTTTACCTCCTTACTTGTTGTGTCATTTTAAGTTGATTATATGTCGGTGATATCGATATTTTGATTTTACAAGCAGACATTAAAAGCGATTCGACCTTTGTCAAATTAGTGGGAAAAATATTTCAAACTTTAGCCTACAACTCATCGCTTTATGAATCTACGTGTCGCGTAGATCATGAAAATGTGATCTCTCTAATTTTTCGATACATTTCGAAGTTTTGTTTTTAACCGTAAGTGTTTTAAAATCAGGTATTTTTTATTATCGTTTTATTTCAATTTTAATTATTTTGATAATTTTTCTTTAAATGTATGAAACCCGTAGTTTATTTTAATGTGTCCATTTAATTTTTTCGGATAATTTATTGTCCGAACTTTTACCATTTTCGATAATTTTAAATGCTCAAAAATATGTTTGGGTAGATTATTTTTTAATCCATTGGGCTTTATAGCCCATTTTATGATAAAGGGCAATTTTGACATTTTTGAAAATTATCTTAACCTAATTCTACTTGTATATATATGTTAATTTGTGTCCTTTGTTTGGGGGATCGAATAAAAATAAAAAAGCAGGGAGGTTATGAGAAAGAAGCTGCCATCTTCTTCATACACCCAGACCTCCATCACCTTGATACTACCATCACACTCCCTGTTTCCATCCATTCCCATCGTAACAAACATCCTCACCGAGTTCCATCTAAACCCCCAATCTCCTCTCCACCACCACCTCACCTCATCATCTCTCCGATCGCCTCCATCGACCATCGCTAGCCGTGTCCTCCAAACCCCTTTTACTCATCATCCCGTCACTATCACGCCTTCCTCTCATCGACAAACCTTCAATCTTCTTCAACCTCCAAACCCCTCCATCTCCACGTTCGTCCGCTCACCTTCTTCACCGTGACTTCCATTCATCTCTTCACACTTACCTCGCCGCCTTCACCATACTAACTCCCTCCGTCTCTCCGTTAACAGCAACCCCCTCCCTGTTTCCGCCGACAACTTCATCAGCATCACATCGCACCCCCACTCATCCCGTCGCTGCCCAGCCACACCGTAATACCTCCTCAAACAACCTTCATCTTCCTTCCCCTCTTCGACACGCCTACCGTCTTCTGTTCATCAAACACAGAACTTCCAAACGCAGCTTCCTTCACCTCCTTTCTCGCTGCTGCTTTTGTTCTCCTTCACACCCCCTGTTTCCTTTACAAACCCTTTATCCAGTTCATCTCAGTCACCGTTCTCGCCGAACCACATAACCACTGAACCTCCTACTTCCAACGCCTCCATCATAACAACTCCCTCTGTACTCTCGCTGCCAGCCATCTCTCAATTCCATTTCTCTCCGTAACAGCCGGCAACCTCCAAACTTCCTCTCAGCTCACCGGTCAGCATCAACTCGTACTCAACAGCAACTCTCTGCCTCTCAGTTCTCCAGATTGCCACTATCCAGCTACAACAAACCTCGATTTTCAACCAACAGCTCGCAGCTCTGATTTGTTGACTCGATAACGATTCGGTAAATTTTGATTTCGCCATGTTTTTACTATTTGAGTCGAACTGTCATGCTGCTTGATTTGGGTGAAATAGATTGACATTGTTTTGTTTTAGATTAGGATTGCTTTTAAATTGTAATGAATTATTCTGCAGTTAATGTTGCTCTAAGTGTTGGGTTTTTGCTAAAGTTGTTGTTTCGAATGTAATTCAGTTTGCGTATGAGTGAGTTGTTATCATGTTTTACTTGAATTCGATTAAAATCTACCATGATATTTTGTTCTCACTTGGATTTTTGATCGAGTTTGTGACGAATAATGTTTGTATTAGTTTTGAATTTAAGTTGAATCGATATGTTGTGTATTGATTTTTGGTTTAACTTTTGAGCTGACTCTAAGCTGAATTCTGTGACTAATTTTGTTAGAACACAATGTTGATTTGGTGTAAATTTACATGAGTTCATTTGATTTGCTTGAAGAAAGTGTTGTGTTAATTCATGTGGAAATAAATTTGATGATTGTTTAGTTGAGTTAATGTTGATATTGTTTGGTTTTCATTTTGTTTTAGAATATGTTTCTTCAATTTGTGACAACACCATATCATTGTGTGCTTGGTTTTGAGTGAGAAAATTTGGTTATGATGTCAAGTTGTATTTCCATTTGAGTTGAACCTTATAGAGATTGATTTTATCGAGCATTATTATGGTCGAAGTTGCTGCCCGTTTTCGGTTCATGTGATTAAAATGCGTTTAGAGTTCAATTTTCCGTTTTTTCGATTGATAGCTTGAGTTCTTTGGGTAGTTCATTTGTGAATCGTTAATCATGAATAAGTTCTTGATTCTTGAATTGCTCATTCATTCATATAAGTTGCATTCGATTTTAATATCATGCTCATTAACCATGTTTATCTTGTTGCCATTTTATTTCAATTCCATTCCACACTTATGCTACTAACATGGTTGCTATTTGTGAAGACATCCAAGGATCGATCAAGGCATTCAATTTCTTTTAGCATGTCTACACTCTCATTAGCATTTTATTTTATTTTGAATTACTATTTCTATTTAATATTTAGTGAATGCATTTTTTAAATGTACAAAATACTTATTATTTTATTGCTTAAATTTAGTATTGTAGATACAATTATATAGTATTTTTATTTAATATTTAATATTGTAAATACATACTACTTTTATTCATATATTTTATTTGGTTTATTTTATAAATTCAATTACATTGTAATTATTATTTTTGTGTTGCGATTTCGAATTGGAATTTAATTCAACCTTCGAATGAATTTGAACGCAAATGTATCCATTCTTCGTATAGTTTTTGTCTGTATCTTTAGTGATGTAGGAGCCTTCATTTGGTATCCATCCGATGCATCAAGCCTTATCCGATTTTGAAGACTACTTGGAGCTCAATTCTTACACTAAAGCAAAGTTATTTAATTATTTAAATTAATTCGATTTGGTTGTAATAACTTAGGATTTATTTCCTTGTGTATTCTAATTACCGTTTAATTACGCGTTATCATATTAGAACACATAGCCTCCTCTTGGGCTCTTCATCAAGAAGCAGGTAAACATACACAATGCACACCTGCACACATTTATAGTTTGGTCCTGGGCTTTTCTACAGCGACAACTATTCGATCGATTGTTCCAATCGGTCGTTTAGAATACTAGTGTCACGCTAGTCCCACTTTTAGGAGTATACATAAAGCCACCTTGTATGGGCTCGCTTGTTTTCCTAAAACACTTTCAAGTCAAAACAATTAATTGAACTTGTTCTTTTGAAAATCAATTTTTCTACAAAACAAAAAAACAAAAACATAGTGATATGGTATTTAATTAAATTGTTAGAGGTTCGCCCGACGATTTAATTAAAATATAAAGTATTTGGGCCATTAGAGGGTAACCCAATGACTTAAATGCTTTATTCCATAACACTTAATAAAAGTGAACCTTGTTTCACCTCACTTCTTTTCATAACAAAGATTTTGGATGAGAGATGATCGGTTGACCTCAATCACCAATCTCGAGTATCGAATCGTTAGAGGATATCCCAACGTTTTGATACTTGTCATCCACAACCAAACCCCTAAAACACTTTCAAATTAAATTAATTAATTGAATTTGTTTTCAAAATCAATTTTTCTACAAAAAAACAAAAAAACATAGTGTTATGGTATTTAAGTAAATCGTTAGAGGATATCCCGACGATTTAATTAAAATGTAGAGTATTTGGGCCATTAGAGGGTAACCCAATGACTTAAGTACTTTATTTCATACACTTAATAAAAGTGAACTTCGTTTCACCTCACTCTTTTCATAATAAAGATTTTGGATGAGAGATGATCGGTTGACCTCAATCACCAATCTCGAGTATTGAATCGTTAGAGGGTAACCCAACGTTTTGGTACTTGTCATCTACAATTAAAATCAATCCAACCCATTCAAATCCTTTTCCGCATATACGCGGTCATCAAAAACATTTCTTCTAAAATCAACACAACCAATCCAAGACATTTTCAACAAGAACTACGGAGTTTTGACTTTCCCATTGCACGAGGGAATACGTAGGCACGCGGTTTCGAAACCGTGTCAAACTCAAAATAATAATAAGCAAACCCCGTTTTCTTCTTTCTTTTTTCTTGATCATTAATTAGAAGATAGCATTTTTACTTTAAACACACAAACATGCACGAACTAAATGGGTCCCATCGAGTACGATGGACGTAAGAGGTGCTAATACCTTCCTCTTGCGTAACCGACTCCCGAATCCATCCTTTTTGGTCTTGTAGACCGCCTTATCCAATTTTTGGGGGTTTTATCTATATTTCCCCGTTCTTTCTAGAACGAATAAAATTAGGTGGCGATTTCACCGTTTTGAAAATTCATTTTAAATGATTTTTTTTTGAAAATCGAGTTGCTTCAGTAACGCGTTGCACGCTCGGCCTCAGCGGCCATCCTCTCCACCACGACAACCGCATCAGGTCCGCTCTTATCGATAATCCTGTTATGCAACGCCTCATGTCCAATCTGGCGGGTACTCTGACAGATAGGCAGTAGATCAATGGCATGATCATTGTAACACGGTGGGAGAACTGACTTGTTTGTTTTGCATTTTATCGCAAATGTTGTGGATAGCAAGAGTCGCCACCGACTTTTCTTTTATCCAATAAAGGAAAGGTGAAAAGAAGAGAAAAAACCTTTTATCGATTTTGAGTTCGGGAGGTAATTATGAAAAGGGAAGGTATTAACACCCTTTCCATCTGTAGTTATATACGGTCTCTTAATTGCTTTAGCTCACTTTTTGAAAATTTGCTTCCTGTGTGTGTGATTTGAAAAGAAGTAATTTGCTTTGACTTCGTAATAATTCTTGTATCAGTCCTCAAGAATGTATCGAAGTGTTTGAAAATGTTTTGAAAGTTTTAACTTTGTAATGATTCTCGCTAGAATGTATACAAAGTGTTTGTTTGAAAGTATTTTGAAAAGAGTGTGAGGTGTGAAAAGTATTTTTGATTGGATTGAGCAAGAAATTAAAAGTCTTATTACTTACTCAGAAAGGTCGTTCTTGTAATTTTACTTCTCCTTTAGGATAGCGCTATCCATACCATTAGTTGGTAGGTAAGTTATCCGTTGGATGTGAAGGGACGGATGTAGGGTCATCGTATGGTCATTTGAGGCAACATTGTAAAGATACCTTAGCAAATTCGTAGGGACGATCGTCACTTATTCACAGGCAACAAAATAGGGACGAGATCATATATTCGTAGGCAACATTGAGGGTCATCGAGGGACTACGATCTTTGTGATGATTTTTGAATCGAGGGACGTTTGCTAATGGTACCCCTACGTTCGAGGGACACGACCATGTTAATTGAAACACAACAAGAGGATAACCTAAGGGTGCAAGTGTGAAATTGTGGTGTTAGTTTGGTCTGAATCGGCGTGTATCTAGGGTTTCGAAGCTCAACAGTTCGTTTACCCTAACAATGGTGTTTCATCGTTCCTGTGTTAAAACTCATGCACGATGGTTCTAAACAATCACAAACATCAGTATGAACATGAATATATGAATCGAAATTGTTTATATTGCATAAATCGAAGATTTGAGATTCAAGAAATATTACCAAGCGGTGCAACTTTGTGGATGCGATTCTGGGCACTTTTGGCTTGCTTGAGGACTTGGATCGACTGCTGGCAACTTCAGGATAATGAATGGATGCTTGGTTTTGCTTGAGAACGGGTGGAAATTTTACTTTGAGTTTGCCCTAGTTTCTTGAATTTTTGAAGAATTCTCTAGGGTTTTTAGAGGTAACCACTCGTGTTATTTGCCCTTGGTCTTGTGGTATATATATATATATATAAGTGAAAAATCAGGTCAGAAATTTGAGAGAAAATACATTGCATTCAATGTGCAAAATATTTTATTTCCAATCTTTCAATTTTGCTTGAAAAGCTTCCAATTTTGTTTAAATCACAAGCCATGCATTTTTTCCAGATTTTTTGGACTTCCTTGGATTTCAAGACACCTGAATAACAAGCCCAACACGCCTTGCACCTTGTGTTGCATTTTATTTTATTTAAAATTAAATTTAAATGAGATAATTCAAAAATAAATGAAATAAATGAAAGTTGGGAGTGTAATTGAACTTATAGGTCATGGGCCATGTTAGAAATAAGTTCAAATCATAAGAACCAAGGTCCATTTGGAAACAAATTCAAGATTGGTCAATGTTTTCTTCATGCACTTCTTCAAAATTTCCAATTTTCCTCAAGCCGTAACTTGATCAATTTTTATCATTTGAGAGTGTTCTTGGATTTTTTAGAAAGCTCAAGATGTCCTATAATATCTCCTTTTGGTTTCATCTTAATTGAAGCTTCCATGTACATGTCCATCTCTTTGGAAAAAGATGACGTTTTGTTGACTTTTTTGAGGACCTATAATGTCTTGACTTATATCTCTCAAATGAAGCATTTTTGGGAAAAGCTTGTGACAGACAAAGTTGTAAATAATTGAATTCCCTTCAAAATTAGCTTTGGTGCAAAATTTTTTGATGAAGTATGTGAAAGTTATGCTTGGTCAAAGTTCTATTGACTTTTCATCAAGAAACCCTAATTTAGAAACTTTTGACTTTTGACCATTCTTTGAATTCTCTTGATGAATCATGATCAGCCCTTGATCAAATGATGAATGTGACTTCAAAATCTTTATGTTGACCAAAAATGGTGAAGTTTGACTATATGTTGACCACACTTGACTTTTTGTCTAATACAATTGATTTCCAACCATCTGAGCAATTGATTAAGCAAACTTGAGCTGTGAGGCTTGAAACTTGGCATGGTGGTACTTTAAAACATATGAGGAGGCATGATGATCACTTGAGGTATTAGAAATCAACTTTGACTTGAGAGGCTTAGTTGAAGGGGTGTTGCAGATGTGTCGACGAGGCTTAGTTGACGATGAATAGTAGAAAAATGTGTGTTTTTTGTTTGCAGGAACAAGGGAATTTGAAGAAGACAACGAAGAAGAAAAATGAGATAGTGGAGAAAGAGGGTATTTATAAACCCTAAAAACAGAAGAAATGATGAAGGAAATTTTTTGTGATTTCCTGAGTCAAATCGTGACAAATCAGCAGACACGTGCATCGAGATCGAAGGGAGTTAGTGGGCCACGTCTCCCACTAAAAAGCAATGATGGCAAATATTTAATGTCGCGTCTCAAACCGAAAGGTGTGTGCGTTACCATGATTACATGATGTCACGGTAAAAGCGAACAGTAACATCCGAAGAAGAAGTGGGAGCGATTTGGTCGAATGGTGAAGTCGATGCTTCAAAGATGCCATTATCTCATGTGAGTCGAATTCGAAAATGGCATCTCTGGGGCATTTATTACCTTGAAAAATATTAAGGTATTCAAGCACGTGTAGTTAATGAAGATATTCCTATAAGCTAAGGGTAATCCTTTGAGATAAGGGTTTTTGGCAAAAAGTGTTTGGAATTTGGCTTTGTCGGACTGAAGAATTCTATGGATAGTAGGTATATATGGCCAAAATGTCGAAATTAAGCTTTGCTGACCAAAAGGAGAAAAACTGATACCAAATGACAAAGTGCTGAAAAATTGGTCTAGTCGACCAAAAGTTGGAAGATAGAGAATGGTCGATCTTGTTTTGGTCCACTAAAGGGATTTCAAGACTTAGAAGTTTTTTAATAACTTAGTCTTGGAAAAATGTCGAAGCTAGCTAGAAGCGGGAAGATTAAAATTTTGAAATCAACAACATATACTAGTAGTTTATATTTTGATTGAGTGCCAAATAGTTTGCGAGATCTAGTGGAGCAGTTGTCTTAATTTTTAACGTGTCAATAGATCGTGTGCCTAGATAGCTACCTTGTAAATACTATAAATAAGTAGTTTAAATATAGATTTTGGGTGTTCACTTATACTGAAAATCACTTGTCAAAACTCTGTATTTCCAAGTGTAAGGAAGCAAAGAGTGAGGAAGTATTTGATGTACGTGAATCACCATTTATATTTTAATGAAAATCCTTTACTTGTCAATTGTCTTTTTCGAATACTTTACTTGCTTTCTATTTACATTTGAGCAATCTTATTACGTTGTTTTCTGCTTTGCGTAAACAATTCAACATTTTCTGTCGGTCACGAGTCACTAGTCAGTTAGTCTATTTCGTGCAAACACCTTATGTCGGTCACGAGTCACCATTCAGTTGGTCGGATTATAGTGTGGAAAGCTTTCATACTTGTTCCCTTAGTCTTAGAAAACAGTTTCTAGTACTAAGTATTTCGACAGGGCAAGTGTATCTTCAAAATCTTAGCACATGTCTTAAGATCAACTGGTCGATCTTGTGAGTAACCCTTAGTTTTTAGGGTTTTGAGAGGACCAGCAGTTGTTTACCATTTTCCATAGTGAACAGGTTCCTCAATATCTTCATCAAGGAACTCAGCATTTTCGGCGTCCTAGGCATCCTGGGTCTCCTCCACTGGCGACTCGACCTACGGTACCTCCATCTCTAGTACCTCATCCTCATGTGCACAAGAGGAAGACACCTCATGGAGACGAATCCTCCGTCGTGGTGCGAAAGGTGATGCTATATCAAGTTGTCTCATTTTCTCCCTTTGCCCTTTCCTTTGCTCGCCTCGACGATCTGTTGTCTAGCTTTGCCCCTTATCTCAAACGTGTCATCGGTTGTCATGATCGACCATTTCCCTGAAATAAACCATTACAATAATTAGCATACTAATTTAAAAACAAGTCAGACAAAAATTCGCAATTTAACTTTCGAATTTACCCATTCGAAGAAAATTAAAGTTAACTTGTGAAGTCTCTTCAGTACACTATGAGTTAACTTGAAACCCTAAATCGAAATTCCAAAACCAAATCCAGTCCCATAGCTACCAAAATCCAAATTTTCCTACTACATATACTACTACATTTATACTACCTAAACCTAATAATCTAATAAAAATTTAGAATTTAAATAGGAGAAAGTGAAGAAAACTTACACAAATTTGTTGATTTTTGAGGAGTTGAAATATGTTGGTGGAATGACTTGAAATGATGTGAGTGACTTGGAGTGATTTTGTAGAAGTTAGGGTTTGGAGTAGAGAGGGAAACTTTGGGTGTATTTTGAAATGAATGAATATTGGGAAAATTACGGTTTTGCTAAAACAATACATGAGACTTCAGAGTTAACTTGTGAATTCCCCAAATAAGGTGAATTCGTAAGTTAACTTGCGAATTCAACTTATTTTTAAAAAAATTATGGATTATTTAGTAAGTTAACTTACGAATTCACCTTATTTGGGGAATTCATAAGTTAACTCACGAATTCACCTTATTTGGGGAATTTGTAAGTTAACTTGAGAAACTGGGGGATATTTTGGTTTTCAACCAGGGGTGAAGAAGAACCCCACTAGGTGGGGGAAGAAATTACCTTAACAATAATCAATTCATCCATCGAAATCTTCAAAACTCCATGTTCAAATCTAGTACAATAGCCTAGATCATCTAACATACTTACAGATAACAAATTTTGCTTGAGTTCTGGAACATACCTCACATTATGAATAAGAAGTTCACGATAATCAAACATTTTATGTCTGACCGTACCAATACCAAGAACCTTGCAAACCTTATTATCACCAAAGTGAACAACTCCACCTTGAACCATCTTTAAATTTTTAAGGTATTCTCTTAGAACCTTATCCCCGAGGCACAAGATAATGGCACTTCTGGCTTTATCAACCATCTCGATCTTCTGTAGTGTGTAAGACCTGCAAGCATAAATGCTTGACTCTTCAAATCATCAATACAATTCTCTTGAACTAAAATTGCTTGCATCTTAATTTTCCAAAACCTGAAGTCGTTGTTACCGAAAAATTTCCCAATCTCCATCTGCCCATGGTGCTCAATACCTCTTTGCTCCACGCTCACCACACTACTTGTTGTGAATCTTATTGTTAATTACGACAAAATACAATATCAATTTGTGAGAAAAATAATAGTAGAAACAAAAATAAATAGACTTCAACAAAAATAATTCAAACGCAAATAATATAACATGATAAGGCGAGAAAACGACGAAGGTTTGTTTACCCAGATTGATCTAACGATCTACTCTGGAGGAGGGATTAGCTCTCTAATTCACTATACTCAGAAAGTTGTTACAATATATTAAATATGAGTTACAAGAAAATAGCATTCACCTTCAGGTTCCCAAGAACAACTCTGAAGGTGCCCAAGAATTTCCCTATTTTTACCCAAGTGTTTATCAATCTGTTCAACCTTCAATATTTAAATAACTCAAACCCAAGATGTAAGAAAGTGTTTCCAAATTTCCAATAACCTTAGATAACCACAAAGGAAACTTTTTCCTTTCTAAGGTTTCCCTTTAGAATAGCCAAAATCCTATGTTATGCCTTTAAACCCTTGTTCTCCCTTGTTGGTGTTAACTCTAAGATTGTCACACTATAATAATAGAAGAGATACATATTTATAATAGCCAAAATCCAACAAATCCCAAAACATACCTCCTTAATTGTCAGAATAAAATATATTATTATAATCTTATAATGTCTCTCAAATATTATACATATCTAATAATATCTCTTACACTATTATAAATATATATCTTATAATATCTTTTAAAATATTATAAATATATATATATATATATATCTTTTAATATCTTTCAGAATATTATAAATATATTATAATATATATTAATTTATATGATCTCCAAATTAATATAAAATATTCCAACATTAATGAATGGATCAATGAACCGAACCGATCAAACCTGATATCCGTAAATCAGTCGGACCAGATTATTTTTTGGCTTTATGATTTTCGCAAATCTCAAAAAATATTTTCTTTCTCTTCATCAACAAAGGTTTTAAGGCATATTCCAACAAAAGACAATACCTTATATAATTTTCGTCTTAAGAATGTATTGACACTAGTCCTCCTTAATTTATTCCTGTTGATCTTTCAAGTAAGTAGCACACCTGAATTCATCAAAGTACTACATAATATAACATAATATGATTTAGTTAAAACTAATTAATTATATGAAATATATGTTAAATATTAGAATAAATCCGAACTTTTAAATCCATGCCAATTTTGGAATCTCTATTTAATACAAAAGTATAGTTTCTAAGTGGGGATGTTTGACCTATTGCTGGACCATCTCTAAGTGGGTTGACCCTGTTTTTTTTCTTATTTGTATATATGTGCTTTATTGTTTTTATATGTTGTATGATTGTTTGCGGATGTTTTTGGTTTTGGGGGTGTTTGGTGATTTTCTTTTCGGTTCTATACGGACTCGGGCAAACTTAAGATAGACGACGGTATAATCATGTTAACTTTTAGGGAGTAATCCCGAAGAAGGAGACATGAAATCCCTCACTTAGTGGAGACCTCCTTGATTGTGGTATTTTGTTTACAGAGAGATTGGGAAGACATGACTGCTTTCGACTTGAGAGTCCCTAAAGTTGAGCAGTCGTAGAACCCTTAACCCATCCTGGCCTTTTTAGGGGTAGTGCGGGGACTATTACGGAGTCATCCATAAGTAGTTTCTACGCGATACGATACTCAGACGAGTTTCACTTGAAGGTATTCGATTACCAGCAGAATCGGTAGTATTAGATGGAGGAATGAAAACTCTGGGGATTCCTTTAGAACCTTGATCTACATGTGACAAAGCTTAGAATACCTTGTGGGTAATACCTCTTGACTCCATGCTCGTGACGTCGAACCTATGGACCCCATGTTTGTGATCTTTGTGTGTGCTTGTTGCATCATGCATTCATGCACCCATACACATTTTTTCAGACAATAGTTCAAGGAACTTAAAATTGACTTTTGCAAATATCTCAGATATACTTTGACCATGAATTTTGGACAGAGGAGGACTCAGAAATACAGTTTCAAGGAAACCAAGATTGAGGGACTGGTGAGCTTGATTGATGAGATTGAGAGTCCAGAGAATTTCCGGAAGAAGTATGGAACTACTATACCTTTGTAATATTTTTGATAACGATTGTTAATCGTACCCTTAACTACTTCTGGGGACGATTTTAGAGCTTTAATATATTACTTTTTTTTAGCAATGTTTGATAATTGTCCCCTAAAATACTTTTGGGGACATTTTTAAATTGTTACATTAATTATAATGAAAGGATACACTTCTTCAATGTTGCATAAAATTTTAGCATTATCAAATTTTTGTTGAAAATCTTTCCTCCAAAACTTATATACTAAAAAACAAACATCTCTCTTTAAATATTATTAAAATGAATATATATTTGTATTAATATAATATAATATTTCTCTTTAAATATAATAAAATATTAATATAATAAAATGAATCATCAAACACATAATATAATAATATATAACTAAAAAAAAGTGGCACATTAGTATAGAATAAAAAATTCAAAAAAGAAAAAATCAAACACCTTCAAAGAAATATATATATATATATATATATATATATATATATATATATATATATATATATATATATATATATATATATATATATATATATATATCCTCTAATAAATAATATAATAATATTATTTAACTAAAAACAATTGCACACTTTTTTTTTAGAATAAAAAGTCCAAAAAAATTCAAAACGTTCCAAAGAAAAAGAATATTGTCAAACTGACCCTTACTCTCTATCTCACGATTTAGGATAAAATTTAAAAAATTGAAAATAGAAAAAAGAAAGCAAAACTGAAAAGGAACACGGAAGGTTCTTCTTCTTCAAACATCCCACCGCCGAATCTCATCATAAACCGTGTTGTCATTTCATCTCGCCACTTGATTTTGGTGTTCACAATTGTTGACGATGACGCCTTCCGCTCCCGCGACTTTCCCTCTTCTTGCATCGTAACTGCTAAGTCTAATCTCGTTCGACACGACACTTTCAAGTCCATCGAAAGAGAGCCCACCCAATCAGAAATGTTTGTTGAAACTCGAAAAGGAAATAAAAGAAAGGAACTGGATGTAGAAACCGGAAAAGTAATTGTATGTAACATTGTTTATATAATATGTTTACTTAATATAGTCGTGTAACAATTTCTATAATAGTACTTAATATATTCTTGTAATTTATGCTAGTCTCAACTTCAAGAAATGGTTGAAAAGGCGGAAAGTGATACAGAAGCTTTTAAAGTTGTTTTTGGAAAGGAGTGTCCCGACAGGGTACATTGTTATGGGAGAAACGTAACTAAAACTTTCTTAAAGTGAAAGGCGAAGATTAATGCTTTGAAACAAGCACATAAAGAAGAGGTCTCTACATTAAGGCACGAGTTTCAAGATCAGATTGATAGATTGCAAAATGCTTTTAAGACCGTAATACAACAATGCAATTCTCAAATTAATATGGAGTCAATTGAAGATTTGTTAGGATTATCCCATGGAGATGCTAACGGTTCCCCGAAGAATATGAGACCGCAATTGCATTCATCTACATCTACTTCAACAAATATTCCACATCATGAAAAGATAATCATATATACCAATATTATTTATTTATGTTATTCTAATTGTCAACTTTGTTATACCATGTAATTGTGTTATTTCTAATATTATATCTCATGAAAATGTCTTTAAGGTTAACTTGAGGTGTGCTGAATTTTTTTTAAAGTTAAGTTAGTCTACACTTTTGAGCATGGTAGCCTAACATGTTTTGGTTGTTATTTTAATTTATTTTTAAAATTTAAAGTATACTCTAACGTGTATTTTAAAATTTAAATTAAGTTTTTTGTGTTATACTGTACCTTTTGCAAATTAAATTAAATTAAATTAAAGTTAAGTTATACTATAACATGTAATCTTAGTTTGTAAATTAAGTTATACCGTAAGTCTACTATAACTTGTAGTTTGTAAATTAACTTTAAAACTAAGTTTTTTTAGTTTTATACTGTATCTTAGTGACAAAATTTAAATTATTGAGACTTTCCTCATAATCCTAGTTTTCTATTTATCAATAATGTAATTATCCTTTTTTGAGCATTGAATTGGATGTGTTGTTGCTTAAAATATTATAACTATCTTAGTGACAAAATATTATGTATAAATTCTATGGTTTGATGTATTTTGTTTTATTTTCTTATGCAGCAAGGTATGAATGTAAATGTTGAAAAAGACAATATCAATGAAGAAATTCAAGAGGACGATGTAGATGATGAAATTTAAGAAGACGATATAGATGATAAATTTCAAGAGGACTTCGTAGGAGACAAATTTCAAGAGGACGACATAGATCTAGATGATCAATTTTAAGAGGACGATGGTGAATTTCAAGAGGACGACGTAGATGAAGAATTTTTGGAGGACGACATATGTGATGAATTTCAAGAGGACGACATGGATGGTGAATTCCAAAAAGACAAATTTGAATGAGTTGGATGATGTATTTTTTTTTGTGCTTGTAGTTTAAAGCATTAAACTTGAACTATGTGTTTTGTTATTTTTCTAAACTATGTATTTTATCATTTTGCTAGGACAATACTTCAAAGTATTAAACTTAGTAATATAAGTAATGTTACAATAGACATTTTGTTTGAACTAGATTTTAACAAATTTTGTAGATGCACGATTAAATTTGATCTTGTTCAAGTTATAAATGACATTTTATAAGTCGGTCATCATCGACTATATTACTTAGAAAATAATTGCAGATTTGTATATTTTGTGGGGGAAATCTAAAAGAACAACCTATAAGCTATGGCAACACTTTATAAATGATCCTTCTGATTCAGATTAAAGGCAACGCTTATTAATTGTAGCTGAATATAGCAAACCCTAAAAAGCGTCGCCTTAGTGCCTTAAAATAATTGTCCCTTATTCCTTTAGTTTAGGCGATGTTTTCAAAAATTGTGCCCAAAGGTCATGAATAATCATCGCCTTATATTATAGGCAACGCTCGAACAAGAGATGCCTTGGAAACATCCTCTATTCTTTCAGGCAACGTTTTTTAGAGCTTTGGCAAACATTTTTCAGTTGTTGTTGGAGAGCCTAAATGTTGTAGTGAACATACTAGTTAATCACCTTACTTAAGGATATAAAACTTCTCATCAGTTGGACCAATAGCCATTAGTTAATAATAGATATAAATCAAGATCTCCATCGTTTGCGTTATTTTGATCATTTGTTTGTAAATCAAATTCTGAGTTATATTAGGTTTTGACATTGCTAATCCATATTTTTATGAAAAACTAAATTCAGACAATAGTATGTAGGAAGAGCTTACTTGAGCTTATCTTATAACAAACAACTCAAAAGAGCTTATGAAAATATTTAGACGAGAACATGAACTTCTTTCAACTTAGTTAAGCACATGAGCTTACTTGAAACTTTCCTTCATTTCCTCTTCTATTGTAAAAAACAAATTATACAAAAGAACTTACAAAGTAATTCCTTTATTAAACAAGCACTTGTTAAACAGATTTTGTCCTATTTACTTCACTATAAAACTTACACTCAATAGAACAAAAGGACCATAACTTCAAATGTAACAAAAGAGACACAAAACACACGAAACTGCAAAAAATCACCCCAACATGCCCTTAACCTTACACATGTCAGCCACAAAGCACACAAGCCATAACATGCAGTAATAACACATTCACACAATAATTCAATAGAACAACCCTTAATAAGCAACAAAAAAATGAGAGACAGAAGGAGAAGAATGATTTGAAAATAAAATAAAACATGGAGCAAAAATTCATATACCTGAATCAGAGCCACCGTCGAATTCATGGATATTTAGATCGAAAAGGAAAAGAAAATGATGAAGCGGATTTTGACCTATGCCTCAACCTGAAATAGAGCCACAACTGGGCACGACCGAGAAACCGACGGATCGTTGCACTCGTCCCAGTGACATACGTGAACACTCAGTAGCGGCGATGGAAAAATCAAAGATGTAGCAAAGGTGAAGACCGTGTGTGACGGTGGTGACACTACAGTGTGTGAAAGAGATTCTTGTTTGAGTTGGAAGAGAGAACGTAAGGAGACTTGTGAGAGAAGAGGGAGTTACGATCAAAGGCGGAGGCATAAATGTTTCAAAAGTTTGGGAAGAATTTTAAGGTTTTCGTAAGTTTTAGTATTTAGAAATTAATGACATAAGACATCACTTTCTGAAGCGCTTTCTTATGTATTTCCTTTAGTTGCGCTTTTTATGAAAAAGTGATGTCTACCCTATGACCTATGGCATCACTTTTATGAAGCGCTTTCTAAAGACGTTCTTTAGCAGCGATTTTTAAAAATGCTTTCTAAAGTGTTGCCTCGAGCAATGCTTTTTAAAAGAACTCTCGTATTATGGATTTTAGCAACATTTTTCAGAAGCACTTTCTAAAGTTAGGCTTTAACAACACTTTTTTTCAATTTAATATATAGTTTTAATTATTTAATATTATAGTTTTATTCATGTTAATGAATTATATCTTTACCTTAAAATTTTTAGTTAAATATTAATATTATATATAATAAATTTAAAATACTAGAAGATAATATATCATGCATGGTCTTTTATTAAGGTTAGACTAAATGCAACATTGTTGATTTTGATTCAAATGAGATATTACTCAATTGTAAAATGAAGAGTATGATATAAAGCGTTGTTGGTTCACGGTTTTAAAAAATTTGCCACCGAAGAAATTATCGGGTTGAGTCGCGGACTAGGTCGCTCTCTTTAAGACGTTTGCCTTTGCCCAAATTATGCAAGCGATCGAACTACGCGCGCCTCCAGGATAAAACAACCCAGTTCTATACTGTACGATTACTATTTGCACGATAGATAATCGGTCTAGAAATACACTCTCTGATGGTACAAGACCATTCTAATATGGTATCAATACCATTCATAGAATCTAGTACAAAGACTAGACGTAATAATTTCTCAATCAAAGAGAAACTCAAATAATTCTCCAAAGAGAATATAATAATGGTCATTTGACCACTCATAACAATTTCTTCAATAAAGAAAAATCCAAATAATTCTCTAAAGAGAATCCTAAAATTATACTAGATAATTTCTCAACTCAAACGAGGAGAAATTAACATTATTCTCAAAAGAGAATTCAAGAAAGTACTCGGAAAATTCAACGAGTAGGAAGAAAATGGGAGAAGTTGGCGCTTCAACAATAAAGAGAATTCAAGAAAGTACTCGGAAAATTCAACGAGTAGGAAGAAAATGGGAGAAGTTGGCGCTTCAACAATTTGAGAGAAGCAGAGTTATGAGAGTGAGGAAGGAAAAACTAAAAGAATAGTTTTTGGTGTAGTTGGAATGAAACATGTTAACTCCTTATATAGAGAAATAAGCTAGTAATATTTCTCAAATGAGCAATGTGAGACTAAATAGTTTTTTTCAACCACAAAAATAATTCTAACAATGTGGGACTAAGAAATTTTTGTTAAATTCAATATATTGGAACAAATATATGTTCCAACAAGCCTGTATTCCCTCTAGTCTCTATCTTAAATTGTATAATGAAGAGTATGATCTACAGCGTGTAACAAGCACTAAGAGAAAAAGACAAGAATTGAAAGATAATTTTGAAGGAATATATACCATTCATTTTACCGTTATGTTTTGTGGGTGTGTAGATGCCTAATATGTATTTTGAATAAGTTTTGAATGAAAACGAAACTCCTCTAAATTCTAATAATAGAGTTTTCCACTTAAATTATAGATAGTTAGAATATAGCCCAGCCCCCACATAAGAATGGAGACTCACCGAGTATGACACACCAGCTGTTGGATCATACAGATAGTGTCCCAACACAAGAAGAAAAATACATTTTAACTTCAATAAATTAATCTCGATCACGATTTGGACGCTATTGCATCAATTTTACGTTACATTGATCGTCTCAAGACTTTATTCATTTAATTCTAAATTTTAATACGACTTTAATGGCTGCGTCTACTTTAGCGCAGACGCTATAAAAGCTAATAAACTAAAATAAAATAAAATCATTTAGTGTTTCAAATGAAAGTTTCATATTGTTTTTCTTTTTATATTAAATTATTAAAAATGAAGAGACGACCTAAGCTGATGCTAAACCATTTTATACTCCAAAAAGAAAAATTCATTTCCCACTCTTTTTTAACATAAATAATGAAAAAAATTAAAAGAAAAAAATAGATATTCCTTCGTTTATTTCTCTTACTAGAAATCCTTCTCACTTAAATCTTAAACCTTTCGTTTATCTCTCTCACCATGGACATAAATCCTTCTCTCTCAAACATTAAACTCTTTACTTATCTCTCTCACCATGGACATTAAATCGTAAACCGTCCCATCTTCGAATGATTTCGACTCATCCTCATCTTTGAACGATTGAAGTTTCTACTATTTACTTCTCTCAATGTCTTTTGTCGCTCCTGCTCTTTCTTTGCTCTGATTGACTTCATTCTTTCAATATTCTTTCAAAAACTATTGTGATTTGTGACGTGAATATTACGTCACAACAACTAAATTCACGTCACAAACATTTTTTGTGTCGTGATTGAACACGTCGCACGTGATTGTGTGACAACTTTTTAGTGAAGTAATTTTTATGTCCCAAAGTTGTGACGTGAAAATCACGTTGCAACATATTGCACATATTCCCAATATATTTCAGTCAAACAAACATAGCAGGTGATGAGTCAGAATTAGAAGGAAAGTTACGACGTGATTTACATTTCACAAATTTGTGACATGAAAATCATGTCACTAATAATAATCTATATTGACAGTTTGTGACGTGATTTTCATATCACAAATTTGTGACATGTTAATCACGTTACCAATTATTATTTTTTATTAAATTCTGAAATCATTAATACTAAATAAATAAATTTATATTAATTTATATTAAATTTATTAAATTAATACTATAAATATATTAATTTAAACTAAATAAATTTAAATTAAACTATGAAATCATTAATAATTAATAAATTAATAAACTAAATATTTAATATAAAAGTTATTAAAATCAAATAAACTATTAAATTAAAATTAAATAAACTATTATACTAAATACTACAAACTTTTTAGTTAGTATCTTACCCAAATTAAAATTTAAAAGCAAAATAAAAATAAAATAAATCCTACGTATCAAGGTTAAAATCATCTTCATTATTCTCCTCATCCATATGTTCTTGACTACCATTTACTTCATTTTTTACCAAACGATTGATTACCCCTACTTTTGAAATGCATAAAGTGTTGTGTCGCAATTGCTCCTCCACCTCAACTTGCCTATTCGCCATTGCCTTAATTTGCTGTTGTTTCCAATCAATTTAGACCTTCATTTATGTCTCACGTTACGTTGACTCGACCCTCATTGTTGCTCCATGTCCTGCTAACTTGGGTCTCGCCTCATTTACCGTCAATTGTCTTTTTGTTTCTTGCATTTGCGGTGTCAATTTTGGAGGACGCGGAGATCCTTCCCCATCTCCAACTCTTTGAAACAAAGTTCTATCACCTCTTCTATAGGTGTCTGCCTAATTTTCACTACAAAAAAAACCTGTTATGACCCTTTCTACCATTGACTTTGCTCCAAATATAAAAATTCACATTTGGATGAAGCGGGTCTGAACCTCTTTCAGTATATTGAGGATTATGAACCAAAATTCTTTGAGAAATGTCTGATAATCCTCCTACACATATGATAAAAATATTTAAATTAAATTAAATAATAAATAAAATATAATCACATGATTTTCACACCACAACAACTCAGTTGCCACGTGATTTTCACGCCACAACATGCATTTTTCATTTGAATATCATGCCACAAAGTTTCCAGTAAATAAAAAAACTAAAAACAACATAAATTAAACTTACCATAGCATTTTGTGTACGCTCATCAACAAAAACCCCTATTTATTTTGTCCGGGTCTTTTTAACCCGCTCAGCCATTAGTGAAAGTCTAGCAAAAATCTTAGCCTAAAATAATAACCTTCACTTAAATTAAAAATATATATTATAAATTATGATTAAATATATATAATTACCAAAAATGAATTTTAGTCCCAATAAAAAAAACTTTGAATTTTAGTCCCTATAATATTTTTACATGCGGTTTAGTCCCTCAGCAGGGACTAAAGCTATAAAAATAATTTTATAGAACTAAAACTCGATATTTTTATAAGGACTAAAACAAAATGAGATATTTATAGGGACCAAAACATATTTAACCCTATAAATTAAAATATAACTTAAAAATGTGGTAATAATTACCATGTGTCTAGCTTGCTCAACGATCCAACTGCATTAAGGCTTCCCCCTTTTTCTGATGCTCTCATTTTCTTTGCATTTCCAGATATAACCTTAAATGTTGGTGTATCCCAATATACAAGAAATTCGTCAAGGACTTCTTTGCCTATCCAATTGGGATGGATACCCAAAAGTTTCTGATTTCTAACACTATAGCATGTCAAAAAGTCGTCTTGATGTCCTAACTATAATTTTTTTTTAGTTTCCCTCTCATTTATTTCTTCCCACTTACATTTTTCCTGCAACGTTGTATGACGTGATAATAGATAATTATAAAAAAATATTTAAATAACAATAACTTAAAAAATAAAGTAATTATACTTGAAATAACTTGAACCATGGTTCTTTATCTAGAACTTCTTTAAATCTCTTCCAAGCTTGTTTATACTTATGTTAAATTACATAACTTACATTCTTGGAAGCATTTCGACTCAGCCCACAAAGATTAAAAGTTATAAATATGAAAATTATTCGAGACAAATAAAATATCTTTCGTCAATGACATGAACCTGACTTAAATCGTCGTGCACCTAAAGATTGTACGCATCCAAATAATGATCGTCTAACTCCAACTAAACATCGTCATGTTCCACCTCCACGTGATCATCCCCAAGTGCAGGTATATGTGTGGTAGGTGAGGTGTGGTGTGACACCCCAAAATAATTCGGTAATTAAATAATTATGATTTTTAATTATTAATTTAATTGAGAACATAATTTATTAATATATTGAATTTATTTGGGTTAATTATGGATATATTGGATTATTGAGACTAATGATGGAATTAATTGAGGTGTGAGGAGTAAATTTATTTTATTTATGTTAATAAGGAATAAAAGGAATAAAAAAAGAAAAGGAGGAAAAGGAGTCATTTTTGGAAAAACAAGAATACGTGAAGTTGAGAAGAGGAGAAAGAAGGAAAAAGACCTAGAAGTGTCGATTGAAGAACCCATAAGGTAAGGGTGATTTCGATTGATTAAATCGTATTATAGGTTTTGATTTTGATACTATAGATCATAGCATGTTAGTAAATCTTAGTTTGGGAATTTCTAGGTTTCCATGGGTGTATACCTAATGGTGTCAGATTGTGTCAGATTGTGTCAGAAATGTATAAATTCATTGATTTGTATGATATAGGATCATTAATGATGAATAAAACATGTTATATTGTATGTTATTGATGAGGAATGAGTGATTTTATGGTGTCGGAACATGTGGGCACGTTTTGGGATGAAAAGGAAAAATGGTTTGGGAATTAATGCTGTCAAAACTGAGTTTTTGGGTCTGAAGGTCGTGGGAACCGGTTCCCCAGTGGGAGAACCCGGGTTCCAGCTTTTAAAATGGTGAAAAATGGCATTTTTGAACTCAGGAACCGGTTCCTGTGTGGGAGGGATCGGGTTCCACGTTAATTTTTCCAGAAAATGTGATTTTTGCTTCTGGGAACCGGTTTCCTACCTGGAGGAACTGGGTTCCCCATACATTTTCCGGTATTTTTTTGAAATGTGGGAACCGGTTACTCGAGGGGAGGAACCGGTTCCATGAAATATTTTGAAAATTTTAAAACTTTAAAAATTCATAACTTTCAAACCGTAAGTCCGTTTTGAGCGCCGTTTTGGACGTTATTTCCTAAATTTAATGCTCTACCTTATAAAATGAAAATATTTTCAAAAACTTGAAATTATTTTGGAAAGTAGTCGAATTTCGAAATAAACGATGATTGATTGACACATATTGATGTGTATGTAGCAGAGGACCTTTGGTGATGGAGATATTGGTAATGTGTAGATGTAATAGCATGTTTATGCTAATGTTTGATGTATGCATGATTGATTGAAATATCATGTTGATTGGTTTGATTCAGTTATGTTAGATGAATGTATACATAGACTGATTGATGTTGCATGCTAGTGATGTGCGTGCATTTGCATTGTTTGGTGAAGTTAATTCCCATTGTGCGGAATTTGACTTGGATTGCCGATAACCGATACCCGAGTGAGGATGGGTGGTTAGGCTGGATTCGTGTCCGGTGGTTATGGACGAATCGATGATCTATGTCCGGTTGATGATGGATCGGTGTTGGTGACTTAGTCACAGTCGGTACCGCATGCATTGAGTCTGCATTTGTGTTTGTATGGAATTGTAACATGTTAGGATGTCTTCCAGTGTTACAATTCTTTGTTGTCTATTGATTATGCATGATGACTTGTATGAATATGGTTGTGTGTTGAATTCTGAATTGTGTTAAGTGGGTGAAATGAGATGCTTGTATTATACTGTTAAATGAGAAGCTTATAATATGTTTTAATTTATGAGAAGTCTCACCCTTACTTTACCATTTCAGATTAACGTTACAAGCTAAGGAGTTGGTGAGGATGGCTCTAGAGCTTATCTTTTAAGTCCGCGTGTCAGTGTCATGCTCTGATTAGATTGTAACACTGGGGAACGTTTAGTTAAGAGAATTGTTATCGTTTAATTGGTTATTTGTATTCTTTGAGAACCACGATGGTTTATTAAATTTTGGTTTGGTATTTCCGCTGTGTAAGACATGGTCTTAAATTGATTGAAATTATTTGGAGGTTGATCCTCAGTGTAGCATGGCTACTGTTTTAATTGAAGTTGATTTTATTTATTAATTGTGACATCCCTCATTGCCGTGTTAACTCTGGTTACAGCTGATTTAGATATTAATTTAATTAATATATCTCGGGGTATTTAGATGGGGTGTTACATGTGGGATCTCCCATTCTGCATGGATGGTGAGGGAACTCGTGTGGGATATGGGGTGCAGGATCCCCAAGTCTGTGGGAAAGATGACGACACCTGTGTGGGAAGTGGAAAGCTAGATCCCCCAATTTGAGGGAATGGAAAACTACATCCCCCAATCCCGTGGAATGGAAAACTAGATACCCCAGTCTGCTGGAAGGATGAGGATGATAAGTGGTTTCTGCATCACTTTTATCGGTTGTTTTACTTCATGATGTTATCGCTTTTATTCACTTTTCCTTCATTTTGCTATGGTTTATGCTTTGGTATTGTGTTCAGTTGTTTTCAAGCCTTAAAAAATCATACTTGAGATAAAGAAGATCAAATCAGATTAATTAGGTAGAAGATACAGAAGTCATGAATCCCCAGTAGTAAAACCAAAGTCACATTACGGGCGCTCGTAATGCACATTATGACCGATAATGTAGCTTAGAAAAGATGGCCTCTTGTCTCGGGCATCCAATACAAATTCCATGGATCTGTTACGGGTACGTGTGATGCATATTACGACATGTAACTGTAGAACAACTGATTCCTCCCTCACACACATCCAATACAAAGAATTGGGGTCGTTTACAAATGGTCGTAATGCATGTTATGACTCGTAATCTACGTGCGAAGCCCAATTTTTATTTCCTTTTTGGTTCGTTTATGCTGATTTTTGGAGATTTGATTTGATTTGCACTTAATGACCAATATCTTTTTATTTAGGGCTAAAGAGGATAACATTGTAAGGATGGTAGATAATTTTTATCATAGAATTCTTTTGGCATTTTTTATAAGTTTTGCAAAAGTATCCATTGGAGCAATTGGATAAAAGATTCTTATTATATTCATCATCTTATTTTCATCAGGTTATTTTTATATTGCCTTCTTTATAATTCATTAATCATGTTTTCTATTTTCCCGAATTTGTTTGTTTAGTTATTGTAAGTTCCTGAGTTGTATGGATTGGCTTAATTTTAATAAAACAAATAAATAGCAGCAACAATATTTTTGTACATTAGGATTCCTAACTGATAATCCTATCTAGAATGCCTTAACATGCTGTGTTGAAAAGTTCCAACATCTGGAATAGTATGTCATATGAGATGTCGAGACATCAGACATCAGGACATCACGCTACAGAAACTTTTAAGTTTGTTATAGTTCTGTTTTAATTAGAGCAGAATATTCTGGGTATATTATGCATCTTATGTGGCATGATTTTAAAGGCTATGTGAAGTTCCAAGAGCTAAGAATAAAGATCAGCAAGGACCTTGATTGTAGCAGAAGTTATCTCCTTGTTTATCTTTGCAGAAATTTTGTTACTGCACATGTTTGTAACAACTTATGCTGTTATTTTCAAGGCCCAGATCCAGTTGGATAATAGGTTATAAATACGTAGTTGTAACCTAGTTTATGAAAGCTAGCAGGTATTTAGAAAGGTGTAATCTTTAGGATTAGCCATGTAAGTGAACCACCCGGATTGTGGGATGGTCACTAATTTGTACCTCAAAGCCTGTAGGTATGAGGATTATTTTACTCAGTCAGAAGCTGTGAAGCAATGAGTGAAGTTGTCTCCTTGGAAGAAGTTGTGAAGCAATTCTATGTTTTCTTGTGTCACATGTGTGACTGTTTTATTGTGTTTGAAGTGTGGCATCTTCAAACTATTTTAGTTGTGTTTGGAGTGAGGTATATCCAAGATGATTGTGTTAGGAGCCAAGTAGTTGATGCAGTTACTGGTGTGATAGTGACTGATAGACATCACTGAGGTGATTGGAAGTGAGCGGAGGTTATCATATCTAAGTGTGGTATCTTAGGTAGAAGGGTCATTGGGTAGTCTGATTAAGTGAGGAGTGTAAATATGGAGGTTTCCCTCTGAATTAATATTGTTGATAGTGAACTTCATTCTTGGCTTGGTATGCCCTAAGATGTAGGTTGGTTAGAACCGAACTGGGTTAACAACTCCTTGTGTTATTTTTTTCTGCATTGTTAATTGTATGTTCTACTTTGTCTATTTTACAATGTCAGATCAGATGTCACGACATTTTGAGTCTGTTGGCATCAGAATTTCAATTGGTATCAGAGCAAGCATTTTGTCTGTTTCGGGATGAGATCCATGGGGGATACTTTCTAGTTGTGTACAAGGTAGAAAATTGTTTGAACAAGGAGTGTTCATATTGTATGGTCCCTTGAAGTGGAGGATGAGCCTATTTGTGGAGAACTAGCCCAACCTGGCCAGAACTGTTGTACCTTCTTGAAGAAAGAAGATAAAGATGCTGGAAAAAGAAAGTTAAATTCAAAGACTACATGCGGGAGTGAAGTTTTTGAATTGAATTGTTCAACCTATATTCAACACAAAGATGAGAACTGTCAAAACCTTCATCCGGGATTGAAGACATTGATAAGGTAACTCTTGTGCTTATGTGTTTCCATTTGGTCAGGATATTGGTTGGATCTGCTTAAGGAAGAAGCAAGCATATTGTAGGGTTGATTTATTTTCAATCCTTATGTGTCATGCTATCAATTAAATTATGGAGTAAGCATTGTGTATGTTTTGTTGAAGCATGGCTATTTTTCGCTGCATTGCCTCTGATCCAACCCCTATAGTGAAAGAAGGATCCTAGGGTTATTTTTATCAACAAAATATTTGGCATATTTTTACAACGTTATTAAGAGTGTCAAAGACACTTGAGATCTCTCTCAATTCCACTCATAAAGGCATGTATTAATTGAGTTAATGAGTATCAATTGATCAATGATTCTCATATACATCTGCAAGTTGTTTGAAGACCTTGAAGATTATCAAGGATGATGAGTTCCAAGAAGATGGAACCAATGTTCTATAGGATGTTAGAACATTAGTTTTGGTATGTAGCTACCAGTTGAAGAACAAATGTTCTGGGTGCTAAACAAATGTAGTATGAGTACATATGTTTAAAGGATGCTCCTGATCTGGAAGAGGAGACATTTGTATTAGTTGATCAGGACACGATCAACAAGCTCTTATACTCCATATGTCAATTTAGTTCTGACCTAAGCTTATGGGAGTATAGAAGTCAAGCTCAATACAACTAAAAAGACTCATATATGAATACCCCTCTATCCCTTTATGTGATATCAAGATGAGCTTATATCTGGTACATTATTCTGATCAAAGAAACCAGATATGTGGAGATTTGTTCATAACCATGGAACAGATTGGAGCTGAATATTGTGTATCAACTACAGTGAAACATGGTCATGAATGTTGGTGCCTAAATATTGTCACGAAAGGGTATTACCAAGAAGAATCAAGGAAGTCATTTTGCTATCTTAATATTTTTGTGTCATGCCATAATAAAGTATGTTCCAGAAACCTAGTTGAGGGAATCTCATTTATAGGTATAGACTATGGGATCCATCATCTCAAAATCAGAAGTGAAAGTCTGAAGAAAAAGCCCATTGAGATGTGGATCATACTATTCCTTGATCATGTTAATTGTAAAGTTGGTGTATATTGTGCTTCCTGTGTTCCCCCTCAAGTGTTATGAATAAGATGTTATGGATGTTACCCCCAAAACCAGTCTATGGTAGATGATGTCGTATCAGATGTTGGAACATCATCTAAATGTCTTTAGTTTTGAATATATTTTATTGTTTGGAAGTAGAAGTAAATGTGAAGATGCAATCAGTCAGGATGATCTAGTGTGAGTAGACAATTCTAACTATCTAAACTAGTTGGTACTTTGACGGGAGACTCATTACTTAGTATGAACATGAATGCCAAACCATTTATACTCTATCGGGAGCTGAGTATTTGTCTGATGGATTCATGGTATTTTTTGAACTGAATATCAGTATTAAAGTTCACTATGTTATTCACAAGACTAGAATGTGTGGAAATGTTATCTGGTGATTATTTGAAGAGCTGACTCAAATAAGGAGATACATACAAATGCTGTCAAATATCTTGATGGGAGCTGGATATTTGTGATAGCTGTATGGTAATTTGAAACAAGATGAAGAAGATGTGTGTGATGAATAAAAGAGAATGTCCTATATGGAGTTATAACATCACTACTATTGAAGACACCAGAGATTGAAGAAGAAGATAAGGTTCAGACTTATCTTTTGAAGACATATAATTAGTATTTACATGATTAACTATGAAGTTACTTCTATTGCAAGGTACAGAGTGTGACAATCTGAAACTTGTATAGAAAACTAAGAATTCCTAATTTGAAAACTCTGGAAAGTCCAAATGAAGAATGCTTCAAGTATTATAAGGACCAACATCAAAAGTGTCTTTATTTTGTTTAACTCAGGGGGAGTAAGAGTAACAACCTAATGAAAAGCTTCATCTTGGAAGCTAAAAGGAGGAAGTCTAATATTAAGGGGGAGCAACAGTCTATATGAAGAGGAACTAGATATTTGAAGAGCAATTGTCTATTGTTAATTGTTAATTGTCAATTATGAAAGCTTCCTTGTCTATTGCAATTGGATATGTTATTAAAGAAGGCATTGCTATTATATATGTTGATGACCAGCTAATGTCAAGGGGGAGAATGTTCATTAGCTGATGAAAAGGGAAGTTTCTACTACTATGAAGCTGAAGTGATCTTTTATCTTAAAGCGCGATTTTTCCTTAGAGCCAAGGCAGATGGACTCTGTGTGAATGTGGCATATGATGTTGAAACATCAATATTATTGAGAATCTGAAGGAAATTTAAAGATTGTTGATGGGTTCAGATTCTTTTTCATGACCACCTAGAAAGAAGTTATGGCACTATATGGACAAACCTGAAGAGTGCCTCACAGTAGAGAATCCATTGTTCTGAAAAAGTGAGTCACATGAAGTAAGTGGACAATCTTTGATTGAATGTCAGGACATTATACAAAACATGTTTCTGCATGAACATGTTAAATGATGTGAATTATGCAACATTGGGACTATTTTTATCTCAAAAGAAACAGTCTAGGGCTATTAAAGGCTGTCAAGAATAGCTTGGACGGTGGTCAGCTAGTCATTTAACAGATTTTAGGCCTAAATAAATTCCCTATTGACTGGGAATTAATTTGCTGTTAATTCCTAAGGAACTACTGACCTATTTAAAGGAGTTCTCAACCATCCTTAAACAACAAGTGAGCTTTCATCTCGTCTTCACCATTCATCTTATCAAAGCTAGGGAAAACTGTGCCTTGATCTGGTTTGGTGAGGGCTCAAATTGTCAAATTTTATCTAAAAAGGGGGAGAGAAATCATATCTCACAGAAAGAGCAGCATAAGAATACGATACGTGAGAGAGAAAAACAATGTCTGAGTCACAAGCTATGTCACACAACAATGAACAACAAATTATTTGTGAGCTGTGATCTGAGTTTTGAACACAATTGTGACTTGTGTTCTGAGTTACTTGGAAAAATAATAAGATATCACTCAAGATATCGTTTATTTCTCATGGTCCTCTTTTTCCACCTTCTGTGACAAGATTTATCACTTGCCTTAAGGGGGGATGAGAGTTATATTCTTCCTCGTGTACAAACTGGACCTTCCTTCCCTTTAACCTGTTAGTTTAATGGGAAAAATAAAAAACACAAGAAGATGTCGAACTAGATGTTGAGACACTGTCTTCAACTGACAGACCAACAACACAATTGAAGTCTTCTCTTCAATTGAAGTTTGCTCCCCTGCTCTCAAGACATAAAGACTATATAAGACTACATAAGACTACTGAAGACTACTGAAGACTCTTTTAAATTGTAAATTGTAAATTGTTGCTGCTACTACATGTTATTATCTTTATTTGTTTTAGCAAAAATTTGCCAAAAGGGGGGGATTGTAAGTTCCTGAATTGTATGGATTGGCTTAATTTTAATAAACCAAATAAATAGCAACAAAATATTTTGTATAGTATGATTCCTAACTAATAATCCTATCTAGAATGTCTTAAAATGTTGTGTTGAAAAGTTTTAACATCTAGAACAACATGTCATATGAGATGTCGAGACATCACACATAAGGACATCACACTACCGAATATGTTATGTTTGTTACAATTATGTTTTAATTAGAGCAGAATATTCTAGGAATATTATGCATCTTCTATGGCGAGATTTTAAAGGCTATGTATAGGTCCAAAAGCTAAGAAGAAAGACCAGCATGGACCTTTATTGTAGTAGAAATTATCTGCTTATTTATCTCGATATAAAGTTTGTTACTGCGGATGTTTGTTACAGCTTATGCTATTATTTTGAAGGCAAAAATCCAGTTGGGTAATAGGTTATAAATAAGAAATTGTAACCTAATTTTAGTAAGCTATTCGGTATTTAGAAAGATGTAATCTTTAGGGTTTGGCATGTAAGTGAACCACACAGATTTTGGGATGGTCACTGATTTGTACCTCGAAGCCTGTAGGCAAGAGAATTATTTTACTCACTCAAAAACTGTGAAGCAATGAGTGTAGTTGTGTCCTTGGAAGAAGTTGTGAAGCAATTCCAACTTTTGTTTGTGACACATGTGTGACTATTTTATATTTTGTTTGAAGTGTGGTATCTTCAAACTATTTTAGTTGTATTTGGAGTGAGGTATCTCCAAGCTGATTGAATTTTGGAGCCAAGCAGTTGATACAATTACTGGTGTGATAGTGACTAATAGACATCACTGAGGTGATTGGAAGTGAGCGGAGGTTCTCATATCTAAGTGTGGTATCTTAGGTAGAAGGGTCATTGGGTAGTCTGATTAAGTGAGGGGTGTAAACATGGAGGTTTCCGTCTAAATTAATACTACTGATAGTGAACTTCATTCCTGGCTTTGTATGACCCCAGATGTAGTTTGGTTAGACCCAAACCGGGTTAACAACTCCTTGTGTTATTTATTTTCTGCACTGTTAATTGTATGTTCTACTTTGTCTGTTTTACAATGTCGGATCAGATGTCACGACATCCTGAGTCTGATGGCACCAGCATTTCAGTTATTTACCATAAGAGAGTCGTCCTATATGGATGAAGGGTCATGATCCCTAACTCTTAATAATCCATGTACTTGATTTATCAATTATGAGAATTTGAACTCGTTTATTTTATAGACCTGGGCTTTTATAATTTACCCTTATTATAAATGTAAAAGAGTTCTCAGGTATCGATAATGATCTGAATGACTTATATCGATACCTGATAGTAGGTTTTTAAACAATCAAGTCCGATGATGTGAAAGTAATTGAATGAGGTTAAGAAAGGTTTCATGTTTTATAGCTATGCAAATGTAATGATCTCTGATAAATAACTTTGCGCGAGCGAAAGCCGACGAGCAACTTCTTTATCAAAGATAAGATAACACGCTGTCTAAAGCAGATGTTTTCTATATTTATCTATTTTCTATAAACCATGCAATATTTCTCATAGAAATAGATAAATTAAGTACATGGAATTGTTAGAGGAAGAAATCATGATCCTACATCCTGTTTGTTTTATTAATTCTCAAGATAATTGCAATTAAGCTGATTCCAAAAAGTGCTTTTGAAAATAAGTTGCTTTCACTTAAGATATTTTCCAATTAAGTTTGTTTTTCCTAAATATTTGATTCGCTCTAGATATACAATGATACAAGTAGAAATCAGTACTTAACCATTAGTCCTTGTGGATTCGATAACTTTTTACTACTTTGACATAGTCGCACGCTTCCGATAGTGTCAAGTTTTTGGCGTTGTTGTTGGGGACCAACTGCGTTGATATTGACATTCTATTTTATCATCGTAGAGACTAGAGTTTTTATTAAAGAAATAGTGTCTCTAACATTATATGTTAAAATCTAGTGTCGACCACAGTCGAAGCTAATGGTGGCCACAACTCAAAGAAGTATTCTCCAACATGAGAACTTAAAAACTAGCATCGACCATAGTCGAAGGCGAAAATGGCTTCACATTATAGAAATACCATCTCACAAAACTAGCACTAATAGTGTCAAATTCTTATTCTATGTTTTTAGCTTCGCTTTAACATCATTTTTAATGGGAACTAGTTAGCATCAACTAGAAGCCACTATTAGATTCAAGGCTAAAGTGTCATCCTTGAAACTGACACTAATCCCACGCAAAAAATTGTTTTGCAATGGGCATGTGGCTGACCCATTGTCTGGAATGGCCCAATTCAGTACTACTCCAAGGAAGGCCAAATGATATGACCCATACTGTCATGACTATTGGGGAGCGTCTTCTCCACGTACCCTTCTAAGGACACATGGCCAACTGTAACGCCCCAATTATTAATTTAATTATTTAATTTCGTAGTAATAATTTATCCGATAAATCATGTGTTGAATTTTATGTGTGGTACTGCTATGTGTGTGGTAGTGTCGGGTTTAAGGAGTATAGTGAGTTGTTTTACATTTAGTAATTTAATAATAAATTATTAAGTTTAGAAATATTAGAAAATAGAGGTTTGTTACTAATTTGCTTGATTTTTTATTGAATTAATTAAAATAAATGGTTTAGTAGAAGTATGATGAAGGCAAAGTGGTAATATTAGAAGCATAAGTGAGGTAGAAAAGGAAAAACAATAAAAAGGGTCATAAGGGTAAAAGTGACTAATAGGAAGAGTTAGGGTTTTAGTTTTCATTAGTTACATCGTGAAAATAAGGAAAAGTAGAAGAGAAAGAGAAGAAGCAAGAGGATTAGGGTAAGAGAAAAATCCATTGTTAGAGACATATAGCAACCTTCAATCTAAAGGTAAGGGTGGGGTTCCAGCTCTCTAATGGATAATATAATTATTGGTATATGGGGAATTTGATTTCAGGGTTTTGTGGGGGTTTGTTTATGAATTGGTTTGTTGGTGCATGTTGAATCTAATGATGAAATCTTGATGAAATTGCAATAGAAATTGATGAAATTTGTGTAACCTTGTGATTTAAATTGTTGTGTATGGTGTGGATTAATGATCTCATGAAGTAACATGTTTTGATGTATGGGAAAAACTTATTTTTGGGTGAAAATAGGGCAATCCCGTAGCAGAAGAAAATTCTGGTTTTTGGCTCTGTAATAGTGAAGTAACCGGTTACTTCAGACTGATAATCGGTTACCTCAGAAAAGTTAGGGGATTTTAGTTACTAGTTCAATGAAGTAACTAGTTACCATTCTGAGGTAACCGGTTACCTCAGTCAAAATTTGGAATTATTGGTTATTGTCTCAGTGAAGTAACCAGTTACCATTCTGAGGTAACCAGTTAACTCAAGCAAAATTTGCATAATAGAAGCGTATCGGAGTTGAAGTAACCGATTACCATTATGAGGTAACTCATTATTTCACTGAAGCTGACAATTTTTCAAATCTTTGAAAATCCATAACTTTGCGCTCGACTGTCCGTTTGACGCACCGCTCGAATTGTCGTAAACCTAAGAACATTGTTTATTATGTAAAAATGGTTCCCAATATAGTAGGTAATTATTTTATGAAGTTAATCGCTTTCGTATGAATTATTGATTGTATGTTGTATAATAATTGTGTGAATTTTGTAGTGGTGATGCAATGTGTTGTTGCTAATGAATTACAGCAGGTGGTTGGTATAGGTAAAGGCATTGATGACAATTCATATCAATGTGTTGTGTGTTGTAGGATAATTCCGCGAACAAGTATTTTTAATTATGGATTCCACAGGGATTGGTGTATATTGTAGTCGTTTAATAGAAAAGCGTATTTTAAGATTAAAGTAACCGAAGGGTTTGTTTCCTAAGCTACTAGTATCATGAATTTCCAAACAAGTAACTAAATTAGTCTTTTCAAAAGAGAGTTATGGTTTGGATTCAAGAGAGTTGGAGTTTGTTTTCAATTGATGGAAGCATGTCAAGATTAGTTTCATTGACCTAGTTTCATATGCATTCTATTAATCAAGTGATGAACTAGTTTGATGATTTCTATAAATACATATCCTCTCAATCTTATTGATTCCTCACCAAGATTGTGAGTTTTATCATGTTAATCCTTGAATGATTTCTCACTTCAACTATTGACATGATAAACATTAAGCTCAATACTTGTAAATACTAACACACAAATCTAGCTATAGCATTTGTTCATTAGTGGATGAATATCCTAGGTCTACTTTGAAGCATTCTTTTTCAAGCAAGTTTCAAAGCATAAAGATGAAGAACAAAGATATTCAACTATATTAATCATCAACCATGTTCATACACAAATGGATTAAAAGAAATACATACTAGTTAGATCAACTACCTCTAATCTTGGCACAAAAAGAACTTAGCCACACATTTCCATGGTTGCTTTGCTCACAAGATTGTTGGAGGAGATGATGAACATTGAAGAATCAAGATGAAAAACTATGTTTTTCTTACAAAATCTATGCCCTAATTTTTACAACAATGAAAGATAATAATGATGAAGTGAAGCTCCCTTGCCTAACACACCAAAAACCAGCTGGAAATGATGGGTTAGGTGGCTCAAAAGGTGAAAGCATGGGTCTGTCCTTTTTCTGTTTTTCGCACACCGCGCTAAGCCCGGTTATCGCGATGAGTGCTTATCAAATCACCGAGCCGACCAAGCATGCTTCTTCATCCAAAAATTCATTCAAAAAGAATCATCCCAAGAGCTCTTCAAGTGTCCTTGAATCCAAGCTTGAGATCATTAATCAATAAAAACCTACAATTAAAAGTAAACTAAGTTAAATAATATATTATAAACAAAAACTAAATAAAAACATAATTAAACCAAAATACTAGAATAAATAATACTAATTAATTAAAAAGGCATTGTTAAGGACCACAAAATCATGTACAAAATAGCTACAATTTGGTCCTTAACAACTCTCTAACTTACTTCTTTGTTTGTCCCAAACAAAAGTCAATAATCTCACTAAGCAAGAAGAAACAAAATGTAAGCATGCAACTCACACAAGAATGATGGTTCAAACTCAACATACCCGGCAAAAGCACACATCGATCGCTTCTTCGAAACACAACATGGATATGAATTAAGTTCTAAACACAATATATCAACACATGTAAACAAAATAAAAGATATGTTCACACTTGAATCACCTAATCATTTCTTCAATATTCATGAAGAACAAAATGCAATATTTACAAAGGACTAAACACTCTCACTAATAGTCATGCACATCCAGAATAATTCATGCATTCATCGAAACACGTTAAATGACAAAATGGAAACAAAGATCACTAAGGACTTTCAAGGGTTGTAACTTGACTTAGGTTAGAAACAAGGGATATTTAAGTACAAAGCCATTGAAACAAATTGGGTTAAAGAATATGAAGAGAATTTCACAAACTAATTCCCACTTCCTTCTTATTATTCACAATCTCTTTTCTTTTCCACACAATGATCCTTTTTTTTTCTTTTGTTTTCTTTTCAGATACAAATTTTTCATCTTTTGTATTTTTCTTTTCTCTATTTTTTTTCTCTTTCTTTAGGATCATTGTGTCATCAATTCTAGGTTCTTTTTGATCTACCTCCCCAACTTCATTTATATCAATCCTTTTTTATTCAAGAACATGCTCTTCAAAGGTTAATCAACAAAAAGGGTTGGTATTCACAAACAAGAAAAAATTATAGAATGAATTATCATCGAATTTTCAAAGATTATCAACAACTATTAAGTGGCCTACTTAACAATTAGTCGATTTGATAAATTCATCCTACAAATACGATTTAAGCTCAAAAGGGTTCACAAGAATTCACTCACTCACGGTTAGTTGAAGCCCTTTTGGAATTGATGGTTTTTTTCATAATGCACAAAAATTGCCTTGATCATCTCTAAGTTTCCAAATTATCACAAATAAATGAAGATTAAGCATGAATCACACGAGTTAACAAAACTATTAGACACTCTATATTTGGTATAAGGTGGAAAGCTTCTCACCTTTGTGGTTTTAGTCCTAATGATTCGAATGTGAACACAAATTTTTTTGTACATGCCGAGATATTTTGCATAAAGCACAAATTTCATAGACATGTTAATATTCTATAAAACGATTAAATATGTACCTTATTTGAGGATCGAGTCGAGAATTATATCATCACCATCACTTTGGTGAAACACACTTACTTGCTTTGGAGTACCGTTGAAAAACCGGGACAAACCCAAAAGTAGTACAATTCAAAATAAGTAAACTATAATCTAAAAAATAAAATAAAACAAAATAAAACAAAATAAAACAAAATAAAATAAAATAAAAGACACCCCAAAATGGTGTTTTAAAACTAAAAAGTATTTAGGCTCCATGCCTACAAAATGCCAATTGGAATTACAAGCACATCCTAAAAATGGATGGCAACCAACAAAATCCAAAAGTTAAAACAAAACTAAAAAGCAAAAATAAAAACTAAAAACTAGAAAGTGCTAAAATGAAAATAAAGACAAGAAAAAATAAAAGAACATCATCAATCTGAAGCCTCGAGGATGGAATCTCCAGGAGTCTCAGAACCAGAATTAGAACTGCCCTCTCCATCATCATCACTCTGCTCATCACCATCAGCATCACCCACCTCCTCCTCTACATTTGGCCCGACCCCGGGCCAACCAGCATAAGCACTCAGCTGCTCGCTCGTACGAGTGAAGTGATTCACCCCCGACTCTCTGATTTGCAACGCTAGTTGCTCCATGCTCTCGTGCATATACATAAATGCTCTCTGATGAGCAAAATGCATTTGCCGGTTCCATTCTTCAGAGGGACTGGCCTGAGGAAGTGCAGCAGCTACAGGAACAGCCTGGACAGCAGAGTTATCATCCAAGGCCCTACAATAGCGACCACAATAGTTATCATCAATGATCCCATCTATAGTAAGGTGCCCCGCAGCAGGAAAAACAACTTTGGCCCTTTTTAGAAGGCCCATGATCAACCCAGGATAAGTTAGGGCATATTTTATAAGCTCCCCTATGGAGGTATAACTCAATGCGACCCTCTTTAGCTCATTTGCAATAAGCCGACCAAAATCAATTTTCTCCTCATCAAGCATATAACCAATGAGGTCGGCGGTCTCCATGGGAATAGAAGATGTGTGGCTTCTAGGTCTCAGATTATAAAGAGCCACAGACATCAGCACACGGGCACTAGTCTTCAGGCTGGACCGATTGAATTTCAGTGGTTGGCCAGCCCTATTCAGCTCATGAGAGTGTCCGGACAAACATAGCTTCCTCCGCAACATAGCATGATCCCAATTACCACGAGCCAGGTGGTCGTGGTAAACATCTAACTGATCCTCTGGGGCTGTCCAATTTATGCCCAGGTAATTGTTGATAGCAGTGCGAGAGAAGGAGACCAACTTGCCCCTCACAACAGAAGTGAACGGGTAATCACGCCCCTCAATCGGAATGGCATTGGCGTAGAACTCCCTTACCAACTCAACATTAACTTTGGTCTGGGGCTCACACAGAACGCCCAAACCATAGTTGTCCAGGATAGCATCAGGGGTGGCATAATGGCCCTGCTCTCGGAGCCGGATGATCCGCTCGGTCCAAATGTTCCGCTCCTCGAGCTCTTTGTATCTTGCCTCTTGAGCAGGCCCTAGAAATCGATCACCATCAAAAGGAACCGATCGAGAGGACCCAGCCCCGGCGGAAGAAACCCATTGTCTTTTAGGAGCCATCTGAAAACAACACAAAAATCAACGAAAATCGACACTGAAATGCCCGTTAGAGATAATTCATACAAATAGCAGTAGAAACCAATCAACCAAAGCATCAAGACACAACGGACAATTCAAAAACACAGCAGAAGAATTTTTCAAAATTCTGCAGACCGCGCTAAGCGCGCTCTGCGATTTCCAGAAAAATTCTTTTGTAAAAACAGAAATTCCTCAAGGAAAACAAGCCTACTATGATCGAAAATCCTAACCTAAGCCTTCTCTACAATCTAAACAACCTAATCCTAAGAGAAAAATCAAAAATTCCAAAACCTAGGTTTCCAAAATCTAACCTAAACAGCAGAAAATAGAAAAATTGAAAAGGGAAAACGATAGAATAACTTACTTTGATGCTTGGGTTAATGATTGGAACAAGAGATTCGCAAGAATTTGTTGATTTGGGGTTGGGGTTTTTGAATTTCTTGAGAGAGTTTTGAATGAAGAGGGAAAAGTGAAAAACAAAGTGAAACTAACCCTATTTTATTTACAATTAACCCAGGATTAAGTTGGGCCCAAGAAAAACCGGTTTTTTGAAAAATATATATATATTTTTTTTAAAATCTCACAGACCGCGCTAAGCGCATCCAGACCGCGCTAAGCGCGAAAGTTTCTGCCAGATGGGCCAAAATGCGCGCTAAGCGCGACCTGCAGAACTTTGAAATTTTTTTTAAAAACAACAAATTAACAAAAGGGACAAGTCAAAATGAGTGCAACAAAAATACTTACAATGTTGGGGTGCCTCCCAACAAGCGCTTTGTTTAACGTCGGTAGAGCTCGACGGTCCAGGATGATCAAGGATCATTGAAATAGCCCACAAAACACAACCTAAATCTGAATAATTCTTCAATTCGAATGTAATCAATAATTCTCGGATCTTGAATTCAACCACTTTGATTATGAAGATGTTGAATTTGAAGAAGGAATATTGAAGATGAAGTGTTGTCTATGTGTATCTTTCACTCTATTCTTGTTCTAAAGCTCAAATAAAAACAACCTTTATTTATATGTGGTAGTTTCAATTAAAAAGAAATAAGGCAAAAGAAAGAAAATTAAATGAAATGACTCAACACAGAACGCGTGCGTTGACCACCCCAGGAGGGAGGGCCAGCGCGTAACTTTTAGGGCCTGGGCATTGAAGCTTCACAGTTGGATGCGTCGACCGCAAAAGGGATGTGCGTTGATGCAACTTTTGGATTTTAAGCTCCGAGGATGCTTTTGCTGGTGCGTCGACCATCGGGTCGGCACGTAACTTCCAGGGAGTGAGCCTTAAATTTGTGTCGACTAGAGTAGGGCTTGCGTCAACGCATTAGTACATTTTCCTGGAAAATTTGCTTTTCTTCTATCATCCAGACGTTTAGCTATCACATACTCTTCTAGGGTGTGCACCACGTCATTTCAGGGGTTTTGACATTATGAAAACTCGAGCTATGCATTCACATACTCCCTCTTTTTGAGGATGACAAAACAGACAAATGTAAAGTAGCACCTGTACATAAGAAAAAGCACAAAGGTATACGAGAGTCATAGAAGTATGCTATGCGAATAATAAATTTGAATATGTAGCAATGCTCCCTTGAGAATATGCATATGAAAATGAATTTACATTTCTTCTCGAGCCATAATTCATCATATTCTCCCCCTTTGACAACATCAAAAAGAGAGAGGCAAAGGTCAAAGATAACACAATATAAAAGTAAAGGGCATTTATATGACAAAGTGAAATTTTAGGATACACAACGAATACACATAGTAATACATTGTGCAAGAAACATTAAATAGGTATCCATGAAGTTACAAACAAACACACAGAAATCAAGTCACAAACGCACACATAGTACAGTCATGACAATAAAATACCAAATACAATATGAAATTCTAGTGAGGGAAGACTCAGGATGTCATAACATTTGATATGATATTATAAAACAGACAAGGTAGAACATACAATTAACAATGCAGAAAACAAAAGAACACAAGGAATTGTTAACCCAGTTCGGTTCTAACCAACCAACATCTGGGGGCATACCAAGCCAGGAATGAATTTCATTATCGACAATATTAATTTGAAGGGAAACCTCCATGTTTACACTTCTCACTTAATCAAACTACCCAGTGACCCTTCTACCTAAGATACCACACTTAGATATGAGAACCTCCACTCACTTTCAATAACCTCAGTGATGTCTATCAGTCACTATCACACCAGCAACTGCATCAACTACTTGGCTCCTAACACAATCAGCTTGGAGATACCTCAATCCAAACACAACTAAAAATAGTTTGAAGATACCATAATTCAAACACAATACAAAACAATCACACATGTGTGTCATACCCCAAAATTTGCCCTCCATTTCCTCAAGATATTTCATACATCCATACTCAAGGATCCTCAAGGATTGATCAGATAAACCCTCTCCTAAACAATCAACCCAAATTAGGGTTTGGCATTTCTCAGATCAAGATGGACTTCCAACATCTCCAATGGTCATCATGCCTTCTCATATGCTTCAAAGATTCTCCATGTCAAGTTTCAAGCCTCACAAGTCAAGTTTCCTCAGACAATTGCTCAGATGGTTGAAAATCAATTGTATTGGACAAAAAGTCAACCGTGGTCAACATACAGTCAAACTTCATGATTTTTGGTCAACATCCTCATTTTGAAGTTACATTCATCATTTGATCAAGGGTTGATCATGATTCATCAAGAAAACTCAAGATTTGCTCAAAAGTCAACTTTCTAAATTAGGGTTTCTAGGTGAAAAGTCAACTGAACTTTGACTGATCATAACTTCTTCATAATTTCTCAGAAATTTTTCCACCACCTCTTGTTTTGAAGGAAATTCAATTCTCTACAACTTCATGTCTCACAAGAATGTTCAAAAAATGCTTCATTTGGAAAGTATGGATCAAAACATTATAGGTCCTTTTCAAAGTCAACAAAAAGTCAACATTTTGTTTTGAAGATATATTGAGCATGGAAACTCCAATTGAGATGAAACCAAAGAGGTTGGTTAGAGGACTCTTAGAGCTTTCCAAAAAGTCCAAGAACACTCAAAAATGTGGAAAATTGAGCAAGATACACTATTCAAAAGTTGGGCAATTTTGGACAATTGCACAAAAGGACATTTTGGTCAAAATGCAAAATTTTCCAAATGGGCCTATAATCTTTTGATCCAAACTTGCTCATGACATTATTTGTGACCTATAAATGCTTGGCCATGGCAATTTTCTATTTTATTAATTTATTTTTGAATTTTAAACCATTTAATTCAAAATTAAATTATATAAAATATGAAAATAAGATATTTTTTCAAGATGATTGGATTTTGATCAAACTTGAGGTCCAAGGAAGCCCAAAACACTTGCCAATTTCGTGCATGATCATACATTTAAGAGAAAATCAAATTTCTTTCAAAAATTTGATTTTTATTTGAAAATCATTGAATGCATTCCAAATCAAATCTTTTTGCCTTGTTTTTTCTCTCTCAAATCCCTCTATAAATAGCCAGCAAGTTCACAAGACAAAGGGACGAAACCCTAGCCCCATACACAACCCTCACTTTGCCAAAATTTTTCTCAAAAGTTGGAAAAATCGAATTTCAAATTGCAGCAAGTTTCAAGGTGTTTCAACCATCCAATCTTGTTCATTGACATCCCAGGAGTCAGAATCAACCCTTGCTCGAAGCTAACTCGTCCCAGATCAAGCCATCCAGTTCTCACCGGTTTGAAATTTTCTTACTTTCGATTTTCATGTTTCATGCATTACTAATTGTTTTTGTGATTGTATGCACTCAGGGTATTCATTAGATCATGATAGACGTGTTACATGTGAGGTTTCACGTATAGAACTCGCATTGCCATTATTAGGGTTCCAAGAGCTGTAAGATTCGAAACTAAGAATCCAGGTTGTTTCAGGACAAAAGGACGTCACCATTGTGATCAGAGGGGTCGAATTAGTTGATCTGGGCACTTGTTTTGCTTTAAACGATGCATTTTTTCAGGTTTTTCAGGTTGATGCTTGCCGGAGAAGACGACCGGAGCTAGCGCTCCGGCGTCGTGGACTCCTTTGACCGGCAGCGAGCGTGCGTGGCAATTCCATGCGTTCTGATTCGTCCATTCGTGCCACCCGGGGTCCACCAGCTGACTGTGTCTTGACTTCACCAAGCAACGACGCGTGTACGCTCATGATCACGTGTTTCCAATCCATGACATCAAATGCAAGATGGCCCAGTGGTTAAAGCATTCACTGTGTGTAGATACTCCTCCTGGTCCCCTGTTCGAACCTCATCAGGACCAGATTTTCTTTCTTTTTACAAACTTTGCAATTTTCTCATATTTTCTATTTTTATATTTTATTTAATATGTTCACATGCATTTTAATTTATTTCAATAATTTTTCTCATGCATTAAAAATACCAAAAAATATTTTTCTTTTTGCATTTATTTTCAGAAAATGTTTATTTAATTTATAAAATTAAAAAATATTATTTTGCATGCATATTTATTTTTATTCCTAATTTATCATTTAAATCACTTTTAATTAGTTTTTAATTATCAAATTATCTCCTAAAAATCCCAAAAAATTATTTTAGCATATTAATGTTATTTCCAGCATGAAATATTTTTCTCATCTAAAAATTTGCATTTTTACTAACATTTTTCTCTTATTCGATTTCCTCGTATTTTCCGATTTCTCATCTTTTCACAGGTTATCCCGTTTCGGACGATTTCTTTTTACTGTTTTCTTTTTTTCCAATAATGTAATTGCTTATGGGATGTAATAGTTTAATTAGAGCTTTTATTTTCCGCAAGTTTAAATCATGTAATAGCGTAGGATTTATCTTTCCGCACTTTTAGTTTCCGCATTTTTAATTTCCGCACCCTATAAACTGCTAGTAATTAGGTGTGTATGGCAAGACTAAAATCAACATAGCTCACTCTAATTTTCAAGACAACATATCTGAATTTGACACACTCTTTTCACACAGGCACCCCTTAGGGTAATTCTCTCTCGTTGCCTTACGAATACAAATGGTCATGTCCCTCGAACGTAGAGGTATTCTAGCACTGTTGCCTTCAAAACAAATCATCATAGTCCCTTCGATACAAAGATCATAAGACCCACGATGTCGCCTCCGAATACATGATCTTGACCCTCGATTGTCGCCTACGAAAAATGATGATAGTCCCTTCGAATGTGCTAGGATACTTCCTACAAGTTGCTTTCTATGACCATACGATGTCCCTTCGAATGTCCCGCTTACATCCAACGAATGGAGTTACCTACCAACTAATGGTATGGATAGAGCTATTCTAAAGGAACGTAAAATAACACGAAAACGACCAATTCTGAGTAGGTAATAAGACTTTTAGTTGCTTGCTCTTATCAAAATACTTTTCACACCTCACACTTTTATCAAAGTTCAAACTCTTTTCAAAACGAAACATTTCCGAACACTTTGTATGCATTCCTACATGAATCATTACAAAGTCAAAGCGAAATGCCTTTTCAAAACATTTTTCAAACACACAGAAAGCACAATTTTAAAGTGATCTAAGAGCAACTAAGAGCCCGTAGATAACTACGTATGGAAAGGGGTGCTAATACCTTCCCTTTTCATAACATTCTCCCTTACTCAGAATCTAACGAAGGTCTTTTCCTGTTCTTTTCACCTTCCCTTAATTGGATAAAAGAAAAGTCGGTGGCGACTCTTGCTATCCGCACATTTGTGATACAAAACCCACAAAGTCAGTTCACCGTGTTACAATGTGACACAAACAAATTCGGAATTGCTTCATAGCTTCTTCCAAGGACACAACTACACTCATTGCTTCACAGCTTCTGAGTGTGTAAAATAATCCTCTTGCCTACAGACTTCGACATACAAATCAGTGACCATCCCATAATTTGGGTGGTTCACATACAAACCAACTCTCCTAGAAAGTTGTTACGGACTCAGCCCTTAAAACTACATCATTACTAAATTCGGCTGGTGCCAAAACTTAGGTTACAAAGTTTCTATTTATAACCTATTACTCAACTAGAATTGAGCCTTCAAAACATAATGAACTGGCATAACAAATTGCTGCTAAATTGCTCCACAATATTCTCCAAAACAACTTGCTAAAACTGCTCTAAGATATTCTCCACAAATATCTCCATATTGTTATAACAACAAATAGAGAATCAACAAATCTGCAACAAATTCTCCTATAAAGTCTCCCTAATATATTTCCATAATTTGGGCTCCAAGTAACAACAAGTAAGTTGTTACAATTCTGTAAAAGATTCTCCTTAGGAATATTCTGCTTCATAACAAAATCCAATCTGTGAGCTCAAACACGATGCCGTGACATCTTCTTCGACATGTTGTTCCAGATGTTGAAACATTTCAACACAACATGTTTTCTCCATTAAATAGAATTTCAACCTTCTTTCTCCTTACAAGTTATAAATCCTATTTAACCTATTGCTGCTAAATTAGTTTTACCACACATAAAGCCAATCCTAAAAATAGAGAATAAAAAATCTCCCCCTTTGGATTATTTTGGATAAAACTAATTTACATAACATTTGTATTACAGAAGCATAATAAAATTTACAAGGGTTTAAACAATTTAATACAGCAGCAACAATTTAGAAGTCTTTAGTAGTCATTGTTTATGTTATTTCAAACTTTATAAGTGACAGTCTTTAGTTTTCTTTTATGATGTTGAAACATCATACTAGGAGATATTTCTGGAAGGTCCAACTCCAATTTTCTCTCTCTTTTAAGGATCCCACAGATCACACAATGTTTCTCTCCCTTAAAAGCTTCTCTTCAGAGATAGCATAACATAACCAGTTCTCCCCTTTTTTATTCATAATAAGACAAAGGCTTGTTGAAGGAGAACTTACTATAGCACATGAAACATAACATCATAGGCACCATCTTCACAAAGAAGGAGAAATACTGAGGCCATGATGCACATGAGGAAGAAGATACTAAATACTCCCCCTCAAACTGAGAACTATGCTATGACATAGATTGACACAACATCCTCTTTTGGAGCACAAGAGGAAACTCACTAATAGAAACAAACACTTGAACTATACATTTACAGACATAGAGAACTAGACCTCTATATTGGATAACTCAGAACACAAGACCCAATTTGTGTATATAACTAAAGAACAAGACACAAAGCAAAATCTTGCACAAACTTATAGAACAAACAAACTCACAATAGGACATCCTATTCAACATCTTGGCAAAAACAGCTGCAAAGATTGACCTCAGACTTAACAACGTCTGAATATTACCCTTTTTTCCTATGTTTTCCACAAGTTGACAAACATAACCTTCACAGACTCTAAAGTTACCCATATCCGAACGAAGGACATGAGAGTAAAACAAACGAAGACACAACAAAAAGTGAAGGGAAGAAAAAGAAACAAAAAGACACTCTAAATACATGAGCAACTAAAATAACATACCTAGACTGTACCAATTGTCTTGGTCAAGACACGCTACATCAATAAGAACCGCATCAGGTGAATTTGTGCATAGGCTGAAGGCAATGAATGCCTTTAATACAACCTGTTTATTTTGGAATTGACAATTTCCAAAACATGCACCAAGTCAGAACACGTGATACACACCACCAATACACGTCTTAGATTAAAAGTTTAAGAACTATCCCTACTGGTCTTTAAGGATAAAACATGTCTTGAGATATGTCTGAACTTCTTGTTCGACATTGTTCTTGTGGCTTGAAAAGATTTGTCTTTAAAAGACTTTCCATATGATTAGAAGCAGAATTACACTGTCTTTGCTGATCTTAATACCCCTTACTCCCCCTGAGATACACAAAATAAGGACATCTTTGTTGTTGGTCCTCATAATAATTGAAGTATTCTTTAATTGGAAATTGCCACAGTTTCCAAATTAGGAACCTTAGTTTGCTTGCTTCATAAGATTCAAATTGCCACACTCTGTAACTTGTAATAGAAGAAACCTCCTTGTTAACTATGTGTATAACTAATTATAAGTCTTTGAACGATAAGTCTGAACCTTATCATCTTTCTTCAATTTATGGTGTCTTCAATAGTTGTGATGTTACATCTTCATGTCGAACATTCTCTTATATACATCACAATCTATATCTCTTTCTTCACTCATATTTCCACACAATTATCACAAATATCCAACTCCCATCAATATATTTGACAGCATCTATATGCATCTCCTTAGTTGAATCAGCTCTTCAAATAATCACGAGATAACATTGCCACACATTGTTGACTTGTGAAGATAACAGTGAACTTTAGTATTGATATTTAGTCCACACTAGGCCATGAAATCTTCATACAGATACTCAGCTCCTGACAGAGTATATAAATTTTGCATTTAGGCTACACATCTAATAAGTACTTAGTCTCCCGTCAAAGTACCTACCAGTTAGTCAGTTAGAATTAACTACTCACACTAGATAATCGTGATTGATTACATCTTCACACTTATATTTACTTTATGGCAATAATACAAATTTCAATAACTAAAGACTTTAAGATGATGTTTTGACATCTGATACAACATCATCCATTATGGTTCTGGGGGTAATATCCATAATTCGTTATTCATAACATTGGGGGGGGGGGACACAAGAAGCACTGCCACTGCCAGCTTTACATCCAAACAATTTACATATCAAGGAAAAATATGATCCATATCTCAATAAGCTTTTCTTTAGACTCTCATTCTGATTTTGAGATGATGGATGCCATAGTCTGTACCTACAGAGGAGATTCCCTCAACTAGGTTTCTGGAACAGACTTAATCATGGCATAACACAAAAGTATGTAGTTTCTTTAAGATAATTTGTCTTCCTTGATTCATCTTGACAATACCCTTCTTGGAAAATATTTAGGTCATTCAATATGCATGACTATAATTCATAGTGGTTGAGACACAGTATTCAGCTCCAAACAAAATATGTTATATGGTCATGAACAACTCTTCACATATCTAGTTCCTTTGATCAGAAGAATGTACCAGATATAAGCTCATCTTAATTTCTCATAAGGGGACTGAAGGAAGTACCTTTATGAGTCTTCTTAATTGCATTGTGCTTTACTTTGATACTCCCATAAGCATAGATCATAAATAAACCGACATTTGGAGAATAATAACCAGTTGATTGTGTCCTGATCAACTGATAAGTAGATATCTCATCTTCCAGATCAGGAGCAGGTTCTAAACATATGTACTCACACTATATTTGTTTAGCACCCAGAACATCTGTTCTTCAACTGGTAGCTGCATACCAGTAATAATGTTCAATTGAAATTTTTATGAACGGTTGATTTGTGTAGGATGATCGTAGGCTAAGTAGAAAGTATAATTGGTGATCAATTGGATGTGAAAATATATGATCTAATTCTGTTCTGGTATAATATAAAGTTTGGTAATGAATGGAATTAATAGGAATTAAAAACAGTGAAGAAAAATTGGTTTTTAGATGAAGAATAACAGTATGGGTCGACACATAACATTATGAATCGATGCAAGCAGTAAAAATTTAGAAAACCAGAGGCATGGAAAACGTATGCATCGACTCATAGAGTCATGCATCGACTGATAGGAAGAAAATCAAAACTATGCATCGACACATACGTGTTATGCAACGATGCATACTGAACCAAATTTGAAAAATGAAGAATTTTTAATTGTATGCATCGACGCATACGATGCATGTGTCGACACATGCTGTTTATGTATTGATGCATACTGTGCTGGGACAAACATGATTTTCTGAAACCGGTTTTGGTCATATCTTTGCGACCGTAACTCCGATTTAGGCATAGTTGGTATCGTTGGAAAGCTTAGAACGAGTACTATCTATTAAAAACATTTTCAAAACCAGTAATTGAGATCTTGAAGGATTAATATAGCTTTCGGAGAAAGAATTCGTTGTAATTCGTGAATTATTCGTTGCGTATACTTGTTGTATGTTAACTCCATGTGTTGTAATTAACGTTATATGATCATGATTTGCTGTTATCATGTGTTATTTTTGTTATTGATTATGAGTGGAATAATGTTGTGTGATCATATACCGTATTTGGATTATTGCATGCTTCTGATGTCCATGCATAAGCATTCTGGTGATGGTTCATTCCCATTGTGTGGAATTGAACTTGCAGAGCCAATAACCGTACCCAATGGACAGTGATGGTGAGGCTAGATTCTTGACCCAGTGGTGTATGGGCGAATCGTTGATTGACGCTGTTTTCTGAGGTGTAACGAAGGTGTGAACTTGGTTCACGTTCGGTACCACATGCATTGAGTCTGCATTGCATATGTAATTATAACATGTTAGGATAGTTTCCAGTGTTATAATTGCATTGATTGTTGTTATGTGCATAATGAATTGTATGGAATGTAATTGTGGAATTGTTAATCTGGGTATGCTAATGCGGGTGGAATAATGTATTGATTGTTTTATTTTTAAAGAAACGTATAATGAATTTTAATCTTGATGAAATCTCACCCATACTTTGATGATTTCAGATTGAAGTGATTAGCTGCTCGGGAATTGGTGAGGACGGCTTATAGAGCTGTGCTATTTAGATAGTCCGCATGTCAGTGTCATGCTCTGGTAGTTGTAACACTGGGGAACGATTATTTTGGAATCACCGAATTAACTTGTTTCTTTTGGTTTATGTTTTGGAATAATTATGATTTGAATTATTCCGGATTCTTATGTTATTTCCGCTGTGTAAAACATAATCTTTGGTTTTAATTTATTTAACGAAGTTCTTCAGTAAAAGCATGACTACTGTTATGACGTTTTATCTTTTTGAACTTTTAAATTGTGACGCCCTTTCGTTATGTTAAAACTCTAATTAATTATATAAATTGCGGGGGAATTAGAAGGGGTGTTACATTATGCATATTAAAAACAAATGTATTTGAAAGTGTTACTGGTACGTTACTCAATATACAAGGAAAGTCTAACGATGGCCTTAAATCAAGAAAGGATTTGATATCGATGGGAATAAGAAATGAATTAGGACCCTATAAGAAAGGAAAACAAATATATGTATCACCTGCTGCTTATACTCTATCTATAAAGGAGAAAAAAATATTGTGTAAGTTTCTAAGTGAAGTTAAAGTTCCAGAAGGATACTCTTCAGATATTAGAAGATTCGTGTCTATGAAAGACCTCAAGTTAAAGAGTTTAAGGACACATGATTTCCATGTTATAATGGAACATTTTCTACCAATAGGTATACGTTCTATAGGGGTCACTCCAACAACCTTGTATAAGGATCTAAAGAGTAAAAGTCATCGCAATAAACAAGTGAAGGAATTGTTGGAAGAATTAAAAGCTCAAGTTCGTGAATTAAAAAGGATAAAGAAAGATATATGTTAGAAAGGCGAGGTTCGGGGTTTAAAGATACTAGTGACAAAGATAGTATCAATTGTAATTTTGTATAAGCATCTGAAGAGAAAAAGTCCTAGAAATAAACAAGTGATCAAATCGTTGGAAGAATTAAAAGCTCAAGTCCGTGAATTAAAAAGGGAAAAGTGCATAACACTTTGGAAGATGTATTTCACATTATTGACTCTCTTTATCGTCGTTGACTTATCGCATGGTTGGCAAGGGAAAAGTGCATAACACTTTGGAAGATGTATTTCACCTTAAACTGCTCCCTACTTGATTTTTGAAAGTATCGATTGATATTGATTTAGAGGGAGATGTGATATTACCTATACCAAATGATGATTCAGATGCCACATTGGTGGGAGACACAACATGATCGTATGTTGCACGGTCGTCAAACCTCATTTTCATAGATGATGAGGTATGTTGAAAACCATTATGAACCTTTTGAGTATACATATGTTTTATGAGCCATGTAAGCTATTCTTACATATACGTACATTTTATTAACATGGTAATGTTAGACTCCTACAAAATCCAAATCAAAAGACTAGGGGGTTATATGGCACACCGAGGCAGTTGCAATAAAAAAAAAGTACCTTGATATATATGCACAATAAATGTTAATTCTATCCTTTAAAATCAAAAACCTATTAATCTTATACTTTACCTAACTTATATCATATTTTGATTTGAATTTAGCAATATGTAAAAAAAATCAGGATCTTGCAAAGACCGAGCCTAAAAAAACATCTATTTCTCGATTTAGGTCGTGCCTTGAATTATATGTAGGAACATTAGATGTGATGGGGGTGGTATTCGTAATATATCTATGGAGGAAGGTATTTTTTGTTTTTCTCATATCGAAACAATTGTTAAAGAGGACATGAATCATATTTTTCATCATTTAGAATTAGGCATTGGTGCTATCAATTCATACATCAGGCACACCGATCTACTTTATTTATTTAATTAAAAAATTTATTTACGCATTTCAATGAATAGTCTAATGTTAATTATGTTTTTATTTAAGGTTCTTGTATGAAAAATTGATGTGCCTCTGTCAATTAACAAAAAGATTCTTTTATCTCCCAATTGTACCAACACACAATTAATCAATCTAAATCTAAATCTAGTCAAAGAGTACTTAGTCGGTGCATTTATGGCCAACAAAGATACATAAAAGTTGTTTCTTGTACCATATAATACTGGCCATGGGTTAGATTTTCATTCTAACTTCATTCATTGTAATTTTTTGTTTTTTGACGTTGTGTAGAAAATTTATATCTAAACTTTTGTTTTATTTTACAGTTGACAATGGGTTTTGGTTGCGATGAATCATATAAGAGAAATAGTATATTATCTGCATTCGTTAGATGGTGATCAAACAAAATACCAAAATATGAAGAAGATGGTTGATACGTAAGTGACATTGTTCTAAATATTCCTGTGTATATTTATTTATTTATGTGAGATTGCTCTAAATATTCGTTTATGTTTTGTTAGAGCTATGCAAATATTCTGATCACAAAGACAAGCTCGAGTAACAAAGAGTGAAGCAAACAACATTACATGGATCAAACTGCATGTATATTTTCACAATTTTGATTATAATAGTGATACTACTTGATAAAACAAGTTAAACTATATATCCTGATATATATTCGTATTTTTTCTATGTGTAGTGCCCTTATCAGCTTAATGTATAGATTGTCATTATTTTGTATTGAGGTTTATGAAAGAAACTATTCTTTTGGGTCAAATAGAGATCCAAACATGGTATGTATTTATAAGTTAGGCTTTATTTTAATATTTAACAGATATTTCATCTAATTAATTAGTTTTAGTTAATCATATTATGTTACATTATATAGTACTTTGATGAATTCAAGTGTGCTACTTACGCAAAAGATGAACTGGAAGAAATTAAGGAGGACTAGTATCAATACATCCTTAAGATGAGATTTATATAAAATATTGTCTTTCTTTCTTTTGTGTGAAGTTTATGGTCCTTAGAGATTTTTTTTGTTGAGATGTTTTGTATTGAATTGGAATAGTTCTGGAAGTTGTTGTGAAGTAAGGGTTGATGGAATTTGTAATTATGTTTGATGAATCTTTAGAATTTAAAGATTTTGAAAGTGGATCTATTGTTAATAGATTGATGGATGTTTTAATTTTGAAGGAAATTGATTATTAGTATATAGCATTTACAAATTTCGATAAAAACAATATTTTCTTTGTGTATGAGGTTTTTGTTGAATTATAATTGTTCTAAGGCTTATGTGTTAAACTATAATGGTTACAAGGTTAATGTGTTGAATTATAATGGGTATAAGTATTATGTGTTAAATTATAATGATTTTAAGGTTTATGTGTTGAATTAAAGGTTTGTCTTAAATTATACAAGTTTGTCATAAATTTTGTTAAAAATACGATTTTCTTGATGTATAATGTTATATAACAATATTTATAAGGTTTGTGTTGAATAATAATGGTTATAAGGTTTATGTGTTATATAGCTTGGTTTTGATTCTTTTTAATTTGTTGGTTTTGTTTCAGATAGGTGTCCAAGATAGAGATAACAAGTTACTAAAAGTTGTTGAAATATATATATATATATATATATATATATATATATATATATATATATATATATATATATATATATATTGGTAATATGAAAATTCGCCATTTTGTTGTACGTATTTTCCACACAAGTATTTTTAATAATCGTTTCCATAGAGATTGATGTGATATTACCGTCGTTCAATAGTTAAAGCGTATTTTAAGATTTGGTAACACAAAGGTTTTGTTTCCTAACTACAAGAATCATAAATTTCAATCAAACAAAATTTAGTATCCTTTTCAAAAGAGAGATGTTTGGATTAAAGAGAGTTTTGAGTGGTTTTCAATTGGTAAAAGCATGTCAAGATTAGTTTCATTAACCTAATTTCATATGAATTCTATTAACCAAGCGATGAACTAGTTGATGATCGATACAATTACGTATCCTCTCAATATTGTTGATTTCCAATCAATATTGTGGATGTTATCATGTTAATATTTAGATGATATCTCACTCTAACTATTGACATGATAATCATTAAGCCTAATACAAGTAAACACTAACTCACAAATCTATCTCTAGCATTTGTTCATTAGTGGATGAATCTCCTATGTCAAGTTTGAACATATTTTTCAATCATGATCCAAAGCATAAAAAGTACAAGTAAATCAAAGAAATTCATCATATATATATATCATCAACCAAGTTCATACACATTATTAAGATCAAAAGAAATACATAAAAGTTAGATTAACTACCTCTAATCTTGACACAAAGAGGAGGTTTAGCTATCCATTTCCATGGTAGCTTGATGATCAAGAAATCTCCAAAGCTTTATGAACATCAACCTTGAATGATCAAAGATTGAGGTAGTAAAGCTTTGATCTTTGTAACAATGGAGGAAAATGGGTTTTCTTAGGGTTTTTCTCTCAATCTTGCCTTGGAAGCTTGTTGGAAATAGAAGAAGAAGTACAAAGTATCTTAAAACTAGCTCAAAAGTATGGGTTGTCCGCCCAGATTCGTCAGGCGACTATATATATATATATATATATATATATATATATATATATATATATATATATATATATATATATATATATATGAGGAGGATAAAATTACACCCAAAGAGTTACACCATGAGTTACACTCACTCAAAAACGTCACTTCGGATTAATAATTTTTAAAATCAACCGTTGGATTGAAACATATCATCATATAAATCATACCTATAAAGTTTGAGATTAATCTATAAAGTTTTACTATACGATCAAGATATCCAAAAATTAACGTCAAAATGTACTTTCATATAACGTTAATTTTGATGTAGTTCAATGGCATAGTAAATCGTTATAGATTAATCTCAAACTTTATAGGTATGATCTATATGATGATATATTTCAATCTAACGGTTGATTTTAAAAAATATTAATCCAAAGTGATGTTTTTGAGCGAGTGTAACTCATAGTGTAACTCTTCAAGTGTAATTTGATCTCTCCTATATATGAGGATGGATCAAATTACACCAATTAGTTACACCAAGTATTACACTCATTTATAACCTTTGATTTATTTAAAATCTAATGGCTATTATAAAAAAACATCTTAGTAAAATGTTTCCTTTTTTCGCAAGACCAACCATTCCATATATATTTTGCTAATAAATGTCATATATCTTAAACAAAATATTTTTTTTTCTCAAATGAATAATCAATTTCATACGTAATAACATATACTGTCAAAGAGAAAAATAACATGTGACTTGAAAACTTTTAAAAATATATTATTTTTATTTGTACTATTTATATTTACTACTAAAAAATTACTATCAAATTGAAATTATTTGAAATTGTTCTCATTGTTTTTGTAGGTTTATTTAAATTAAATTATAGTCAATTAATTTAAATTAAATCATAAAGTTAATATATTTTTAATTTAAATAAAATTATATTCTATTCATTTAAATTAAAGGAAAAATTTATATATTTTTAAAATAAAATACATAATAATATTAAAAATGCACATAATTTAAAAAAAAAAAATATTTAAAAATAAGTAGAAAATATAAAACAAAATAAATTTTATTGACCATCGTTCATTTTGTCTAAATTTTATTTAAATTATGATTATAATTTTATTTAATTTAAAATGAACGATGAAAAATTAAAAAAAAAATGAGAAATTTAATTTAAACAAAATGGAAGAATACAATTTTTATTTTCTAAGTATTTGTATAATATCTATTCAAATACTTATAAAATTTAAATAATTTTATTTTAGATTTTCTACATATATTTTAAAATATATTTTTTAAATTATGTGCATTTTAAATATTATTTTGTACTTTATTTTTAAAATATATTAATTTTCCTTTAATTTAAATGAATAGAATATACTTTTATTTAAATTAAAATTTTTTGATTTTATCATTTTTTTTAAATTAATAGAATATAATTTAATTTAAATAAAGTTACAAAAATAATTTAAAAAATTTCAAATGATTTTAATTTGATAGTAAATTTTTGTAGTAAATATAAATATTGCTATTGATTGATCATTTTTAAGTAATGTTATTTATTTTAAATATAAATAGTGCTAATTAAATTTTTATTTTTTTATTTTTCAAGTCACATGTTTTTTTTTCTTTGACAGTATATGTTATTATATATGAAATTGATTATTCATGTGACAAGAAAAAGAATATTTTGTTTAAGATATATGACATTTATTAGCAAAATATATATGAAATGGTTGGTCTTGTGAAAAAAGGAAACATTTTACTAAGATGCTTTTTTATAATAGCCATTAGATTTTAAATAAATCAAAGGTTATAAATGAGTGGAATACTTAGTGTAACTAATTGGTCCTCATATATATATATATATATATATATATATATATATATATATATATATATATATATATATATATATATATATATATATATATATATATAATATTTGGAATATATATCCAAAACTAGTACTATCTATTGTATATACTCCATGTTATCATAAACTTTCATGTTATTAAAAAAAATACTACCATTTTATTAAAAAAAATAAAACTTATGCCAACGCTTTAAATAAAAAATGGTGCTATACATGCACAATAGACAACACTTTTAACAATAACACTACCTAAATGAGATATTAGACAGCGGTTTGTTAAACAGAGCTCTGCCTGTAGTGGAGAATAGAAAGCGCTTTTAAAGAAACCGCTGGCTAAAAGAGACCTATAAGATACATTAGACAATGTTTTTAAAAGCGTTGTCAAAATGGGGATAGTAGAAAGCACTTTTCAAGAAAAAACACTGCTTAAAGGTGCAATAAAAGAGCTTTTAAAATGAAGCGCTGCCTAAAAGGAAACACTTTTGAATTTTTAAAAATGTTGTCTTTACCTACAACAACACCATTATAGGCAGCGCTTTTAAGCGTTGTCTTTTCCATTATATGGCGTACTGACCATGGCGGGATCTTTTGGCCCAAGGGTACTACATCGCTAATATTTGTGAACATAAAAGAAAAACTAACCACTCAATGGCCTTCTATTTCAAAACGGGGAAGAACATCATGATGGGAATATTTTTATAAGTTCATATTCTTAAGCCTTAATGTTATTCAAAGAGTGAGATCTACAAATTATTGGAATCTACCCCGATATTCTCAAGATCATCCCTTGAACCAAGGATTTTATTCCTTCAAATGTTAACCAAACCTCTCCATAAGCTTGGGTCAAAATACACGGTCTCTCCCAAGATATCGATGGCCAAAAATAATCTTCGCAATTGTTAGATGTTTTGGAACACCAATATGCATCAACTAAACCTCATGTAAGACTATTTTTGTATTTCCCTTTTGTCCTTTTTAGGGTTATAATAGACATAGAATTTCATACAAATCTAAGTTATAAGATTTTAATAGATAGAGATTTGTGTTTGCTTTCTTTATAGAAATTGAATACGAAAAATTGGCAGAATTTTTCAGTCACTATAATGTGAATGATCACTCTACTGGAGTATGTAGAAAAAGAACCATCCCTGGTGAAATCAATACAAACAGTCCTAAGTTTGACACTATTAAGAATTTGTGCCTATTTCCAAAGGCAACAATGTTGGAGAAACAAGAATACCCAAAATCAGAAATGAAGTAGGGAGACAAGTGGTGTATTCGAAGTATCTCAAAATACTTTGCATGTTAAGTAGGCAAGAGGTTACCCAACTATTCATGAGAAGGTTCCTCAAAATCCTCATCAAATTGGTGAAATGACAAAGAACCAAGATAAACTTAACCAATTGGTAATTTTGGAAATCACAAGCTCTGATGACTATGAATTCGTGGATGCAACCAAAAATAATGAACCTAGAAATAGACTAGCCATAATTCAAATGAAGGATGAGAATTTATTTAAACAATCATGGGCTAATATGAGTTATGTGAAAGATTATGAACCCCACTCAGATTGAGATGAAAATCAATGTGCTAACCAACAAGATTTCCAACAGGCCATCTCCAAATCTCAAAAAAGGAAATTAGACAAAGGTTAAAGGCCAAAGATACTTACACAACCAATGCAAATGTTATTTATCATAAGCCTTATCAATGGAGTTCTTATATTGGAATAATAGGGGTTTATCATATTCCCTATCAAGATTGGCCCTTAAACACCACATCAAATCCCACAAGCCATATTTTTGCATTATAGCAGAACTCTTAACGAACCTCAATAATCTTCCATTCAATTTTTTGAATCCATGAATATTAAGTTTTTTCTTGCAATCTCAGAGCTGGACTCCTTCCAAATTTTTGGTGTGTTTGCAACAGTTTATTGATCCATGAGTAATAGAAATTTCATATCAACATGTAGCGTTTACGACCAATATTGACTCCATTAAGGTTGGTTTCTCTACAGGCTATGCTTCAACATGTTTCTTTAATAGAAGAAATCTCTAGGTTAACCTTTCCTCCACCTTGACCAATCACAAAATTCCTTGGTGTATTATTGGAGAATTTGATACGATTATTGGCTCTCATGAACATAGAGGGATGCATTCTCCCAATATAATCCACGTTGAACACTTATCTAATCGGTCTAACCAAAATAGTCTCATTAACATTACTACCAAAGGCTCTCATTTCATTGGGTCCAATGGTATGTATGGATATGGTGTTATTGAAAAAAGATTAGATAGGGATTTTCTAACCAACTTTTCCTAACCTCTAGTACCACTTTGAATGTATCAACATTAAACAAACATGGATCCAATAATCACCTCTGACTTGTATAAACTAGTTTCACTCATCAAAAATATGTCTCTAACTTTAGGTTCCTTAGAATGTGGACCTAATATGAAATTTGTGAAGATATCATAGCCAAATGTTGGTCCATCCCTGGTATAAGATACCACATGTATATTCTATCTAAAAAGATATAGATGCTTGAGTCCAACCTTTGAATTTGGAATAAATAAGTATTTGGAAACATTCACAAGTTGATTAAGGAAACTACATCGAGATTGGAAATCATTCAAAAGCATCTCACAATGGATGGTAATAATGTGTAACTTAGAACTCGAGAAACAATAACTCAATAGGATCTAGACAAAGAACTTTCCAAAGGGGGGATGTTTTGGTTTGAAAAAGCTAGAGTCAAATGGCATTTGGAGGGAGATATGAATACTGATTTCTTCCACAAAGTTTCCGATATAAAAAAAAAACTAAAAACATTATTACTTATTTGAGATGAAACTAGGATCTCATAAGTGACAATGATGATATGGAAAAAATTGTCGTCTCTAATTTTACTAACATCTGTTTTACAAGTGATAATCATGACCTATCTAAGGGGGGTGATGTGATACCTTCAATGGTGGATTCTAGAATAAACTTGTTCCTCATAGGTATACCCTTCAATCACAAGATAAAGCTTGAACTTTTTAACCTAAAAAAATAGAGTGCTCATGGGCCTAATGGTTTTTGAGGTGTTTTCTACTACAATTACTAGAATATAATTAATGATGGATTTCCGATGTTGCTATTAAGTTCTTCAAAAATTATTAGATGCCAAAGTACAACTCTAACACCATGATATTGCATCCAAAGTCCAAGAATTCGAACACTATGGACAAATTCAGACCAATTGCATTAGCCAACTTCACGTTCAAGATCACCCACCACAAAGATAATTGTTGATAGACTTGTAATCATTATGCTAGATTTGGTTAAATCTGTACAACAAGGTTTTATCAAGGGAAGATGCATAAGAGAATGAATTTGTTTAGCTTCATAGGCCATAAACCACCTTCGCAACAAATCATTTTATGTAAATATAGCTCTCAAAGTAGGAATATCCAAAGGTTTTGGTAGAATCAGTTGTAAATTTCTTATGCATGTTCTCTAACAATTTGGTTTCAATACTATTTTCTACAACTCGACACAAGACATTCTGGATTCAGCATTTATGTCAGTCTCCATCAATGGTACATCTCATGGTTTTTTCCAATGTACTAGGAGGAATAGGAAGGGTGACCCTATATCTCTTTCTTTATTTTGTCTAGATAAATAAGTTCTAAGTAGAAGCCTGATCAAGCTTACGAATGAGGTAGCCTTGAAGCATATCAAAAGCAATATGAACAATTACATTCCCTCTCCTGTCAACTATACTGATGATGTAACACCCCAATATTTTGATTATTAAATAATTCGAATTTTTAATTATTTAGTTAACTAAAAATTTAATTATTGGTATTTTTGGGATTAATTAAATAAAATGAGAAAGTTAATTTTTGGTGTAAAGAGTAGAGGAGGGGGTGTGAGGAGTAAAAGATTGTAACCTTATTTTATTATTATTATCATTATAGAATAATAAGGAAAAAGAAGAGAATAGAGAACCATTTGGGAAAAATTGTTCGTACGTGAAAGTGAGAAGAGGCAAAAGGAAGAGAAGAACCAAAGAGTTCCAGAATTCAAGAATTGTTAAGGTAAGGGATGATTTCTCTTAATAGCTATGCCTTATAGATTTTAAGATCAATAGAATGAATTGAGTAGTTAGGAATCCCAATTTAGGATTTTCTAGGTTTGTGTGTGTTGACCCTAAATTGCCAAATTATGTGAATTGGAGTAAATCAATGTTATATGATCATTGTGTGTGGTTGAAATATGTTATATTGCATAATCATACTGAGTATTGGATGATTTGTATGATAATTGTTGTGTCGCACATAGATGAATGGAATTAAGTTGGGAACCAAGCATGCTGTCAAAACTGAGTTTTCTGCTACTGCAGGTCCCAAGAACCGGTTTCTGTATGGGAGGAACCGGGTTCCTGGTATAATTTCCAGGAAGGAGGAAATTCAGTGTCTAGGGAACCGGTTACTCCCTGGGAGGAACCGAGTTCCTAGTGTAAATTTTTCAAAGAAAACTGTTTTTAAATGCAGGAACCGGTTACCTCCTGGGAGGAACTGAGTTCCTGGTACAATTTCCAGGGGGTTGTGTTTTTACAAATGTTGGGAACCGGTTAATCCTGGGGAGGAACTGGTTCTCCATACAAATTCCAGAGAGCGTATTTTCACACACTGTGGGAACCGGGTTCTCCCTAGGAGGAACCGTTACCACTGTAACATTTTGAAAAATACCAAACTTTCAAAAATCATATCTTTCAAACCGTAAGTCCATTTTAATCGTTGTTTTGGATATTATTCTTTAAATTAAATAATTTGTTTTATGAAATAAATAAAATAATAATTAATCGGTTTTATTTTGAAAAGTGATGGTTTTCCCGAATTGTGGATAATTGTACTTAGTGTATTTGGTGAAGGAACTAGTATATTATTGTACCGATGAGTTGGATGTGAATTGATGCTTGCATGCTATCTTTCTGTTGTTTGTTCATGATGGTTGTTGATATCATGTATTGTTGTTGATGTTTCATGTTGTTGATGTGCATGCATATACATTTGGTGGTAGCTAATCCCCATTGTGTGGAATTAGTGAGTTGGTCAATATCCTTTGCCGAGTTTGAATGGGCAATGAGGTTTATCTATGTCCGAATTTGAATGGAATAGATGCTAATGTTATGTCCGAGTTGGAATGGAACAGTATGTGAATTTAATTCACTGTCGGTACCACATGCATAGAGTCTTGCATCGCATTTTGTATGGATTATAACATGATAGGATGGTTTCTAATGTTATAATCGTGTTGTTGTGATGTATGTTATGACTTAGATTATGAAATAAATCTGATTATGCTGATTTGTATGGAATAATGACTTATGAGATTCTGTTGTTTTGATGAATGTATAATGCATTTTAATTGTGATGAAATCTCACCCTTACTTTGACGATTTCAGATTGAAGCTTTAGCGGCTTAGGAGTTGGTGAGAATGGCTCGTAGAGCTATGCTTTTATTTTGTTCGCGTGTCAGTGTCATGCTCTAGTCTTGTAACACTAGGGAACGTCTGGTTTAGAGTTATAATTAAACTTTGTTGATTATTGTAAGATTGTTTTTGGATAATTGTTTTGTGAACTAAGGCGTTGATCTTAGAGTTTTGTTGGTTTGAAATTATCCAAGTTTTGAGAATAATTTCGTTGGTAGAACATGTTTCCTTCATGATTATTTTAATTATGTTCTTCAGTAAAGCATGACAATATATGGAATTTTATATTAATGAATTGTGATTCCCTTTTACACATGTTGAACTCTGAATTTATTATATATTTGTGGAGTAGTTTAGAAGGGTGTTACAATAGTGGTATCAAAGCATAGTCGGTCGTTGTGACCAGTTTCTTAGTGTCGTTATCCCTTTTGTGTGCGACTAGTGCAAGGTAACACTGTCGATACTTGGGTTCTAATGAGAATTGTTTTTTGTTTTCTCAGAACGATGGTTGAAAGAGGTAACGGAAGAGACAATGCTGCAATTCCTGAGGCTTTGGGAATGCTTGCTGGCATACTTGGAGGAAATCAGCAGGGAGCTGGTATTGGTTCTGGCGAGCAATTGGGGAATTTTCAGAGGAACAATCCTCTATTGTTCAAAGGCACGCATGACCCTGAAGGTGCTCAGAAGTGGCTGAAGGAAATTGAAAGGATCTTATGAGTGATTGATTGTGCTGAAGATCTGAAAGTGAGGTATGGTACTTATATGCTGGCAGAAGAAGCTAATGACTGGCGGGTTGCTACCAGAACTGAAATGGAACAAGATGGTAATGTGATGACTTGGGCTGTGTTCAAAAGGGCTTTTCTAAGAAGGTATTTTCCTGAAGATATTTGGGGAAGGAAAGAGATCGAATTTTGGAGCTCAAGCAGGGTAACATGACTGTAAGTGAGTATGCTTCTAAGTTTACTGAATTGGCTAAGTATTATACTCACTATAACAATGATGAAGAAGGATAATTCTCTAAGTGTATCAAGTTTGAGAATGGCCTCCGTGATGATATTAAGCAGGGTGTCAGGTATCAGCGTATTCGTAGGTTTTCTAATCTGGTGGATTGTAGTAGGATTCTGGAAGAGGATATTGCTAGTACAAGGTCAAATTCTCGTGGGTTTGCTGACAGGAAAGGAAAGCAACTAATGGGTCATGGAAAACCGTATGATAGGAATAAGTAGAAGAAGTGTTACAATTCTGGGAAAGCTAGACATGCGGCTAATGACTGTAGAGAAAGGAAGGTGACTTGTTACAACTGTGGAGAAGAAGGTCATACTCGTCTGCAGTGTACTAAACCAAAGAAGGAACAGTCTGGAGGTAAGGTGTTCGCTTTGTCTGGGTCAGAGACTAATCCAGGTGATCGATTGATTAAAGGTACGTGTTTTATTAATGGCACACCTTTGATTGAGATTATTAATACTGGAGCGACTCATTCGTTTATTTCTTTGGATTGTGCTAAAAGATTGCATTTGAAAATATCTGATATGAATGAAAGTATGGTTATTTACACTCCTGCGTTAGGTTTAGTGACTACTTCGTTTGTGTGTAGGAACTGTCCTATTATAATTTTTGATAGGGGATTTGGTATGGATTTAGTGTGCCTACCGTTAGAACAACTTGATATCATCCTTGGAATGAGCTGGTTGGAATTCAATTAGGTTCATATCAACTGTTTTGAGAAGACAGTTAGTTTTCCTGGAGTGGCTAGTGTCTAAGATGTGACTATGTCAGTTAAGCAGATGAACGTAGCTGTTAATGATGGTGCGGTAGTGTTTATGTTGTATTCTTCGATGGAAGCGAAAGGAAAATCTAAGAGTAATGAATTACCTGTTGTGAATGAATTTCCATAAGTTTTTCCGGAAGATGTTAGTGAATTGCCACCTGAGAGAGAAGTGGAATTTGCTATAGATCTGATTCCTGGAACTAGTCCGGTGTCGATGGCGCCTTATCGCATGTCAACATCCGAGTTAACTGAATTGAAAAAGCAATTAGAGGAGTCACTTGAGAGGAAGTTTATCCGTCCGAGTGTTTCACTGTGGGGTGCTCATGTGTTGTTGGTTAAGAAGAAAGAAGGTTCGATGAGACTGTGTGTTGATTATAGGCAGTTGAATAAGGTTACGATCAAGAATCGGTATCCATTGCCGAGGATTGATGATTTTATGGATCAACTGGTTGGAGCTTGTGTATTCAGTGAGATTGATCTGAGGTCTGGATATCATCAGATTCGTGTAAAAGCGGAAGATATTCACAAGACTGCATTTAGAACGAGGTATGGACATTATGAGTATTCTGTTATGCCGTTTGGAGTTACTAATGCACTTGGTGTTTTCATGGAGTATATGAGCAGGATATTTCATCCGTATCTTGATAAGTTTGTAGTGGTTTTTATTGATGACATCCTAATTTACTCAAAGAGTGATGAAGAGCATGTAGAACATCTCAAAATTGTGGTAGAGTTGTTGAAAGATAAGAAGCTCTATGCGAAGTTGTCTAAATGTGAATTCTGGTTGACTGAAGTAATTTTTCTTGGTCATGTGATTTCCAGGAATGGTATTGTTGTGGATCCTACGAAGGTAGAAGTGGTATCTCAGTGGGAAGTTCCGAAGAATGCTTCAAATCAATCTTTTCTTCTTCTTACTATAGAAAGTTTATTAAAGGATTTTCGAAGTTACTTTTTCCGTTGACTAAGTTGATGAGAAAAGGACAAGGGTTTGTGTGGGATTCTGAATGTGAGAAAGGTTTTCAAGAGTTGAAGAGGAGGTTGACTAGTGCTCCAATTTTGATTTTTCCGAATCCGACAGAATCTTTTATTGTGAACTGTGATGCTTCACTGATGGGTTTAGGCGGTGTTTTGATGCAGGATAAGCAGGTAGTAGCTTATGCTTCAAGACAATTGAAGATTCATAAAAGAAATTATCCAACTCACTATTTGGAGTTGGCAGCGGTAGTATTTTTTTTTGAAATTGTGGAGGCATTACTTGTATGGATCTTGATTTGAGGTATTCAGCGATCATAAGAGTCTGAAATATCTCTTCAATCAGAAAGAGCTCAATATGAGGCAAAGAAGATGGTTAGAATTTCTTAAGGATTATGATTTTTGTTTGAATTACCATCATGGTAAGAAAAACATTGTTGTAGATGCGTTGAGTAGGAAGTCTTTGCATATGTCTATGCTGATGGTGCGTGAATTAGAATTGGTTGAGGAGTTCAGAGACTTGAGTCTAGTATGTGATAATACTCCTAATAGTGTTAAGTTGGGTATATTGAAGTTGACTATTGGTATTCTTGATGAAATTTGAATCGGACAGAAATCTGATATTGGTTTAGTGGACAAATTGACGTTGATCAACCAAGGTCAAGGAGGTGAATTCCGAATTGACGAGAATGGTATTATAAGGTTCGTTGATAGAGTTTGTGTCCCAGATATTGCTGAGATTAAGAAAAGTATTCTGGAGGAAGGACATCGTAGTGGATTGAGTATTCATCCTGGTGCTACAAAGATGTATCATGATTTGAAGAAGTTGTTTTGGTGGCCTTGAATGAAAAAGGAAATTGCTGAATTCGTCTATGCTTGTCTAATTTGTCAGAAGTCGAAGATCGAACATCAGAAACCGTCAGGATTTATGGAACCGTTGTTTGTTCCAGATTGGAAATGGGATGGCATTTCTATGGATTTTGTGTCTGGTCTGCCAAGGACACCTAAGAATCTTGATGCTATTTTGGTTATCGTGGACAGGTTGACAAAATCTGCTCACTTTATACCGATAAGAATGGATTATCCGACGGAGAAGTTGGCTCAGTTGTATGTAGAGAAGATCGTGAGTTTGCACGGTATTCTTGCTAGTATTGCGTTGGATAGAGATCTGAGGCTTACATCTAAGTTCTAGACAGGGTTGCAAGAAGCCTTGGGTACTAAATTGAGGTTGAGTTTTGCTTATCATCCGCAAACAGATGGTCAGATGAAGAGAATGATTCAGTCGTTGGAAGATTTGTTCCGTGCTTGTGTGTTAGAGAAAGGTGGAGCTTAGGATAGTTACTTACCTTTGATTGAGTTTACCTACAACAATAGTTTTCATTCTAGTATTGGTATGGCTCTGTTTGAGTCATTGTATGGTAGGAGGTGTTGGACGTCATTGTGTTGGTACGAATTTGGAGAAAGTGTTGTGATTAGACCGGATATTGTCCAACAGACTTCCGATAAAATTAAGATGATTCAGGAGAAGATGAGAACTTCTCAGAGTCGCCAGAAGAGTTATCATGATAAGAGAAGGAAGGATCTCGAGTTTAGTGAAGGAGATCATGTGTTTATGCGAGTTACTCCAATGACTGGTATTGGTCGAGCCTTGAAGTCAAAGAAGTTAACTCTGCGCTTTATTGGTCCGTTCCAGATTATGAAGAAAGTGGGAAGAGTTGCTTATCAGATTGCTTTACCGTTGTCGCTTGCAAATTTGCATGATGTATTCCATGTATCAAAGTTGAGGAAATACATTGCTTATCCATCTCATGAGATTCAGGTATATGATATACAGGTGCGAGATAATCTAACTGTTAAAACATTTCCTGTGAGGATTGAGGATCGGAAGTTGAAGTAGTTGTGGGGTAAAGAGATAGCTCTGGTAAAGGTATCTTGGGGAGGACCAGCTGGTGGTAATGTTACTTGGGAATTGGAGAGCCAGATGAAGGACTCTTACGCGAAAATTTTCGTCTAAGGTATGTTTTCGACGACGAAAACTCTTTTAGTAGGGGAGAGTTGTAACACCCCAATATTTCGATTATTAAATAATTCGAATTTTTAATTATTTATTTAATTAGAAATTTAATTATTGGTATTTTTGGGATTATTGGAATTAATTAAATAAAATGAGAAAGTTGATTTTTGGTATAAAGAGTAGAGGAGGGGGTGTGAGGAGTAAAAGGCTCTAACCTTATTTTATTATTATTATCATTATAGAATAATAAGGGGAAAGAAGAGAATAGAGAACCATTTGGGGAAAACTGTTCGTACGTGAAAGTGAGAAGAGGCAAAAGGAAGAGAAGAACCAAAGAGTTCCAGAATTCAAGAATTGCTAAGGTAAGGGGTCATTTCTCTTAATTGCTATGCCTTATAGATTTTGGGATCAATAGAATGGATTGAGTATTTAGGAATCCCAATTTAAGATTTTCTAGGTTTGTGTGTGTTGACCCTAAATTGCCAAATTATGTGAATTGGAGTAAATAAATGTTATATGATCATTGTGTATGGTTGAAATATGTTATATTGCATAATCTTGCTAAGTATTGGATGATTTGGATGATAATTGTTGTGTTGGGTCGCACATGGATGAATGGAACTCAGTTGGGAACCAAGCATACTGTCAAATCTGAATTTTCTACTACTGCAGGTCCCAGGAACCGGTTCCTGTGTGGGAGGAACCAAGTTTCTGGTATAATTTCTAGGGAGGAGGAAACTCAGTGTCTAGGGAACAGGTTACTCCCTGGGAGGAACCGATTTCCCAATGTAAATTTTTCAAAGAAAGTTTTAATGCAGGACGGTTACCTCGGGAACCGGTTCTTTTCCAGGGTTTGTAACACCCCTTCTAAAATACCCCGAATAATTTAATTAATTTAATACTAAAACCAGATTTAATCAGAGTCAACCCGGAAATCAAGGGATGCCACAATTATGAAATAAATAAAACTCCAATTAACTCAGTAGCCATGCTACACTGAGGATCACTATCAAAATAATCAATAAGGTTAAGACCATGTCTTACACAGCGGAAATAATATCATCAACTCAAAACGGAATAAACCAAATCTTAATTATTCCTAAAATAATTCAAACAACAATTGAATAATGAATAACTCCTCAACTAAACGTTCCCCAGTGTTACAACCTATCAGAGCATGACACTGACACGCGGACTTAAAATGACATAGCTCTAGAGCCATCCTCACCAACTCCTGAGCTGCTAACTTTAATCTGAAATCATTAAAGTAAGGGTGAGATTTCTCATAATTAACATGCATTATAAGTTTCTCAATCAACATATATCACAAGCATATTATTTCACCCATTTTAGCATATCTTCGGATTTCAACACACAGTTACAACCATACAATCATCATGCACGATAATTAACAATCAGAGAATTGCAACACTGGAAAACATCCTAACATGTTACAATTCCATGAAAATACAATACATGTGGTACCAACACGTGACCAAGTCACCCAACACTAATCCATCATCAACCGGATACAGCAACCATCGATTTGTCCATAAACACCCGGACACGAATCCAGCCTAACCACCCATCATCACCCGGGTATCAGTTAACGGCAATACAAGTCAAATTCCACACAATGGGAATTAACTTCACCAGAATGCATATGCATGCACAACACCAGCATGCAACATTCAACACAGGTTATGACTACATTCAGACATCATAAACCATCATCAACCACAACATGATATCATCACCTATCATGAAATAAATCATCACAAAGCATAAAGATGCCAAACGCTTACCCTTCAATTGGTAAGACTATCACCGGTATATACAACAGCAAACAAAAACACATGATATCAATACAATCATGAATAAACAGCAGGAAGATAACATACAAGCTTCATTCCACGTTCAACCTGTCAGAACAATCCTATACTCATTCATCCACCATTCCCATGACTCTCATTGTTCACAAATTGGAAAACGGCTATTTTCAAATTAAAATCCATTAATTATAATTTTCTTCATTTTATAAAATCAACCTATGAACACACCAATTTATCATAACTGAATCAAAACCAAAAACATGATATCTCAATGATCATGCACACAATCATCAGCAATATAAACATGTCTTTCATTCTCACAATACTAATACATCCATCATCACAGGTTCACTGCTACATGCACACCAATGTGCGTCAGTCCACAATCACTTATTTCGGAATTCGACTCATTTTCAAAATAATTTCAAGTTTTAGGAAATTCTTTCATTTCATAAAATAGAGCATTTAATTTAAGAAATAACGTCCAAAACGGCAACTAAAACGGACTTACGGTTTGAAAGTTATGAATTTTCAAAGTTTAGTATTTTTCAAAAAGTTACAGTGGAACCCGGTTCCTACCTATGCAGGAACCGGTTCCCACAAAGTTCAAAAATCACGCCTCTGGAAAAATGTATGGGAACCCGGTTTCTACCCCACTGGGAACCGGTTCCCAGAAAATTTTCAGTTTTCTTTGGAAAAATATAACGTGGAACCCGGTTCCTCCCTAGGGACAACCCAGTTCCTGAGTTCAAAAATGCTCAGTTTTATAATTTTACACACTGGAACCCGGTTCCTCCCACTGGGGAACCGGTTCCCACGACTCACAGAGTCAAAAACACCAGTTTGACAGCAAAAGGTTTCCAAAATAGTTCTCCCATTCTTTCCAATCGTACCCATACGATCCAATGCAGTAGAATCACTCGACCAACATCATTAACATGCAATATAACATACTTTGATCATTCCTAATGACCCTATAACATACAAATCACTTAATTCTACACAATCTGACACCAATTGGGATAATTCTACAAAAACCTAGAATTACTAAATTGAGATTCCTAACATACTACGATCCATACTATTGAATTCAAAACCGATAATACATAATAATTAATCGAAATCACCCCTTACCTTGTGGGTTCTTCGACTTCCGACACGAATTGGTTTTCTTCCTTCCTTTTCCTCTTCTCAAATGCATGTACTGTGAGTTTTCCCAAAAGTGATCCTTTTTCCTCTTTTCCTTCTTTTATTCCTTTATTTATTCTATTATAATAAAAATAAAAATAATAATGTGAGTAGAGCCTTTTACTCCTCACACCCTCACTTTACCCTTCACACCACCAATAATTCCATTTCCTTATTCCATAATTAATCCCAATAAATCCAATATATTAGTAAATTATATTCTCAATTAAATTAATAATTAAAAATCATAATTACTTAATAATCGAATTATTTGGGGTGTCACAGGGTTGTTTTTTTACAAATGTTGGGAACCGGTTACTTCTAGGGAAGAACCGGGTTCTTCATACAAATTCTAGAGAGCGTGGTTTGACACACTGTGGGAACCGAGTTCTCCCTAGGAGGAACCGTTACCATTGTAACATTTTGAAAAATACCAAACTTTGAAAAATCATATCTTTCAAACCATAAGCCCGTTTTAATCGCCGTTTTGGACATTCTTCTTTAAATTAAATAATCTATTTTATGAAATGAAGAAAATAATAATTAATCAGTTTTATTTTGAAAAGTGATGGTTTTCCCGAATTGTGGATAATTGTACTTAGTGTATTTGGTGGAGGAACTGGTATATGATCGTACTGATGAGTTGAATGTGAATTGATGCTTGCATGCTATCTTTCTGTGGTTTGTTCATGATGGTTGTTGATATCATGTATTGTGTTAATGTTGCATGTTGTTGATGTGCATGCATATACATTTGGTGGTAGATAATTCCCATTGTGTGAAATTAGTGAGTTGGCCAATATCCGTTGACGAGTTGGAATGGGCGGTGAGATTTTATCTATGTTCGAGTTGGAATAGAACAGACGTTAATGTTGTGTACGAGTTGGAATGAAACAGTATGTAAATTTAGTTCATTGTCGGTACCACATGCATAGAGTCTTGCATCGTATTTTGTATGGATTATAACATGATAGGATGGTTTCCAGTGTTATAATCTTGTTGTTGTGTACGATGTATGTTATGACTTAGATTATGAAATAAATATGATTATGCTGATTTAGGTGGAATAATGACTTATAAGATTATGTTTTTTTGATGAATTTATAATGCATTTTAATTGTGATGTAGCCTCACCCATACTTTGATGATTTCAGATTGAAGCTTTAGCGGCTTATGAGTTGGTGAGGATGGCTCGTAGAGCTATGCTTTTATTTTGTTCGCATGTCGGTGTCATGCTCTAGTCTTGTAACATTGGGGAACATTTGGTTTAGAGTTATAATTAAACTCTATTGATTATTTTAAGATTGTTTTTGGATAATTGTTTTGTGAACTATGGCGTTGACCTTGGAGTTTTGTTGGTTTGAAATTATCCAAGTTTTGAGAATAATTCCGTTGTGTAGAACATGTTTCCTTCATGATTATTTTAAGTATGTTCTTCAGTAAAGCATGATAGTATATGGAATTTTATATTAATGAATTATGATGCCCTTTTACACATGTTGAACTCTGAATTTATTTTGCGGGGTATTTTAGAAGGGTGTTACAGATGACATTCTGATTTCATACGAAGGAGACATCTCCAACATTCAAGCTCTAATTAACCTTTTCCAAAAAAAATACTCAGTTGTCTATGGTCAAAAGGTCAACACCTCAAAATCCTCTATTTACTCAGGCTCCATATCTCAAACCATACTTCCCTACATCCTAAACCTAACTAGCTTTTCTAAGGGAGCTTGTCCCTTCATATACTTAAAGTTCAAATTTTTCAAAGGTAAAGTGAAACATATTCTTCTCAAAATTATTGTTGACAAGATCATATCTAAACTAGCTTCTTGGAAAGGATCCTCTCTCTCTATGGTAGGAGGGTGCAATTGGTAAAATTAGTCATTCAGAATGATCACTCATACAATCATTTTCTATTCATGGTCTATTGCTTTTATCAGAGATGTAGATAAAGCTTCCATAAATTTTATTTGGAGTGGGACAATTAACAAGAAAAAACTTGTGTTGGGAGCTTGGAATAAAATGTGCACACCTACTATCCATAAAGGTTCAGGCTTCATATCTCTCATCATGCTCAGTGAGGAAAAAACTTGAAGGTAGGATGAGGCCTTTTAACCATCAATGAAGATTGGGCTCTTATCCCCAAAATTAGAGTGTTCAAAGATGGCACAATCAAAGACCACATATTTCCATCTTTATGGAATTAAAAATGTGTTGCGCACCTTAAAGAACCACTCAGCTTGGTCATTTTGCAAAGGAAACTCAATTCATTTGTAGAGGGATATTTTATGTGCCCCCCTCACATTTTGGGAACAAGTCAAGATATGCTCATAAACCATGGTTTCCCTATCTTCTTGGAAGTATAAGATTTTATTTCTAATGGAGCATCGACTTTTTCTAATGATTGTAATGCCATATTTCCTTTCCCGCAAAAAAGAACTCTTTTTGCTAAACACAGACCAGAAGGACACCATCATCTAGCCTTATTGTCATTTAGGTGGTCTTACCCTAAAGAATGCTTATCATTTTGTAGCTCCATCAATCCCTTTAGCTTGGGCCAAAATAATATGGTGTAAAGATATACCTCCATCTAAATCAACGTTCATTTGGAAGCTTATGTTGGATAAAATATACACAGACAAAAAGTTGAAACATAGAGGTTGTTCATTATCTCTATATGCATTTTTTGTAGGGTTAACGAAGAAACATTCCATCATATCTTCTTTGATTTCCTTTTCTCCATGAAGGTCTGGCTTTGGATTTAAAAATACATCAACATTTGAAATCCTCCTCAACACCTTGAAGGTCGGTGGACAACTTGCAACACCAACAAAATGAAATAGTGCTCTCTGACCCTAAAGCCATTTGTAACTTACATCCTAATTAACCTATGGGAAGTGAAGAATTATTTTAGGTTTAGTGAAAAATCTCCTAATGTCATACATACATCAACAAGATCAAAGCCTAAATCTTAATTATTGGAAACAACTCCACAACCACCTCTTCTTCTTCTTTGGACGATTTCAAAATACTCGAAACTTTTGGAATTGCTAGCAAACCTCCTCGAGCTCCTGAAATAACATAAGTTCTTTGGCACCCCTCCCCTTAACTGGTTGAAATGCAACGGTGATGGGACTTATAACCACGTTCTTCTCCCAACTTGTTATGGTGGGATCTTGCATAACAACCATGGGAATTTTGTTCTTGTCTTTGCGGATAAGGTCCCCCAGTCCTCCTCCTACCTTATAAAACTCAATGCGGTCATCACGACCATAAAGATTGCAATGGAAAGAGGTTGGTCAAAACTCTGAATTGAAACAGATTCAACCACAATTGTCCAAGCTTTCCAAAAAAAAAAAATTCTTTGTTACTTTGGCAAGTCAAGCAACAATAGTTTATTTGTAATCTTACTTTGCACATAATTATCTTTTCATATCTCACATTTATAGGGAAGAGAACTTAGTATTGATTTCATGGCTAACTTGGATCTCACTTGTAACTCCCTCACCATTATTGAATCAATTCATATTGTTATTAGGCCGAATTTTGTATAAAATAGGTTATGACCGCCTTTTTAAATTTTAGTGTGTATGATTGGACCTTCATTGGATTCTCTTTTGTAATGCATAAGATTTCTGTTTTTAGCCAAAATATCATTTTTTGTCCCGTATATTAACGCCAAGGTTCATTTTAGTACCTTAACTTAAAAAAGGTTCATATCAGTTCCCTGACTCTTCAAAACGTTTTATTTTAGTCTTTTTTATTTAATTAGCGACGAATTTATGATCAATTTTTGAATTTTTCGGTCGCTAATTAGACACAAAAGGACTAAAATGAAGCATTAAATGACCAATATAAATATTTTTAAGAGACCAAAATAAACGTTGACGTTATCATACAAGACAAAAAAAAATTTATTTTTTATTTCTTTTTAAATATAGGTTATTAGGGACGGAAAAAAAAAAAAACCAAGGGATAGAGCTGTATAGTCTACTAATAAAACTGCCAAAGGTAAAGATTTAGTGTTATATTTACACTGACCTATACCTTCGAAATTTTTTGTCACCAAATGTCACTTTTTTTGTTAATGTTTTGTGCGATCTAATTTAAAACTATATTTTGAGATAATGCTACCTTGTAGAAAAATTTATATAAAGGAAAAAGACCTAAATATACACAAGGAGAAATGAACAACTTAAAATATGCAATTACAAAAATATAAACTCCATAATTGCAGAAATGCAACTTAACTAATTAACAGAAATTAGGCGCATAGGCACAATGAAACGACAAAGTTCACCGGACATAGTGAAATAAACACATTAGAATTCATACTTTTCCTATGCACCAAGTTCTTGAGTTGCCCTCTTGTTATTCTTCTTCCATAGTCTGATCCAAGTTACAACCTCTAACATCAAACCAACTAAAACCAAAGATCCAATCACAGCACCATAGATATTTCTCCAAATGAAATCACCTCCAAAAATGTCAAACCCTTTGAAGACATTCCATATAGCTAAAACAACAGTTGTGTAACCAACTATTAAATGAAAAATGTTCCACAATATTCTATACTTGTGATCATTCTTTGGCCGGAGACAAAATGCAACACAAACTTGAACAAGTGCTAACGTCATTATAGTAATTCCAAGACATCTATGTGGAGTGTTGTGTTGTCCTTGATGATGATTTCCCATGTATATACCAGTTCCAAAACCAATAGTACCAATGAGTAATGCTATAGATTGACAAACCCTATGCAAGTGAAACCATGTTGATCCCAATCCTTCAAATGACTTCAAGTGACGAGCTAATATTACTCCAATTGGCATCAATGTTCCCCAACTTATTGTATTCAAAATTGCATGTACCTGTCATGATAAAGTGTTAGTTTGTTTGAAACTAATTAAATTCAAATTTAGTTAACAAATAATAAATAAATAATAAGACAGATAATATCACATTAAATTTCCATATAAATGTAACTGATTTTGCGTCAATGCTATATCCTATAAATCTAGTTCAAAATATTTGTTTTCAGCATTAGATTTCGTCAAAAAACATTTATAAAACATAAATTATATTAAATAAAAGATGATAACCTAAATTAAGAAATAAATATATTTGAAAAATTAAATCAATGTTACTTACTTTTCTCATTGTGGTTCTTGACTTCTCCTTCTCACTAATCTTCTTTGAAATAATTCCAGACTTAAAATCCAAAGTTCCAAAACTTTGGAGATTAGATCCAGTTAAAGCATGTGATCTCAAATTTCCATCGTTTGAAACGATTCCTTCTTGCCAAACATGATTTACCAAACTCATGTTTTGGGGAAGTTGTAAGCTTGCAAAGATCACCATACTACCGTTCACGTGCATTCCCGAGATATCATAAACGGGAAAACTAATATTACTTTCTTGTAGCATAGTAGAATAACTTGTTATTGATGATGTATAAGCTTTAAAACTTCCATCAGATTTTCGATAACCGATTAAAGCTTGTGATCCTATCATGCCCTTTGAATTAGGGTTTATGGCCCAAGCAATCCAACTTGAATCTCTTACGTTATTTTTCTTAAAAGCAACATCAACTATACTAGTTTCTGGATTGTAGTTCCAATGCAAAGAAGATTCTAATACAGGTAAATCTTGGCATGATTTGTAGTTAAGGTTGTTTGGAAAAGTGTATGAGTTGCATGGTTGGGAGATTGTAGGGTTAATGAATGTTGTGAAGAGTGTGAGAAGCAAGAGAAGTTTTTGAATGGACGCCATGATTTAAGAAAATATTTGATAGTTGTTATGAATGAGTTAGTAATTAAGTACTTGCATGTATTTATAGGTATACTAGGTCGGAGGTTCATAGGTTTTTAAAATTTAAATCTTTTCATATTTGAAGTAAAAGATTTACTTTATATTATCTTATAGAAGAAAATATTTAAATTTGAAAATTCTAAAAAACAGGTACGTAACAAACTTATACGGTATTTGTTGACAGAAAAAATATACGACGGTATGTCAAAAATAAAATAGCATAAATAGGTTTAATTAAAACGTTGCAGAAATTTAAGGATTCATCCCTTCATAGTAAGCAAACTTAATTATATACAAAACATAAAATAAAATAAAGTATTCAATTTCAAAGAGATTTAGAATGAAGCAAAACTAAGTTAATAGTAGTACTTATCTAAAAAAGGAAAAATAAGTAAATAAAAAAAGTCAAAAAAGAAAAATCGAGTATTGTAGGTGATGAATTGATGTATTGGATAAAAGTTTATGAAATAAATCAGCCGAAACAATATATACCTTAATTATGTGTTAAACATAGAGTAATCCTTTTTAATAAAATAAATAATTCAAAAATCTACTTACAAACATAACTATTTCGATTAGTATATACTTAATAAAATCATCCAAATCAATCCAATCATTCTTCATTTCATAAAAAATCAATATTAAACTAATGAAAATCGAAAGAAAAAAAAATTATTTTAATCTTTTTGAGTTCTTGTTTTTTAATGAAAACTCATATCGGATTGGATTTTAAATTAATTTTCAAAATCCATCTAAAAGAAACAAAACAACATTTCCATATTTGAATACTTTTATTTATATTAGTGTGATATATTATGTCAACTTATTATTTGTTGATATTTATTTTGTTTTAGTGTTATTTATTATTTTAATTTATCTATTTATTTTTAATATTTTTTTATTCAAACATAATTGATTATTCTCATTTTGAAAATTTAATATTTAATATTTAATATGTTATATATTAAATATTACTTAATCTATTATTTTATAATATTTTCATAATAAGATTTATTCAAAATATCAATTCACAATAAACTACGATAAATTGGATTAGATCGGATATTTTAACTAGTTTTTTAAAATCAAACCGAAACACCAATAATTTTTTTAGGTCAAATGAGCTTTCTCTCATAACTTAGAAAAATCGCACCACAAACAACCCTAGGTCAGACTCAATAAACTTAAACGTTTAGAACAAATTTAAAAATAAAATCTATTAAAATTAAAAATAAAAAAAAAACAAATAAGATACTTTTAAAGTCTAATTCATTGTTAGGAAAACAAATAATGTAAAAATAAATTTTAAATATATTAATGAGATTGATTAAATTTTTAGTAAATTTATTAATAGTTAAATTAATAAGTAAAATTTTGACTATATTATTCTGATGTTGAACAAGAAATTGGTGGTAGATTGGTAAGTCCAGCGTGAAGGCCTCCGATATGATAATAGAAGTCTCTGACATATAGAGAATAAAGTGTATTCCTTGCTCGTGTTTAGCTTGTCTATTCTTTGATGTCCTATGACATGTGTGATCCTTTTTCTGACTTACTATCTGACATAATGCAATGTTACCCTTTTATTAAACCTCATATAGAATAGAAACTCATCTCACTCGTAACAACTATCGTTTTGCTATTACTTTTATCGAAGTACAAGTTTTTCTTCCTTTCTAAGGCATAAGACGTTCTAACTGAATTCTTTGTATAAATTTTCATTCCTAACTCAACTCTCTATTGATCTCCATAATCCAGCATTTTGAATTTGGGATACCTCTGTTTATCACCTTCATCTTTACTTCCTTGGGGTATCATTATCATCAAAATCAATTTGATTTCCTTATTCAAAATCAACCACTGTTGTTGGTTCTTGGTTTTCAGACACCTAGTTTCCATCATTCTCTTCTTGCGTAAATGTATGACAAGATACTTCATCTGTCAAATTCTAGTCATCTTCATCCAAGCCATCGAATTCAATATCACTCAAGTCATCAGCATCTTCTTAAATAAAATCTGAATTGTCCTCTCTATCACGTTCAATATCCATTTGCACTTCATCCCTTTGCTCAACTTCCACTTCACCACTTTGTTCAAATTGCACTTCATCCCTTTGCTCAACTTCCACTTGACCACTTTGTTCAACTTCCACTTCATCCTTTTTCTCAACTTCCACTTCATACCTTTGCTCAAATTTCACTTCTTCCCTTTCCCCAAGTTTCACTTCATCCTTTTTCTCAACTTTCGTCTCGTCAGAGTCAATATTTATTAGTTCTTGAATTAGTTCAACATAAGCCCTTACTTCGTCTTCCGTTATAACTTCTGGAACATCAACTAAATGCTCAACATATATATATTAGTACTTTCATAATCAATCATATTTCCCTATGTTTTAGAACATCTTTGTCATTATTAAGAGGTTTCAGACCATACACATCTGAATACCTAGGATCATGGTAATAGAGACATTTGAATCTTACATAACCAAAATTATTGATTATTTCTTCAATTTTCATAATACGTATATAGATTAATATAATTAATTAAAATACGGATAAAAATCATATAAATTGATCCAAATAATCGATATATTTTCGTGTTATCAAACTCCCCTACACTTGAACTTTTGCTTGTCCTCAAGCAAATGATAGACATTGAAATAATTTAGCACAAAGTTTCAATCATCGATGCAACTCGGATTATACGTGGTTGATAGGTGTTACGTTTAAAAAGATGGAATTGGGTTCCGACACTGATGATACATAAAAGACACGAAACCATAGTCATGGTCCAGACCTTCCTTCCTATGTGTTGACGCTAATCGAAAAAATTCGATTACGAACAAATGAAACAATGAAGTCGCCACCTAACTTTATTTATTCCTAAAGAGGAAAGGGAAAATATAGATAAAACCTAAACAAATGAAAATGTGGAAAGGAATGGTCGTCAGGACCAAGAGATGAGGGTCCGGGAGTCGGTTATGCAAGGGGAAGGTATTAGCACCCCTCACATTCATCGTACTCGATGGGACCCATTTAGTTCTAAGTGTGTTTGTGTGTTTAAAATTAAATTTGTAATCTTCCAATTATTATGCGAAAAAAGTGAAATGAAAAGAGAAACATGTTTTAATTTTTTGAAAGTATGCTCGCCAAGATGTTAGAATCTCGTGCCTACGTATTCCCCAAGTGCGATGGGAAAGTCAGAGCTTACGTAGTTCTCGGTTGCGAGAACATTTGTTGGTTGGTTGATTTTATTTGTAAAATAGGAGCTTAATCGTACGTGGACGATAAGACATCACTAGTGCAATTCGCGTGTGAGCAAAGGGAGATCGCGTGTGAGCGATGAGTGTCACATGTGAGCGGTGTTTGAAAAATGACTTGCACGTGGGCAAGGTTTGATGAGTTTGAATTGATTTTACGTGGGAGACGAGTATTGGACCATAAGCGTTCAATGGCTAACGCCCCAAGTACTCGGATGAGTGGACAGAACCATCCTAATCATCTTTTTCTATCCAAAAGTTTTATTGAGAAAAGAGTGAGGTGAAACGGGATTCACTTATTAAGGTTCAATTAAAGACACCAAGCGTACGATCGAGGGTCGAAACAGGACTGACTACCATACGCTTGGGAAGAGGGAAGTAGAATATTTATTTATGAAAATATTTTTGAGAAGAATCACTCGACGTTGGATCGAGGTTTGAGAATTTATTATGAAAGGTCTTAAAGATGAGAAGAGAATTGATTTGGACTACGATTAAAATTGGTATATGGACCAAAGTGAGAGAATGGAAATGAGGCGGATAATAATTATATACAAGCGTAAAATAAAGCGATTAAATGAATTAAAAGCCCATACAAGGTGGCTTGCACAAATGATAAGATAATTGAATATTGTGTAGGTGCATGCACGAAATAAATTTAACCAACTAATTAAACAAAATTTAATCAAGTAATTAGTTTAATAAAATTAATTAGATGGCCTAATCAATTTTAAATAACCTAATTAGATAATTAAATAATGTTTAACTAATCAATCAAAGTTTCATTGTAAGCCCAAGAGCGTGGTGTGTGCACAAATGTGTGGTCATTTGACGCTTCTAAGCTTTGTCGACTCATGGTATGAAAATGGCTCGCAATCGAGTATTAGTTTAAAAAATTTTGGTTTGTGAGAGTAATGAATAATTAAATGAATAAAGCAATAAAATATTTACTAAAATTATTACAAACCATGGGGATGGGGATACAACTTTACAAATGGGGATGACGGATAATTACAAATGCATACAAATATACAAATGAAATAAAATAAATCAACAATTAATTCAATAATTTTAAGAGAGAAATAACTTTAAAAAAATATTCTTTTGAAATTTTTATTCTAGAGTTGAATTAAAAATTATTTCTATTATGAAAATTAACTAGATAAAAACTTAAATTATAAAACAAACGTAAAATAATCTAACTACTTAAATCTAGAAAACACTAAATTAAGTTTTATTAAACTAAGTAAAATTAAAAAGGGTTAGATGGGCTTTAAGGGGTTAGAGGCCCAAATAAAAAAATGTCATAAAACAAACCCTAGAATTCTAATATGCAGCCGCCACTTGTCTTGTTTCTTGTTATTAAAATGAGAAAAAAAAACAAATATTCCATCAGAAAGAAAAAAGAAACGAGTCCTCTCTCTCACGCTATCATCTCTGTTTTTCTACTCACCACTATTCTTGGTATTCATGGCCATGGCAACCGAAGCAAACACAATCAGTAAACCCTCATCCTGCATCTATCCGTACCCGGTGATTTCTGAGATTTCAAGTACAAATGAAAATTCGAAAAATGCAAGAACCTTAAAGTGCTACGGATCAAAAACAAGATATCAAAAGGTATGTTGTTTCGCTTACTCCCTCTTCGCCTCTTCTTCTGTGATCTGAGATCTGGTTCTGGATTCTGATCTGTTTCACTGCTTTGTGATGTCTTTGCGTGAGTTTTTTTTTGGATTTGCAGAGGTTTTAAAGATGGATGAAGAAATATTGGTGAAGGTTGAGAGTTATGTATGGTGATGGATTAAGATTGAGGGAGTATGAAGATGGTGAATGAAGTGAAGTCAGCGAGATTTTGAGAAGGGGTTTAGGGCAATTTTTCGGATCTGTTTGAGCAGAGTTTTGTTGTGTTTATTGTTGGTTTAAGAGTATTGAAGAGTTAAGGATGAAGAGGGTTATGGGTAGAAGAGAACCATGAAGATGGAAACTTATATTTTTTTGTAGTGTTCTTTTCCGTTTCTGAATTTTCAATTTCTGCCTCCTCCTCAGTGAGTATGATGAGGTCTGTTATATAGCAAGAAGAATTGAGGGTATGATAAGGATTGGATGATGAATTTGGAGGATAAGATCAAGGACAATTTGTGAGTTGTTATTGAAGGTAGTGGAGTGGTGGAATTGTTAGTGAAATTGTTGTGTGAAATTGTACATGTTGTTTGTCTTTTGTTTTACAGGTTTTGAGATAGTGGTGGTGAGGAGAAATTTGAGTAGTGGAATTGTACTGATATTTGCTTGAATTTTCTGTGTTGCAGGTCGTACAAGAGTAGTGGGAGTAAGGTGGAAAACAAACAGCAACACAACATTTTCTTTTTTTTTTGTATTTATTACTTAAAAAATAATAAAGGACTATTGTTACTACTTAAAAAATAATAAAGGACTATTGTTACTATATTAAAAAAAGTGTACTATCCATATGTATATTATTTAAACTAAAATATCTCTACTGGAAAAAAAATTAAAACTAATTAAAACAAAAATGAAATGACAAAAATAATGTGAATAAATAATTATGGACAATTTGAAATTTTTAATAAAAATTATTCTAAACTAATAATGATAAAAAACGATTATTCTATATGTAGTAAGTGTGATTTATGCAAATTAAAATTATAAGTGGAAAATACAAATATTAATTAAATGCGAATGAAAATTAAATAAGAAAAAATGTATTCATATGCTAAATTCATGCTTAAGGCAAATTAGACTATAAACAAATTTTCTGATTTAAATAAGAACGCTGAGGACTCAACTCTTGATTTAAATGCAAGTAAATGCAGATGAACAATTATGACCAGACAAATGACTTAATGCCAATCAAATGTTATGCTGATGCAATTGGAAAAAAAATCGGGGTGGAATTTAGGGTGTGACACTATGCAAACCATTCCAAATCTTGTCATCATGGCTCAACCTAATTCTTCTTGTTCGAAATCAACCGCTTTCATTTTCGCGCAATCACATTAAGCCCTTTATCTCTCGCACGCACATAGTAGAGTAGTCGGTTAGTGATTCTGCTCATTTTATGCACGGGGTTCTAGTACGCAAATTGGTAACCCTTTTTCTCTTCCAAATCATAAGTCTTGGGGGATCGAACCGTGGTTCGCCTTACCAAGTTCAGCACCAAATACCACTAAACAGGCTTACAACTGGTTTTCATATTGGTTTTTGTAGGTTCCGCAACTGTTGAATTAAATGACCTGTTGAGGGTCACCTAACTTAATTAGCGCATTCCATGTTATAACTTGATATTTAAAGCTTTTTCTGATTATGACCAGTCACTTATATTAATCGGCTCCCTACGTAGTTTATGGATAGGATGGTGTCGACTGCTTGTATAAACTACTCAGGGTTGATCTAAAACTTAAGGTCTCGGTATCATAGTTACTCAAACTAATCTGCACGATCTGCAAGATTTAGGTGTCAAGGAGGTATTATCTTTGCCGAATCTTGTTCAAAAATTCTAACAAAGCTTCATTGGGTAACCTATATAGTTTCTGAAAGTACCGAGCTAATGCATTAAAATAATTTTTTTTGTTATGGCTCAAGAAACGTGTGGAAGTAATAATAACTTACGGAAATGAATATTGATCTGAAAAATTTTCTTTTTATTGAACGGAAAGGGAAATAACTTGAAATTCAAAATTTACTAGAAATTGAAGACAAAGTTTTCCTCCCCTACACTTAGACTGAGCAATGACCTCAATGCGACAACTAAAGCAAGTAGAAGAAAACTAGCAATGAAACATGAAGAAAAAAAAAAAAGGAAATACAAGAAAATAGGAAAATAAATTTGTCTTCATTGATGTCTCTGATATCTCTGCTAGTTAATGCTTCACCTCGTGCTCCTCTTCCACCACGTGTCCTTACTCCACATCCTCTGGGTCTAGGAGGCTCCTCACCAGTGTTGTAAACATGGGCATGCAGGCCTTCAACGCGGAATGATAGGTAGCGCATTTCATCAGTCATGTCAAAAATGTCGCGATGGTTCCAATAAGAGGCATTGCGTTGATCACGCTGCATCTCTTGCATCAACTGCATCAGTTCCTGCGATCTTGAAGTAAAAGCGATGCATATATCGCGTCGAGTGCAGCTGGATAAGGATTATTTCCTGGTTGTTCTGATGGTGGAACATCTGGTTGTGGTGGTTGTCGGTTCACTTTCGATTGATTATTCTGCGCGTTCGCACCAGGTGTTGGTGCTTGAACATCGTAAACCCAATTTGCAGCCACATCAACTCTTCTCATATTCGAATTCGGCAGAATAATGCTTGGAATGATCGTGTTGTGCACCATTAAGTTGTACCTTCCATCCCTTCTTGCTTTGACAATTCGACTAGACTGGCAGTAATTTGTATCCAAGAACTCGGCTTGCCAGAATGGTAATTCATCCAACCTGTCTTGCAAATCCAGATACTGAGAAATAGCTGTGACTATACCCCCTATACAAAAAGGTGAAGTGTAATGCAATCCGTCATACACAAAGTATCTAAATAGTCGGCGTCCACGTATTTGGTGGGAACAACTGAGCGTGTATAGAACTTTAAGTATTTATCTCGTTGTTGGCCGTCATCATTCTCCCGGAACACCACTGTAGATAGGTCGGGTGGTGGTCGGTCTGGCCTCACTTGACGATGTGTGTTTCGTGGAGCCATGGTAAGGTATGAAATGAAAGATAAGAATTGTAGAAATATGGAGTGGAGGAGAGAAAATATATGAGAAGTAGATGGAAGGGATGTGGGATAGAAGAAGTGGGGATGGATATTTATAGTGGTTTGAGGAATTAAGAAGAATAAATAATAGTTAATTATTTATTGGGAAATGAGGAGAGAATATTATGGTTAATGAAATAATAAAGAAATGTTTGAATGGAATTTATAGTGGGTAATGAAGGGATTGGAAACGGACGAAACAACATCGGGAAAACAAGTCAAGGAGACCAGAAGATAAGACAAGCGAAAGGCACGAGACAGAGCATGCGGAGGCGGGGGCCAATTCTTTTGAGACGAACGTCTCATTAAGGACAAAGACAAGACGGGGCATTGAGGAGGCATGCGTCTCCAAAGTAAGAATCTCCAGAGGAGGCGTGCGTCTCCAAATGAATCTTAATTATAAGCATAAGGACATAGGCGGCCGTCTCAAGAAGAGGAAAGAGGTCAAGCGCATCTCAAGAAACTTGGGCAGTGTGACTTGAGGCAAAGATTCTTGGCAGCGAATCACGCATGAGGCGTGCGTCTCTAGGAACAGGGTGCTATGATTTCTCATTGCAGGAATTGTAGCACGAGGTAGAGAATTTCAGCTCACATGCATATATATATATATATATATATATATATATATATATATATATATATATATATATATATATATATAATACTAGTATATATAATAGTTGGCATGTATTATAATTGATAGGATAAATATTGGGAAATATTAATTCAGTATACTGATAAGAGACGAAAAAAATACGATAATTAAAATACTCAATTAACTATAAGTATTAATGTAAATTATTTAATTGAGTATAATTATCGGTATTACGTAGAAGTAGTTCAAACGTATCAGTAGAAGGGGTGCAACCGATAATCGAGTAAAATTTAAAAATTAACATAAAATAGAAAAATGAAAATACGAAAAAGAATGAAATTAAAAACTTGTGGGTTGTCTCCCACAAAGCGCTTGTTTAAGGTTGTAAGCTCGACAGTTCATGAGGGTAAACACTCATAGTGGTCCACTCGAGAATGACTCCTCGCTGATTTTCCATTGCCACTTATCAAGCCATCTCACATATCCCTCACCTTTTCTTTTCTTTCTTCTGTGGGGTGGTTCATTCTTTTGAACTCGTGGTGGTGGTTCTGGATTTATCCTAAGTATTAGTTTTTCAAGTTTGGGCTTAGTGATTTCATCCACCTCCTCACGAGTTAACCTTACCCTCTTAACAGTAAATATATCCTAATTTCATGGTCCTCTAATTTTCTCTTTTTAGGCAAGACTTCAAACAAGGGTTAATTGGTGTGGATATTTTTCAATACCTCGACATACGTTTTAGATTAGGAGTCTACCTGAGCTTCTATAAAAAAATTTGGGAAAGGAATCAGTGGGGTGTAGTGATTTGGGATAACAATATACGCTTCCTTCTCTACCTCTTTTACAACCTCCTCTTCGAATGGTGTTGGTAGATTTTTCTCAATCTCTACTATTTCCTCGTCAGAAATCTCCTCGGCCACAATATCACTCTCCTCAAACTCATCATCACTCTCTAGAATTTCAAATTGTTTTTCGCTAATGGTTGTTTCAACATCCACATCGTCCTTGGGGAAGGGTCCTAGAAGGTTTTGTTCAAGTTGGGAGATTTGAGTCTCTGAGGCCATGCTGTGAATCGCGAGGGACTCAACCACAATGGTTAGTTGACTAAGGGTTTCATTATTTTGAAGACTTTGTTTTCTTACCTCTTCATTTTGGACAGTTTGTGTCTCTACAAAGTGCTCAATCATAGACTCTAACCTAGAGTTAGTTAACATCTCATTGGAATCCTCCATTGATGTTTCGAAGTTGAAATCTTGCGATTCTTCTGATTCTTGAAAGTTAGTTAAAGTCTCTTTTTGTGTTTCCCCAAAGCGTTCTATATTCCTGGATGTTTCATTAAAATTTTCCATTAATATTTTGAGGTCAAATTTATATGGTTCTGGTGATTCTTCAAAATATTGGGCGTGATAATTGTAGAGAGGATTCGGTTGAGGGTAAGTTTGGTTGAAATTATAAGTTTCTTGTGGCTCCTCAAAATGTGGGGATTGGTAGTTTGGGTAACAGTAGGTTTGTGAAGCATTGAAATCTTCCATCAGTATTTCGAGGTTGGATTTATGGGATTCTTGTGATTCCTCAAAATACTGATAATGGGCGTAGAAAAAAATTGGGTTATACATAGTAAATAAAGTAAAAGTGCCTTAGTCTATACGGTGTAACACCAGAGTTACAATATCGACTTAAATATTCCCCGGCAACGGCGCCAAAAACTTGACCGCGACTTTATCGTCTATTAATCGGGAGATTGCAAGTGCACAGTCCTATCGCGTAGTTTTAAAAGATATCGAATCCACATGGACTATAAATCGAACTACTGTTATCCTAAGTTACTGTATATAGCTAAGACCAATAATTCTTTTAGATGATGATTAAAGAAAAATATAAATTAAACGGATATCGGTACGTAATTTGTCTAACCTAAGGGGATCCGAATTTCCACTGACTTATTTCTCAAGTTGATAAAAATACTTTTCAGCAAACAATATTCATCTAAAAATCCTATCTCAAACTCTCGCTCTATTGAATCGGATCATGTAATTAAATCCTAACGTATGCTCTCGCTATCCCGCCGAATTTAAAAACACTTTTTAAAAATAAATAAGGTTTAATCAGTTTTAAAACGCTCTCGCTGTATTTAAAATTAATACCTAGCATCCACTATTCGGTTAAAACCTCAAACTCTCACTCTGTTGGTTTATAACCTTAGTCCAGTTTATTTAACCTCAAACTTTCGCTCTGTTGGTTTATAAACCTTTTAATGAATAAATTTGGATACCGAAGTCAGAAAGAGTACTTTTAACAACATAATATTATGCCAGTTTATTTTGGATTCCTTTGGTTCAATTAATTTACATACCGATACCTACTCAGTTAGCCAGACATATTTATTAACTCGGACATGCATAAATAATAATATTCAATATATTTAAACATCTCCATAATCAAACAAATAAGTATCAGGCAACAATATTTTAAATAAATTAAAACAATTAGATTAAAAACCTGAAAATAAGAATACTGCAATAAATCTTGTTCTTTGAAATAAACGAACACTCCACTACAAGTCGGCTGGATCTGCTCGGAGACTTCTTGAATCGAAAGGAAAATACGACAAGAAATAAAAGAATATAACTTCTTAAAACTAAAAAGAAAAGAAAATCTAAGACTAAAAACAAAATAAGAATGCTGGAAAAATATTACAATGTTCGGTAAAAATGCTGACCCTTTCTCTAAAACTTGTACTTAGTATTTATAGCTTCCCTGTGCAACTTCTGTTTCCTGTACTTCGTATGAAAATGTGATCGTGGAGGCCTCAAAAGTAGGAGAGACCGACGCCTTCTCTCGAAGAGAAATGTGAGACGTGGATCTCAAATAATCAAAATTATCATGAGACGTGGGTCTCAAATAATGAAAATGATCATGAGACGTGGGTCTCAAAGAATGAAGATGGTGGGCCCCATCCAGGAGGCGGTCGCCTCTTCCTAGAAGAAGAGAGTGAGACGTCCGTCTCACATGAGGACGTGGCTGACTGGAGGCGGTCGCCTCAAGGCCTAAGGAGGCGTGCGCTTCACTTGCTGGGCTTTGCTTCGTCTTCACATAATTATTTTCTTCTTCTTAACTCTTCATTTTGCTATATCACCCCTTTCTTCATTTCTTTGACTTTTTAATTAGATTTCTCCTCAGTTTCATTAATTTGCTCAATTAGTCTTTATTTAATACAAATACCTGAAACATTAAAAATACCAACGTAATACAGAAATAAAACAAAATAATTAAACAAAGATACTAACATTATTCATGAAAAATAAATCAAATATGTTATATAAATTCGTGTTATCAATCAGTGGTCGCATTCTATGACAACATCTCGAGTTACTCCGAAGGGCAGTGATCAAGCCAATCACCTTTTTTCGGGGAAAGCAAAGTGATGAGATAGTTGGAGTTATAAAAGTGATAGCAGGGTTGAAACCCAATGAGGATTCATTGTCGCATTGCCATGCGTTTTAGTTTTCCTCTTATTTTACTTTTGCAATTGCCTCGTTTTAGGAATTTCCTCTTATTGTACTTGCCTGTTTACAGGCCCATGTTAAATCAATAAAATGAGTTTTGCTTGTCAATTAATTTCTTCCTTTTACTGATTTGTTTGCAAAGGATGTTCAAAGTTTTACGGTAAAATTTTCCATATATAAACATTGTTGGTTTTACCATGATCAGAGACTTTTGGATATTATTCTGAGGCTTGAGTGACCTGGATGGCAGACGCACATGTCGCGTCATGTCGGGGATGCTCCACTAACACTGTACTGTAGAGATTTTTGTTCGTCGATGGTTATCAGGATGGAGAGCTATTCTGATATTTTCCCCAGTTGTGTTGCCATATGGCGTATCAATCAACAGCACGGGTTGGCGATGTCCCTCTTGGTGGAAATTCCCCAGCAGATACTCATCAGACATCGAGTGGGTTGCGCTCCTTTATCCCCTGCAGATGTTAGGTAAGCCTGCGTTCACGGATGATCCCTCCCTAGTTGAATGCCAGTCATCACGGTCTCCCTAGTCGGAGTCGAATGTTTTCTCAGTATCCCCAGCAAGGTAATGCATCATTGTCTTCCCAACCGAAGTCGTGACGGGTAACGGTGGAAGATCTTCTCCAAATATCTCCTTTATTTCCCCAGCGGGTCTCTATCTAGCAGACAGGGTTTCTCATGCTTTACTCCCCAGCAGGCTCATCAGGAAAAGTTCATATTGCTCTTATTGACTTCCGGTCGATTATTCATGCTTTGTTCCCCGACAGAGCTTCCTCATCCAGTCGAATGATCTGGTGCTTCGGGTCGCTAGTTTGTTCACTTTATACATTTTTGCAAACATGCATCATAGCATTCGCATTTTTCCTCAGGAGAGTCAGGCATTTCATAGGATTGTAAGCTAGAAATGCAAATCTCATCCCCAACAGAGTTTTGTATTACTTGGAATCTATTGTGTCCCGGTGTCTCCCGGCGCAATATGTCCGTTGTCTCCTGAACGGTGTTGGAACTGCTAGTTCTTATCCTGGTGCAACACGTATTCAGCTTTGGAAACAAGCCCTACACTTGTTTCTTCCCTCAGAGTCCAGCGTTCTGGGTCAGTAAAGCCTAATCGGCACTTCTTAGCCTTTGCATCACAGACTCGCCCAATCTGTCGGCATAATATGGTTAGTCTAATAGGTGTATCTAGACTTTGCATCCGCTTGCATGTCAGCTCTCCCCTGACATTGTGGATCCTTTATTGAGAACAAGAACACACTTATTTCTCCCGTTTGTAAAGTCTAATTGACGTTTTTCGGTCTTTGCATCACGTTCGTCCAGTGATCTTCTGGCGCAATATGGTTAGTCTGGTTATCGTATCTAGTCTTTGCTTCCTCTTGCATGTCATCTCTCCCCTAACATTGTGGATTGAATTCGGTAGAGGACAATTTTTCTTTTGGGTCAGGAATACACATGTACCCGTCCTCGCAGAATTCAACATTTATCCTGTGCTTCTTGTTGTGACCCAGTTAAGCTCTGGCACAACATTTTCCTTCCCTAGTGAGGATCCTGATCCAGGGTGTAAATTTTCGAGTCCATTTCGGTATTCAATAACCTTATTCTTGTCGCCATAAGGCAGACGCCGACCTTGCTCTCAAGCTCAAGGATGATTGAATAGGGGCAGCTGTTGTACCCCAAAATTTACCCTCTTCCTTTTCCGCATTTTTGGCTTATAATCCGATTGCACAAACATACATGTAGTCACATGCATAGCATTTATCATGAAGTTTCCATGCTCTAGGTATCCTGAATGGCAATCAAAAAGAGTTCACTCGCCTTTTTCTCAATAAAGCAGATTTCGGGTTTTCGATGCGTTTTAGGATGTTCCCAAAAGCGTATCTCTCACCTCCTTGGGTATTTTTTGTTGATTTTTGACAAGCAGATCCCTCTCATTATTTCCTACAATTGTCTTTTGAAGTCCGGGATCAGGTTTTGTGAGGAAGACCCTCAAAGAAACGATTTTCCCAGTGGATCACACTGGATTTTAGTGCTGAACCGTGCGTTTTGGCTCACCAAAATGCCTTTATCCCTTAGATGGAAACTCGGAATTGAGCGAGATTGATTTCTAAAATTTTGTATTAAAGTCACCTACAACTTTCATTTTCAACTCGGGAGCTGGTTCTTCACCAATCGGTACCATAATTTTGTTCTTCGAGGATGATTTTGAGTTGAACTAAGCAATTTTCATCTAATACATGAGCTTCGGAAAGTCATATCTCATTCGATTTTCATCGAAACGAGATGGGAACAGTGCTAAAAGTTCACAAATTTTGTTATATTTATTTGTCTTACAAATAATCATTTGCAAATTTTGATCGGGAGGCCCTCATTCGAGGCATTTTCTCAGAAGCGCGCAATTAAAATTATGCATATGTCAGTTGTCCAAAATTGGTGTTGAAACTTCAAAAATTCGTTTTTCCTTGACCGTCCATCGAATCAAGTCGAATTTTTGATTCACGCAAGCAAACTCGCATTCTAGACACTTTTTGTTTACATCCCGACTCTGAATTCCGCACGGATCTGACTGTTTTGGATTAATTACGAAAATTATAAATAGATTTTCTCATCACAAATCAAGGGGAGAACACCATCATTTTTGAAAAAAAAATCTCATTACCAATCACACTATAATCCTCTCAACACATAAAAGAAAAATTCAGAGAAAGTTCAAATTACAACTTTCCCTCCAAGCAAACCACCACAGGCCGCCACCAAACCTCTGTCCAGCACCTGCTTCAGCCACAGACCGCACGCTGCCCGCGGTAAGCACGCCCTGCGATTTCTGGTTTTCTCCATCGCAGCATCTCTCCATTTGATCTGTATCTTCCTCTCCTCCTTCTGTACGTGATTGACATGGAAGGAACGAATCCATCTTGATTTTCTCTCCAATTGCAAGATTCAAGGATTTCTCCTTCTTCTTCAATCCTCCATTGAAGACTTCAAGTTTTCTTCAAGAATTCAAGGTTAATTCAGAAGATTATCATCATTTTGTCATTGATTTGTTATTTTCTTGCAAGAGCTCAAGGAATTCCTCATCAATTTGACTCAAACTTCAAGTTCAAGTAAGTGTTATGTTCAAATAAGCACTTATTTTAAGTTGTTTCTGACTTTCAGCTTTTCTTGAAATTGAATACTGAAATTGCATGCAAATTCAATGTAGATTCTGAATCTAGAACTTGTACTCTTGAATTCCTTGATTTGAATTGAATTTTGCCGCCTTATTCGTGTCGGAGTGAGGATTTTGTACATAGCATGCATATATCTTTGTGCATTTGTGTTTCCCCTCCAAATGAGTCATAAATTCATGCATCTTGCATCACCTATCACATGCTCATGCATTAGAGAGCATTTAGTTTGATTTGATTGCATTGACACGTGATGATTTGAAGCATAATTTGCATTCGACATGTAGATATCCTAGCATCTCGACCGTTAGGCACATCATGCATTGTATATAATTTCTTTGCATATGCGTTTTAGGTGTTTGTGTTAATGCCTAACCTAGATTTGAACAAAGTTTTCTATGCCTCTAGGAAGCACGGTATACTTGCATTGCTCCTTCCTTTAGTGAACATTAGAATTGTCAATTTAATTTGCATTCTTAGCATGTTTATGTATTTACCTTTCGATGAGCATTAGGATTGTTACCGTGACTCACATCCATGGCATGTTCATGCATTGCTTCTTTACATGAGCATTAGGATTGTTACCGTAACTCGCATCCTTGGCATGTTCATGCATCCATTAGTCTCACAATTGAACATTGGAATTATCAATTTGATTTGCATTCCTCACATGTTCATGCATGGCTTCACGCATATATGAACATTGGTTTTATCGTTCGATTTGCATTCCTTGCATGTTCATGCATATATGAACATTGGTTTTATCATTCGATTTGCATTTCTTGCATGTTCATGCATATATGAACATTGGTTTTATCGATTCGATTTGCATTCCTCACATGTTCATGCATTGCTTCATGTATATGAACATTGGTTTTATCGATTCGATTTGCATTCCTCATATGTTCATGCATTGCTTCATGTGTATGAACATTGGTTTTATCGTTCGACTTGCATTCCTCGCATGTTCATGCATATATGAACATTGGTTTTATCTTTCGATTTGCATTCCTTGCATGTTCACGCATATATAACATTTGTTTTATCGTTCGATTTTCATTCCTTGCATGTTCACGCATATATGAACATTGGTTTTATCGATTCGATTTGCATCCCTCACATGTTCATGCATTGCTTCATGTATATGAACATTGGTTTTATCGATTTGATTTACATTCCTCACATGTTCATGCATTGCTTCATGTATATGAACATTGGTTTTATCAATTTGTTTTGCATTCCTCACATGTTCATGCATTGCTTCATGTATATGAACATTGGTTTTATGGATTCAATTTGCATTCCTCATATGTTCATGCAATGCTTCATGTATGTGAACATTGGTTTTATCGTTCGATTTACATTTCTCACATGTTCATATGACTTTCATTTGCTATGGGACTATGGCCTAACGGTATGGATCGAACTGTTGCATGAGAGCATCATAAACAGGTGGTCTATACCAAAAATGACATTTTTGCAGGTTGAAGGTCGCGCTTAGCGCCACCAGGAGCGCGCTAAGCACCAAACTCACTGACTTTTGTTTTGCGGTCGGCGCTTAGTGATCAGCTACTGCGCCTCTGTTTGAGTCGCGCTACGATATACTTGCGCGGTGGTGTATTTTTTCTTTTCTCGATTCTAATGGAAAATAGTAGACACCCTAGCCATGCCTAGCTACTTTTTGCTTTGTTTCATGCAGGGGCTTGTGTCGCACATACATACGGCACATTTCTCCGATGTTCGCATACACATGCACACTTTCTTCTACTTACTTTTTGGGTCTAATTCCCTTCTTGCAGGAATTGTTGCTTCGGATGCGTATCGACACGTATTCCGCTAGTTTAATGCTTTGAACAATTCTCACCGGTTTACTCTTATTGCATGGCTGCAGTACTCGAAGTTTTTTGGATTATTTCTATAGCTTGTAGTGCTCTTCGGATTCTATATCCGTTTGGTAGTTTCTACACCATTTATCGCATTCTCTTACAACTTTCCTAGATATCATGAGAAGTAGGGCTTTACAGCTTTCTTTTGCCATGAGAAGTAGGAATAGAGATGCATGATGGGGCTTCCGTAGTTGGAGCATGTTCAGGAACCCCTCTGGTTTATTTAAAGACTCGTTTAGGGAAATTCTACTTGTGATTTGTGCATATTTGTTTGTTTGTTTTCCCCCAGGTTCCCTTGGTTAGGATAGGTTCTTTAGCCTAGACATTAGGATCCACATCCTTTGCATGTCAACTTAGATAGAGATTCCCTTGCATCCTCAACCATAGGTCTAACCTTTTGCATGATAACATTTGGGTAGTGTTTAGCTAGTCTCCCTTTTGTTTTGCTAGTTTCTTTTGCATATTGCATATAATAAAACTAAAATTTGCTTTTCTTTTCTTCCAAAATCAAAACACTTAATCATGGTTTAAACTCCTTTCTCAAGGTAAAAACAATCAACAAACACAAACTCCTTTCGCCTTTGCGCGCTCTTTTTCCTTTTATGTTTAAAACCTTTTTCACAAGTAAAAAACACAAAACCCACCAAAACAAGTAAGTCGAACTACGACACTCTGACTTTCCCATTGCACGCGGGAATACGTAGGCATCTTGTCACGGGGCTCGATCGAGCAAACTTTATAAATACTTCCTTCTTTTCCCCGTGGTTTCTTATTTTCTCTTTTCTTTTGCATGCATGATAGCGATTGAGCATATATAGACATAACACACCCTTTAGCTAGAAATAGAAAGTGGATACCGTAGAGTACTACGGGCGTGTGGGGTGCTAATCCCTTCCCTTCAAGTAACTAACTCCCTTACCTAGATTCTCTTAATCTATCGGTCACAGGACCGCGATTTCTCCCCTCAGGTTTACTCGATGTTTTCCTTTCTCCATCGTGAGATAAAAGACGTTCGATGGAGACTCTATTTGATACTAGTTATCAGTCAGAGGTTCAGCCGGGTGATTTCACTAATCACTACTTGTGCATCGTTTGTTGGAGAGGCTACAACCTCTATCTATTTAGATACATAGTCTACTGCAACTAATATGTAATTGTTTCCAAAGAAAGATGGGAAGGTCCCATAAAGTCAATTCCCCATACGTCAAAGACTTCTACTTCCAAGATACCCTTTTGTGGCATCTCGTCACGTCTCAATATGTTACTAGTGCGTTGACACCGGTCACATTTATATTAACAGCATGGACATCTTTCCATAGACTGGGCAAGTAAAGGCTGGCTTGCAGAATTTTCGAACAGGTCTTTTATGTACTAGTATGTCCTCCATAAGGGGCTTCAAAGAGTGAGTAATTACACTCTCTATTTCATTCTTTGGAACGCATCAACGAAAGATACCGTCAGGACCTCGCTTAAATAGTAAGGGCTCGTCCCAATAATAGTGTTTGAGATCGTGAAAGAATTTTCTTCTTTTGTTGATAAGTCAGATCGGGTGGAAGAACTCTCGCTGCCAAGTAGTTGACATAGTCAACGTACTAGGGCAATGAGATCTGAGCAGATACTACTTCCTCTTCTTCCTTTGTCTCGTTATTGCTATAAAGTTCAGGGCTTAGTTTAATTTCATTTTCATACTCCATCTGGGCTACTAGGTGTTCATATGGAAAATCGTCATTAATAGGTACGGTGTCAGGATTAAGGTTTTCCATTCTAGACAGATGGTCAGCTACAAGATTCTCAGAGCCTGGTTTATCTTTGATCTCTAAATCAAACTCCTGCAAGAGAAAGATCCATCTCAATAATCTTGGTTTGGTGTCCTATTTAGCTAGTAGGTATCTGATAGTTATGTGATATGTATAGATTATAATTGTTGCTTCTACTAGATAGGAACGAAATTTATCCAATGCAAACACTACGAGAAAAAGTTCCTTTTCTGTAGTGGCATAATTTATCTGTGCCGAGTCCAAGGTTCTACTTGAATAATATATAGCATGGAGCTTTTTCTCTCTTCTTTGTCCTAGGACTGCACCTACTGCATAATCGCTTGCTTCACACATTATCTCGAATGGTAAAATCCAATCATGTGGTTGTATGATGGGTATGGATATAAGAGTTGTTTTCAACAATTCAAATGCCTTCAGGAAATCATCATCAAAGATGAATTCAAATTCTTTCATTAGGAGGTTGGTGAGTGATTTATATATCTTTGAGTAATCTTTTATGAAATGTCGGTAGAAACTGGCGTGGCCTAAGAAACTTCGTATTTCTCGCACGGTCCTTGGTGGTTGGAGGTTTTCTATCACTTCAATCTTGGCTTTGTCCACCTCGATACCTCTCTCGAAAACTATGTGTCCAAGAACAATTCCTTGTTTTACCATAAAATGGCATTTCTCCTAATTCAAAACTAGGTTTACTTGCACGCATCTCTCCAATAACTTTTCTAGATTTGACAAGCATCCTTCAAAGTTTTTCCCGCACACAGAGAATTCGTCCATAAAGACGTCCATGATATCGTGTATGAAACCGGAAAATATGGACATCATACATCTTTGGAACGTTGCTAGTACATTACATAATTCGAACGACATTCATCGATAAGCGAACGTATGAAAAGTGCCAAAATGTAGTTATTTTGTATATATATTTTGTGGCACTTATCCGTTCTTTTGTTGATATTTAGTTGAATAGTCCCGACTTTTTGTTGTAAATACGTTTTATTGTGTTTTGTGTACATATTGTACCATTTGATTAGTTGTGTATATATTTTTTGTAGGTATTTGTTGCATTATTGGAGCATTGAGAATAAAGTCCAAATGGAACTCCAAGATGCATTTTTGATTGAATAAAGGAATAAGGCTTGAAGGTGGAAGCCATTGGAAGCCACAAGAAAAGCAACAAAAGTTCTTTGCTGAGGCAATTTCATTGGCGAGGATATTCCCGGAAGTGCAAGGAGAAAGTTGGATTCACGACTTGTTTACCACGGCAGCGAGAAATAAAGATTTCTCGGGAGGTGACCTTCGCCAGCGAAGAGGATATTTTTGGTCAGTTGAGAACATGGCTTAATTTGGGCCAAGTTAAATGAAGATTCGTCGGGCGAAGCTGCGTAACCATATTTTCTTTATACTTTCATTTTCATTTCATTTTGGAGTGATGATTTTGGTGGTTGAGATTCTTGCTCCCAATTCCATAACTCATATAGTTTTTGAAAGATTAGTTTAAAAAACAACATTAGGGTCTTGCTCACGGATGATTGGAGGTGGATTGCTCTTCGATAGGTATTGACAAACCGGTGTAAATGGGTAGTTTATCTCCTCTCTTCTCTTTGTATTTCTCTATTTTGTTGGTTATGTAAGTATATTTACTCTGAACACATGTACATTTATCGCCCTTGGCGTTGTATAAAGTCTGTTTTATGAATCTGTGTTGGTAGTTATCTTAGGTTTTTACTATATGTTAGGGATTTGAGCTTGCTAGAGATATACTGCTTAGATTCTTATCTAGGATGGTTATCTATTAGTTTCTGAATGATATAATTGGGTTTAGAGCTGACATTCACTTAGAGTATTTGATCTTAATGCCACTGCGTTGGTGAAGTATGCCAAAGATGGATATGGAGGTGACGCAGTTGACTTCTGGTTGTCGAGGTAGGCCAGACATGGCTATCGAGGTGATTAGGGAGGATTCTTACTTTTGGTTAGAAATAGATTAGGTTGTGAGAGGTATGTGATGACCGACAGTATCGTAGGCCGAGTATAACTGGACGATAGATTTAAGTATGTGACGGGTAGTGTGCATTCCTTCCGGACAAGCTGTCTATCCTTTATACTTTTTGTTCATTAAGTTTTTGTCTTTTATTTTTAACCCATTTAATCTCAAACTCATTAACAGTAGAATTTTCGAACGAAGAATCAATAACCAATCTATGTGGATACGATACAATATAACCTAACCAGTATATATCTGATCGGTGGTTTTTACACAGTTATTTAGCATTGAGTTTCGTTATCGTTTCTTTTATTTGTCTAGTGTTATATGTCTTTTTATCGCATTTTACGCTTTGGTTATGTGTTTAAGTGTTTTCAGGGATAGAAGAATGAAACGAAACAAATCGGGACAAAGAAGTGCAAAAATCGAATATTAGAGGCTACGGAGGAATCAACACGGGCACCGTGTGAATCAACTGCGACCGTGTTGAAAAGCCGATGGAAAGTGAAAATTTGCCCAGTCGGTGGATCAACACGGGCACCGTGTTCATCAACCTGACCGTGTTGATTGACCTGGAGAGTTCCTTGGATTTTGAAGACTAACACGGGCACCGTGTTAATCAACCTGACCCGTGTTGATGGGCCTGAGAGGAAACTTTATTTTTAAGTTTTGGATCTCTTCTTTGTCATTAAGGTATTTTGGACTTTGGCTAATATTGGGATGTGTGAGACTATTAGAAGGAATTTTGGGAAAGAGAAGGTACTTTTGAAATTAGGAAAAATATCACAGAGGAGGAGGCGACAAAGAGGAATTGGAGCGGCGAGATTCAGGCAGCCACCATTGAAGATCAAAGTGATCATAATTCTTTGTAATGTTTAACTCTTATTTGTTGTTTTCTTCTAATATTATGAGAGGCTAAACCCCCCAATGCTAGGGGGTGGTCCTGGTTTGATGATTGTATGAATTCTGATTCTTGATTTCCTTAATGCCTGTTTATCTATTTCAATTTAATTGTGTGGTGTTCTTATGATTTTGTATCGGACAAATACATGTATACCTATGACTAACAATTGGCAGGACTGTGATTGTTAGGGTTTCTACACAATTAGGTTATTAGGAGTCTCACCTAGGACTAGGAACTCTTTTTAATCACTTGAATTCTCGATATCATTATGGTTAAAACTAAGAGTTGTTCGAATGGACATTTGAATAAGGATTAGGGTTTTAATAGTGTCTTCATTAAGGACTTAAGGAAGAACAATCTAGAGATAGGTAATTGGTAGTTTTCATATGCAATGAGGAAATCTGGATTCGGGTCATAGTTTTGTTAAATCAACCACTCACCCTAGCATCATTCTCATTATATTTCATCAGTCATCACTTGTTACAAGCGTAATTGAAACTTTTAAAATCAACCCAACCATTGTTTTTGTTCAATTTAATTAAGAGCACGAATAGGTATTTACTCCATGAGTCCTCGAGATCGATACTTGGGAAACTCATTAAACTACATCATTAAAATAGTACACTTGCTTTTTTCCGATCAAGTTTTAAATTGTGGGACTGCAAAAATCTTGATTTACTCTTAGTTTGACTGAAATTTTATTGCTCTGCAATTAAAATTTTTCTATTTATTTGTTTATTTATTTTCTATTAAATTGTACTAGAACTAATATTGTGTCTAATATTTTATGCGAGCTCAGGCCTCAGCAGAGTACCTTTTGATGCGAATAGAGAGACCCTTGGCTCGGCGAAGAGGAGCAAAGCAAGACGGCCGAGGAAGAAGATAGGAATTCAACACACTCTGCCAGAGTCGAGACGAACCAATGAATCCACCTCAAGAGAGATTGCTAGGGGATTATAGAGGGACGAATGCACCGGGAGGAAGACTAACCATTGTCAACCAACCGGTGAATGTTCCTAACTTTCAGCTCCACCCGAGCACCATCACTCAGTTGGAGAAGAGATCCTTTTCTGGAAGGGTTAATGAAGATGCTAACAAGCATTTGCAACGATTTCTGACTATGAGCACCACTCTGAAGATTGATGGGCATACTGAAGAACAGAAAAAGTTGCGAATGTTACCGTTCACCTTGGCAGATGAAGTAGAGGAGTGGTTCTATTCTCTTCCAGACGGTAGCATTACATCTTGGGAAGATATGGAAACAACATTCCTCAACAGTATTTTCCAGTCGGTGTTCATGAGGAAAAGATATGAGATCACAATTTTAAGCGAAGGAGGGTGAATCATTAGGAGACTCTTTCAAGAGATTTAAGAGACTCTGGTGGCATACCCTACTCATAACTTGGATCGGTGAGCGGATGCGATGTTTGTGAATGGTCGAGAATCAAAGCGAAGCAACTCATTGACACAGGTGGTGGCTCATCCAGCTCACAGACCATCGTATCAAGAAGATTATTGAAGCTATAGCGCAAATGAGCATCTGGAATTATATGACAGGGCTGCAAGCAAACCGGAGGGTGATTGATTTGAAGTTGGAAGTAAATAAACAACTCAAAATGGAAGGCGATAGCTGCTGAAGTGGAGAAAAGCTTAAAGCTATGAACATGGGCACTCAAGGTAGCACAAGTTAAAATGTGGTGTGTGACATTTGTAGTGGACCGCACATGGCACAATGTCTTGCAACTCAAAACAAATTGAGGAGATAAAATTCTTGAGGCAGAATAATCCATATTCTAACACTATAACCACTGGTGGAAGAATCATCCGAACTTTGCTTGGAAGATCAACAACAACAAGCTCCTCGGAGGCGAGTGGGAAGTGGCCTTTGAAAAGATGGCTGCCCACACTTCCCAATTCAGAAGAAACACGAAGCAATCACAGGAACACCACGGCTGCAATTAAAATTTGGAGGTTCAAATGGGGCAAATGTGTGCAACAAGTGCAATGCAAGCACAAGGCAATCCGAAGAACCATGAGAATGTGAATCTTTGTCTAGCGAGGGTGAAAATGTTTCGAGAGAAAGAGAGATGAGGTAAAGTTGATGATGAACTTATAGAAGTGGTTTAGAGTGAGAGAGAACAAGAGGAAAAAGGAAGAAGTAGCGCTACATGAAGCCATCTGAAGAAAAGAGTAAACATGTGATTAGGCTTCCATATCCCTCGCGGGAGTGGCAAAGAAGGACGAAAAAAAAAGAGTTCGATAAATTTGTCAAATTGTTCAAGAAGCTAGAGATCAACATACCTTTATTTGAAGCACTCGAGAAAATGCCTTTGTACCAAAAATTCATGAAGGAGATCCTATCAAAAAAGAGGCCAACAGATGATGAACATGTACTCGTTGATGAGAAGTTGTGTGCATTCGCACCCGAGAGAAAAATACCTGTCAAGCAGAAGGATCCTGGATTGGTGGCAATACCATGCACCATAAAAGATTGAACTTTCAAAAGGGTTCTAATTGATTCTGGCTCTAGTGTGAGTTTAATGTCATTATCAATCTTCAAGAGGCTTGGTATTGAAAAGATAAGCGGGAGTGGAACACAATTAAAATTTGTTGATCACACCATCAAGAAGTCTTATGGGATAGCTGAAGATGTGTTGGTCGAGATTGAAAAATTTGCTTTTCCAGTGGATTTCCAGATTATGGACATACCTGAAGATGAAGAGACCCCGATCATTCTTGGTCGACCTTTTTTGTTAACTAGTAGGTGCAATTTTGATATTGAGACAAGTCATCTTACTCTAAAATATTTTGAAGAGGAGATAACCATGAAGGTGTTTGAGGTCAAGGAACAAGGTGCAGGTGAAAATAATAAATTTTCAGTTGGTATGGTCAAAATTGAGGGAGAGAGAAAAGTTTTAAATTCACTCCCTGAAGAAGTCTCAGGCGGAATCTTTCGAGTGGCATCAATTAAACTTCCCAAGTTCAGTCAAGAAGCCAAGCAAGGAAAGAAGAAGGTAGAAAAAGGTGAAAAGATTAAAGTTGGAAGTAACGTGAATCACGCAGTGGCTCGTGCTCTTGAGGGGGTTGAATTTTGGGCTGCGGAAACTACAAGCACCAAGGTGTGGAAGAGAAAGTACCCCCCGTAAGGGGATGACCCGTCGAGCCATGCGACGTTAAACGAAGCGCTACGTGGGAGGCAACCCACGTTTTTCATAACTTAGTTTTCCTTTGTGTTTTGTTTGCAGGTAATAAAAAGGGATCCTATCTTGCGAAAGCTAGGAGGTAGCAACTGGTGTTGCATCACCCTTTGTGAGTCACTTCTCTCGAGTTTGATCTGAAACATTGAGGTCAATGTTTAGTTCAAGTTTGGGGGAGGTTTTATGGCTTTGTTTGATTTTATTGCTTTGTTTGATTTTTGTTATGCTGTGTAATAACACTAGTAGAAATTCTCCCAAATCTTCTGAGTTCTTGACCAAAAATTTTGTTTTGTTTTACTCAAGAGCTTGTATTTCAACAAAGGTCGGGGTTGATATTGTGTGAGATGCAGGGATGATTGTTTGAAGGTAGGAAAGTCGGAATAATGTGACATTGATACGAATCCAACGTGTCGATTCGTACTATAGTGCTTAAAGTCTATGAAGTACTCCTTGAATAGTTTATCTATGCAGTCTGGCATATTTTAGATTCACATGCAGGTATGATTGGTTGAGAATCAAATAAAAATGGCATTAGATGATGAAAAGACGGTAAAAGGCAACCAGCCCGCTAAGTTGGGTAGCCCTCGCTTTGAGTTATTGGTCAGCCCCAAAGGGGTTGATCCCCAAGCGTCGAGATAAAGGACAATAAATAAAAGGTTTGAAAATTTCATCGATGTGAGAAATGGCAAATGTTGTTCGTTTGGTGCCTAAATAAGTAAAGTTCTTGGCTAGTCGTATGCGTGTGATGATTATCATAATTCCCGATGCCTTAATCTAGTTATGCGAATGAAAGAGGAGGAAAAGCGGAAGAGTATTTAAATTGAAGCATAGTTGGAAGGTGTTTAGTGTCATGTGAATGCAGACGCTTACTTTCGAGCAATAAGGCGAACTCGCGTATATAGTGCAGTCTGCTTTAATTTTCATTAGTTGTAATGGTAAGCTTGAGTCAAGCAACAGTTTAAGTTTGAAATTTGATCGGTGGTTTTACACAGTGTCATGCTAAAATTTACCCTCCATCAATAAAGTTTCCTTACACCCCTACTCGAAGGATTCCTCAAGAGTTGATCGGACAAACTCTCCTAGACAATCAACCCAAACTAGGGTTTGGTATCTCAAATCAAAGATGGATTCCCAACATCTCCAATGGTCTTCATGCCCTCCTCTTATGCTTCAAAGATTCTCCATGTCAAGTTTCAAGCCTCACAAGTCAGTTTCCTCCAATTGCTCGAGGATGGTTGAAGATAAGATTATATTGGACAAAAAGTCAGCGTGGTCAACATACAGGTCAAACTTCATAATTTTTTGGTCAACATCCTCTTTTTAAGTTACATTCATCATTTGATCAAGGAGGTTGATCATGATTCATCAAGAAAACTCAAGATTTGCTCAAAGTCAAACTTTCTAAATTAGGGTTTCTAGGTGAAAAGTCAACTGAACTTTTTGATCATAACTTTCTCATACTTTCTCAAATTTTCCCATCAAAGCTCATTTTGAAGGAAATTCAATTCTCTACAACTTCATGTCTCACAAGAATGTCCAAAATGCTTCATTTGAGGTATAGCTCGAAACATTACAGTCATTTAAAGTCAACAAAAGCCAACTTTTGTTTTGAAGATATATTGAGCATGGTAAATCCAATTGATATGAGACCAAATACATTGTTTAGAGGACTCTCAGAGCTTTCCAAAAAGTCCAAGAACACTCAAAAATGTGGAAAATTGAGAAAGATACACTATTCAAGTTGGGCGATTTGGAATGATTACACAAAAGGACATTTTGGTCAAAATGCAAAATTTTCCAAATGGGCCTATAATCTTTTGATCCAAACTTGTTCATGATGTTATTCTTGACCCATAAATGCTTGGCATTGGTGATTTTGTATTTTTGTGATTTATATTTGAATTTTATAACATTTAATTCAAAAATAAATTATGTAAAATATGAAAATTAAGTTTCTTTTTCAAATAAGTTGGATTTATATCTTTCTTAATGACCAAGAAAGCCCACCACTCTTGCTCGTCGATAGGCATATGGAAAGAAATAATCAAGTTTTTAAGGAAATTTGATTTTATTTATTGGAAAATATTTGCACATTCAATTTCCAATCTTTTTTCCTTGGTTTTTCTCTTCCAAAACCCTCTATAAATATCAAGCAGCATGTACAAACCCTAAGGACGGAACCCTAACCCTTAAAACCACCCAAACTCTTGAAAAATTTTCAAGAATCCAAGAAATTCGAATTTCAATTTCCAGCAAGTTTCAGTCCAATCCATCCATCCAAACTTGCTCAGGAGGTTCCCGAGGGTCAACGCATCTTACTCGAAGCCAAATACATACAGATCGCGTCCTTGAGTTCACACGGTTTGGATTTTTCGAATTCGATTTGTATTCATCATGCATTATTAACTGCTTTCATGTGTTTATTTGTGATCAGGAGGTTCATTAGAATGCATATGAACCATTACATGTGATGAGCGTTTGGAAATCGAATTGCCATTGTTAGGGCATTCGGTTTGTTTCGTCGAACCGGGTCATACAGGCAGCTTTCAGAGAAACCAATATCACCAATGGATTCGTAGGGTCCGATTTAGGTGGGTAGGTACCTTAGAACTATTTATCTTGC
>CM038794.1:122885347-123021511 GCA_021764765.1 Vicia sativa
TCTACATGTAGAATGCAAATTATGCTTCAAATCATCACGTGTCAATGCAATCAAATCAAACTAAATGCTCTAATGCATGAAGCATGTGATAGTGATGCAAGATGCATGAATTTATGACTCATTTGAGGGGAAACATAAATGCACAAAGATATATGCATGCTATGTACAAAATCCTCAATTCTATTAATGGTGCAAGGCGGTAAAATTCAAATGCAAGGAATCTAAGAGTACAAGTTCTAGATTCCAGAATCTACATTGAATTTGATATTTTAATTATATTCAATTTCAAGAAAAGCATGAAAGTCAGAAATATGCTTAAATAAGTGCTTATTTGAACATAACACTTACTTGAACTTGAAGTTTGAAGTCAAATTTACGAGGAAATTCCCTTGAGCTCTTGCAAGAAAACAACAAAATCAATGACAAATGATGATAATCTTTCTTGAGTTAACCTTGAATTTTGAAGAAAACTTAGTTCTTTAATGGAGGATTGAAGAAGAAGGAGAAATCCTTGAATCTTGCAATTGGAGAGAAAATCAAGATGGATTCGTTCCTTCCATGTCAATCACGTACAGAAGGAGGAGAGGAAGATACAGATCAAATGGAGAGATGCTGCGATGGAGAAAACCAGAAATCGCAGGGCGTGCTTACCGCGGGCAGCGTGCGGTCTGTGGCTGAAGCAGGTGCTGGACAGAGGTTTGGTGGCGGCCTGTGGTGGTTTGCTTGGAGGGAAAGTTGTAATTTGAACTTTCTCTGAATTTTTCTTTTATGTGTTGAGAGGATTAGAGTGTGATTGGTAATGAGATTTTTTTTGCAAAAATGATGGTGTTCTCCCCTTGATTTGTGATGAGAAAATCTATTTATAATTTTCGTAATTAATCCAAACAAATGATCGCGTGGAATTCGTGTAGTCGGATGTAAACAAAAAGTGTCTAGAATGCGAGTTTGCTTGCGTGAATCAAAAATTCGACTTGATCCGATGGACGGTCAAGGAAAAATGAATTTTTGAAGTTTCAACACCAATTTTGGACAACTGACACATGCATAATTTTAATTGCGCGCTTCTGAGAAAATGCCTCGAATGAGGGCCTCCCGATCAAAATTTGCAAATGATTATTTGTAAGACAAATAAATATAACAAAATTTGTGAACTTTTAGCACTGTTCCCATCTCGTTTCGATGAAAATCGAATGAGATATGACTTTCCGAAGCTCATGTATCAGATGAAAATTGCTTAGTTCAACTCAAAATCATCCTCGAAGAACAAAATTATGGTACCGATTGGTGAAGAACCAGCTCCCGAGTTGAAAATGAAAGTTGTAGGTGACTTTGATACAAAATTTTAGAAATCAATCTCGCTCATTTCCGAGTTTCCATCTAAGAGATAAAGGCATTTTGGTGAGCCAAAACGCACGGTTCAGCACTAAAATCCAGTGTGACCCACTGGGAAAATCGTTTCTTTGAGGGTCTTCCTCACAAAACCTGATCCCGGACTTCAAACGACAATTGTAGGAAATAATGAGAGGGATCTGCTTGTCAAAAATCAACAAAAAATACCCAAGGAGGTGAGAGATACGCTTTTGGGAACATCCTAAAACGCATCGAAAACCCGAAATCTGCTTTATTGAGAAAAGGCGAGTGAACTCTTTTTGATTGCCATTCAAGATACCTAGTGTGACACCCCGATTTAATTTAAATATTAATTAAGTGAGGATTTAATTATTTAATTAAATGAAGTCTCGAGTATTAATTTTAGTGGATTAATTAACATTAAATGAGGAAATGTGTTGAGTGTGCAAGAGTAAACGGTGGGTAAGAGAGTAAATCACTCTACTAATTATTAAGTTTTAATTATTTTATTTTATTGGAATAATTAAAGGAACATTAAAAGGAAATAAAAAAGGAAAAAAGAGAAAGAATAGGTTTTGGAGAAACTGTTTCACGTGGAATTGGAGAGAAGAGGAAAAGAGAGGAAAATACACCAAGAGAATCAAGAATCATCGCGAGGTGGGTGGTTTGATCGATTAATATGCCTTATGGGTTTTGGGAATCATAGGGATAATTGGGTATGTTAGAGAATTTGAATTATGATGATTATGAGTTATAGGAATAAACCCTATTTGTGTTAGTGTTGGAATTAGGAATCATAAGTATGTCAGATAATTGGTAGGGATGAATAAACCATGTTGTTTGATGTTATAATGGTGTGAAATGACGATGAAATGATGTTCCTAATGTACCAAATCGTATTATTAAGTTTGGAAATGAGTAAGAATGGAAAATGCTGTCAAAAAGTAGCAAAACTGTTGTCACAGGTCGTGGGAACCGGTTCCCTGTGGGGAGGAACCGAGTTCCCAGTGTTAATTTGGCCAAAACTGGGAAAAATTAGACTCAGGAACCGGTTCCTGTGGTTGGAACCGGTTCCCATTCAAAACCTGGGCGAGGTATTTTAACTCACAGGAACCGGTTCCTGTATAGGTAGGAACCGGGTTCCATGTATTTTTCCAATTTTTCTAAAACTTCAAAAATTCATATTTTCTAAACCGAATTGATTCAGTCTGCTTTTGCGTTATTTCCTAAATTTCAAATACTACCTTTGGAAAGAGAAAACATTATTTTGCTAAATTATTTTTAAAATGGTCGCGCCCGATTTTGAAAAGGATGAGTAATTAAGAATAATGAGAACTATTATGAATGGTAATGAGTTACTTGATGAGGTATTGATGCTTACAAAGGTTATATAATTGTTATTCATTTTGATTGAATGAGATACACCGTGAATTGACATGATGTGATTGTATTAATATCATGATATGTGAAATGATGATGGCATGCTTTTATGATGCATGCATATACATTTATTGATTTGGTTCATTCTCATTGTGCGGAAGTGAACCGGTTGAGCCAATATACTTACCCGAGGTTGAGGTAGTGAGGTGGACTTGACCCAATAGCTATGGGAATCATGAATTTTTTGCCTATCCACATGTAAACGGAGCGTGTGTGTGAACTCGGTTCACGTTTTGGTACCACATGCATAGAGTCCGCATTGCATATGGGATTGTAACATGCTAGGATGGATTCTGTTGCAATTTCCATTGTTTGAATTATGTACATGTTCATTGTGTGAGTATGTTGTGAATTGATTATGACTTGTGCTTGATTAATGGATTAATGTATCTTTATTCTATTGTATTCTAAAATGTATAATGCATGTTATATTGAATTGAGATCTCACCCTTACTCAACATTTTTAGATCCGGTGATTAGTGCTTGAGTTGTGAGGATAGCTCAGTATTGAGTCACCAGTTAGTCCGCGTGTGTCGTGTTGCTCGTAGATGTAACACTGGGAACGGTTGTTTGAATCCTTTAATGGATATTTTTGAATAACTTTGAATTATGTTGACTTATTATTCCCGGAATTCTTTAATGTTGATTCGTTTTAGTTTATTATTCCGAATATCGTGAATGTTGTATTCGTAAGTTTGGTTATGTTACATTTCATGTTAAACATAATCTGTGCATTAATTATTTGATAAGTCTTCTTCAAGGAAAGCATGACACATGTTTGGGAAATTTTATGTTTTAAAATTGTGACGCCTTCTTGGTTATGATTAAATACTCCGATTATTATTATAAAGCGGGTAAATAAGGGGTGTTACAATAGTGGTATCGAACATAGTCGGTCTTGTCTTAGTGTCATTATCCCTTTTAGTATGCGACTAGTGTAAGTAACACCACGATACTGTGTGCTGATGTAGGTTGTTTTGTAATGTTACAACAATGATGGAAGAGGTAACGGAAGGAATGATGATTCTATTGCGGCTTTGGGGATGTTAGCTGAGTACTGAGGGAATCAGAGGAGCTGCGATCGGTCTGACAGATAATTGGGGAATTTTCGAGGAATAATCCTCCATTGTTCAAGGGTGCACATGATCCCGAGGGTGCCTAAATGGTTGAAGGAGATCGAGAGGATCTTGGTGATTGATTGTCTGAGGGACCAAGGTGAGATATGGTACTCACATGTTGGCGGAAGAGCGATGACCGTGGGTTGCTACCAGGATGAATTAAGATGGAATGCATTGACTTGGGTGTGTTCGGAGGGCTTTTCGAGGAAGGTATTCTGAAGACATTCGGGGTAAGAAAGAGATCGAATTTCTGGAGCTCAAGCAAGGCAACAAGTCTGTGAGTGAGTATGCGACCAAGTTTACTGAGTTAGCAAAGTATTATGCTAATTATCCTAACGATGCAGATGGAGAATTTTCCAAATGTATCAAGTTTGAGAATGGTTCATGATGAGATCAGCGAGGGAATCGTGTATCAATTAGAAGGTTTCCTGATTTGGTTGATTGTAGTAGGATTCTGGAAGAAGATCTTGCTAGTACTAAGTCAAATGCTCAGAGTTATGCTGATCGTAAAGGCAAGAGACATATGGATCGTGGTAAGCCGTACGATAGAAATAATCAATCTGGAGGTTGGAAGAAGCCTAGTGGGAGACTCGGTTCTTCGGCTTCCGTAAAGTGTTACAGATGTGGTGAATTGTCACCGAGCCCCGAATGCAAGGATGAGGCGAGGAAGTGTAACAACCTGGAAGGTTTGGTCATTTAGCCTTGAGTGTAGATCCGAAAGGTAACATGTTACAAGCTGTAGAAGAGGGACACTCGTCCAGTGTACTAAACCAAAGAAAGACAAGCGGTGGAAAAGTGTTCTTTGTCGGGTCGATGTTAAGCGATGATCGGTTGATTAAAGGTACATGTTTTATTAATGTACCTTTAATAGCAATTATTGATACTTGGAGCGACACATCTTTTATTTCTTGGATTGTGCTAAGAGATTGAATTTGGAAATTTCAATTTGATGGAAGTATGGTTATCTCACCGCGTCGAAATCGTTGACTACTTTGTATGTTTGTAGGAATTGTCCTATTGTTATTTTTGATGAGGTTTCGTATGGATTTAGTGTGCCTACCATTAGAACAACTTGATATTATCCTTGAATGAACTGGTGGTCTTCAACTAGGTTCATATCAATTGTTTGAGAAGACAAGCCTTATTTCTGAAGAAGTTAAGGTGGAAGATGAGACTATGTCGATAAGAAGATGAATTCAATTGTTAGAGATGGTGTTGTGGTGTTTATGTTATATTCTTGACGGAAGGAAAGGAAAGGCTAAGAGTGGTGAACTCCATTGTTAATGAATTTCCGAGGTGTTTCCGGAAGATGAATGAGTTACCACCGAGAGGGAGGTGGAGTTTGCTATAGATTTAATTCCGGAACTAGTCCTGGTCGATGGCGCCTTATCGCATGCTCATCCGAGTTGTCGAGTTGAAGAAGCGATTAGAGGAGTTGCTTGAGAAGAAATTTACGCCTAGTGTTTCACCGCGGGTGCGCGGTATTGTTGGTTAAGAAGAAGGAAGGTACAATGAGATTGTGTGTCGACTGGCAATTGAATAAAGTGACAATCAAGAATCGATCCATTGCCGAGGATTGATGATTTGATGGATCAGTTGGTCGGAGCGTGTGTATTTAGCAAAATTGATCTGAGGTCTGGATATCATCAGATTCGTGTTAAGGCGGGAGATATTCAGAAGACTGCATTCAGAACAAGGTATGGGCATTATGAGTATTCTATTATGCCATTTGGAGTTACTAATGCACCTGGTGTGTTTATGGAGTATATGAACAGGATATTTCATCCGTATCTTGACAAATTTGTGGTGGTGTTTATTGACGACATCCTGATTTATTCAAAGAATGACGAAGAGCATGCAAAGCATATGAGGATTGTATTGGAATTGTTGAAAGAAAAGAAACTTTATGTGAAGTTGTCTAAATGTGAGTTTTGGTTAAGCGAAGTGAGTTTTCTTGGTCATGTAATTTCCAAGAATGGTATTGCTGTTGATCCTACAAAAGTAGAAGCAGATCTCATTGGGAAGCCCAAGAATGTTGAGATTCGTAGCTTTTTGGTCCAAGGAGTTATTACGGAAATTCATGAGGGATTTTCAAGTTAGCATTACCGCTGACTAAGTTGACGAGAAAAGGTCAAGCATTTGTTTGGGATATAGATTGTGAAAAGGATTCCAAGAATTGAAGAGGAGATTGACTAGTGTCTGATTTTAATTTTGCCGAATCCGAAGAATCCTTCGTGGTGTATTGTGATGCGTCTTTGATGGGTTTAGGAGGTGTTTTGATGCAAGATAAGCAGGTTGTGGCTTATGCTTCAAGACAGTTAAAGACTCATGAAAGGAATTATCCGACTCATGATTTAGAGTTGGCGGCTGTTGTGTTTGTGTTGAAATTGTGGAGGCATTATCTGTATGGTTCACGATTTGAAGTGTTCAGTGATCATAAGAGCCTGAAGTATCTCTTTGATCAGAAAGAGTTGAATATGAGGCAGAGAAGATGGTTAGAGTTTCTCAAGGATTATGATTTTGGTTTGAATTACCATCCTGGTAAGGCAAACGTGGTAGCAGATGCATTGAGCAGGAAGTCTTTGCATATGTCGATGTTAATGGTTCGTGAATTGGAATTGGTGGAACAATTCAGAGACTTGAGTTTGGTTTGTGAAACTACTCGAATAGTGTGAAGTCATGTTGAAGCGACTAGTGGTATTTTGGAAGAGATTCAAATGGATGTAAGTCCGATGTTGGTTTAGTGGACAGTGACATTGATTAACCAAGGTCAAGGAGGTGAATTTCAATTGAGAATGGTGTTATGAGATTTGGTGAAAGAGTGTGTGTCTGGATGTTGCCGAGGTCGAAGAGTATCTTAGAAGAAGGACATCGTAGTGGATTAGTATTCATCCTGGTGCTACTAAGATGTATCATGATTTGAAGAAGTTATTTTGGTGGCTCGGAATGAAAAGGAAATTCCGAGTTTGTGTACGCATGTTTGGTGTGTCGAAATCAAGATTGAACATCGAGGCCGCGGGATTGATGGAACCGTTGTTTGTACCGGAATGGAAATGGGATAGAATTTTGATGGATTTAGTTCGGTTTGCCGAGGACACAAGAACTGATTCTATTTGGGTTATTGTCGACCGATGGACAAAGTCGCTCACTTCATTCCGATAAGAATGGATTATCCGATGGAGAGGTTGGCGAATTGTATGTCGAAAAGGTTGTAAGTTTGCATGGTATTGCCTAGCATTGTGTCGGATAGAGATCCGAGGTTTACTTCTAAGTTCGGACAGGATTGCGGAGGCTCTGGTACTAAGTTACGATTGAGTTAATATCATCCACATACATGATGGTCGAGAGGATGATTCATCGTTAGAAGATTGTTGAGAGCTTGTCATGAGAAAGTGGAGCTTGGGATAGCTATTTGCCGTTGATAAAGTTTACCTACAACAACAGTTTTCATTCGAGCATCGGTATGGCTCCGCTTGAGGCATTGTATGGTAGGAGATGCCTGACACCATTGTGTTGGTATGAATGCGGAGAAAGTCTTGTGATTGGACCGATTGTTCAACAAACTTGAAAGGATTAAGATGATTCGGAGAAGATGAGAACTTCTCGTAGTCACGGAAGGTTATCATGATAAGAGGAGGAAAGATCTTGAGTTTAATGAAGGAGACCATGTGTTCATGAGAGTTACTCCGATGACGGTATTGTCGAGCCAAGTCAAAGAAGTTGACTCCAGCGCTTTATTGGTCCGTTTCGATTACCAAAGAGTTGGGAAGTTGCTTATCGATTGCTAATACTTGCTAATTTGCATGATGTTTTCCATGTATCTCAGCTTGAGGAGGTACATTGCGGATCCGTCTCATGAGATCAAGTAGATGATGTTCGGTCGGGATAACTTGACTATTGAGCGGCTGCGCAAGGATTGAGGATCGGAAAGTGAAGCAATTGCGAGGTAAAGAGATAGCAGTACGAGTAACTTGGGAGGACCGGTGAAGGAAATGTAACTTGGGGCTGGAGAGTCGATGAAGGACTCGTATCCCGAACTTCGTCTAAGTATGTTTTCGAGGACGAAAACTCTTTTAGTGGGGGAGAGTTGTGACACCCCAATTTAATTTAAATATTAATTAAGTGAGGATTTAATTATTTAATTAAATGAAGTCTCGATTATTAATTTTAGTGGATTAATTGGGTCATTAAATGAGGAAATGTGTTGAGGTGCGAGTAAGCGTTGGGTGTAAGAGAGTAAATCACTCTACTAATTATTAAGTTTTAATTATTTTATTTTATTGGAATAATTAAAGGAACATTAAAAGGAATATAAAAAGGAAAAGAAAGAAAGAATAGGTTTTTTGGAGCTGTTTTCACGTGGAATTGGAGAGAAGAGAAAAGAGAGGAAAAGCGACACGAAAGAGAATCGAAGAATCATCGCGAGGTAAGGGGTGGTTTCGATCGATTAATATGCCTTATGGGTTTTGGGAATCATAGGGATAATTGAGTATGTTAGAGAATTTGAATTATGATGATTATGAGTTATAGGAATAAACCCTATTTGTGTCAGTGTTGGAATTAGGAATCATAAGTATGTCAGATAATTGGTAGGGATGAATAAACCATGTTCTTTGATGTTATAATGGTGTGAAATGACGATGAAATGATGTTCCTAATGTACCAAATCGTATTATTAAGTTTGGAAATGAGTAAGAATGGAAAATCTTTGTCAAAAAGTAGCAAAATCATTGTGTCGGGAGCCGGTTCCCTGTGGGAGGAAGAGTTCAGTGTTAATTTGGCCAGGAAAAATTAGACTCGGAACCGGTTCTGTATATGTCGAACGGTTCCCCATTCAAAACCAGGCGAGTATTTTTAACTCACAGAACCGGTTCCTGTATAGGTAGGAACCGGTTCCATGTGTATTTTTCAATTTTTCTAAAACTTCAAAAGTTCATATTTTCTAATAGTAACTCAGATTCGAGTGCCGTTTTCGGCGTTATTTCCTAAATTTCAAATACTACCTTTTGGAAAGAGAAAAACATTATTTTGCTAAATTATTTTTAAAATGGTCGCGCTCCCGATTTTTGAAAAGGATGAGTATTTAAGAATAATGAGAACTATTATGAACGGTATGAGTTACCTGATGAGGTATTGATGCTTACAGTGTTGTATAATTGTTATTCATTTTGATTGAATGAGATACACTGGTGAATTGACATGATGTGATTGTATTAATATCATGATATGTGAAATGATGATGGCATGCTTTTATGATGCATGCATATACATTTATTGATTTGGTTCATTCCCATTGTGCGGAAGCTGGTTGAGCCAATATACTTACGGAGGTTGAGGTAGTGAGGCTGGATTCTTGACCCAATAGCTATGGGCGAATCATGAATTTTACAATGCATCCACATGTAAGCGAGCGGTGTGTGTGAACTCGGTTCACGTTTTGGTACCACATGCATAGAGTCCGCATTGCATATGGGATTGTAACATGCTAGGATGGATTCCTGTTGCAATTTCCATTGTTTGAATTATGTACATGTTCATTGTGTGGTGTGTTGTGAATTGATTACGACTTGTGCTTGATTAATGGATTAATGTATCTTTTATTCTATTGTATTCTAAAAGCATATAATGCATGTTATATTGAATTGAGATCTCACCCTTACTCGACATTTTCGATCCGAAGTGATTAGCTGCTTGGAGTTGGTGAGGATAGCTCTAGTATTGAGTCGATCGGTTAGTCCGTGTCGGTCGTCGTACTCGATAGATGTAACATCAGGAGCAGTTGCTTGAATCCTTTAATGGATATTTTGAATAACTTTGAATTATGTTGACTTATTATTCACGGAATTCTTTAATGTTGTGATTCGGGTTTTAGTTTATTATTACGAATCTTGTGAATGTTGTATTGAAGTTTTGGTTATATTACATTTCATTTGTTAAACATAAGCTGTTGCATTAATTATTTGATAAGTCTTCTTCGGTGAAAGCATGACACATGTTTGGGAAATTTTTATGTTTTAAAATTGTGACGCCTTCTTGGTTATGATTAAATACTCTGATTATTATTATAAAACGCGGGTAAATAGAAGGGGGTGTTACACCTAGAGCATGGAAACTTCATGATAAATGCTATGCATGTGACTACATGTATGTTTGTGCAATCGGATTATAAGCCAAAAATGCGGAAAAGGAAGAGGGTAAATTTTGGGGTAAAACAGCTGCCCCTATTCAATCATCCTTGAGCTTGAGAGCAAGGTCGGCGTCTGCCTTCCGGCGACAAGCATAAGGTGATTGAATACCGAAATGGACTCGAAAATTTACACCCTGGATCAGGATCCTCACTAGGGAAGGATAATGTTGTGCCAGAGCTTAACTGGGTCACAACAAGAAGCTAGGATAAATCTTGAGACGGGTACATGTGTATTCCTGACCCAAAAGAAGAATTGTCCTCTACTGAATTCAATCCACAATGTTAGGGGAGAGATGACATGCAAGAGGAAGCAAAGACTAGATACGATAACCAGACTAACCATATTGCGCGGAAGATCATGATGACGTGATGCAAAGACCGAAAAACGTCGATTAGACTTTACAAATGGGAGAAATAAGTGTGTTCTTGTTCTCAATAAAGGATCCACAATGTCAGGGGAGAGCTGACATGCAAGCGGATGCAAAGTCTAGATACACCTATTAGACTAACCATATTATCCGAAGATTAGGCGAGTCATGATGCAAAGGCTAAGAAGTGTCGATTAGGCTTTACTGACCCAGAACGCTGGACTCTGAGGGAAGAAACAAGTGTAGGGCTTGTTTCCAAAGCTGAATACGTGTTGCACCAGGATAAGAACTGGCAGTTCCAACACCGTTTAGGAGACAACGGACATATTGCGCCGGGAGACACCGGGACACAATAGATTCCAAGTAATACAAAACTCTGTTGGGGATGAGATTTGCATTTCTAGCTTACAATCCTATGAAATGCCTGACTCTCCTGAGGAAAAATACGAATGCTATGATGCATGTTTGCAAAAATGTATAAAGTGAACAAACTAGCGACCTGAAGCACCAGATCATTCGACTGGATGGGGAAGCTCTGTCGGGGAACAAAGCATGAATAATCGACCGGAAGTCAATAAGAGCAATATGAACTTTTCCTGATGAGCCTCCTTTGAGTAAAGCATGAGAAACCCTGTCTGCTAGATAGAGACCCGCTGGGGAAATAAAGGAGATATTTGGAGAAGATCTTCCACCGTTACCCGTCACGACTTCGGTTGGGAAGACAATGATGCATTACCTTGCTGGGGATACTGAGAAAACATTCGACTCCGACTGGGGAGACCGTGATGACTGGCATTCAACTAGGGAGGGATCATCCGTGAACGCAGGCTTACCTAACATCTGCAGGGGATAAAGGAGCGCAACCCACTCGATGTCTGATGAGTATCTGTTGGGGAATTTCCACCAAGAGGGACATCGCCAACCCGTGCTGGAGATTGATACGCCATATGGCAACACAACTGGGGAAAATATCAGAATAGCTCTCCATCCTGATAACCATCGACGAACAAAAATCTCTACAGTACAGTGTTAGTGGAGCATCCCCGACATGACGCGACATGTGCGTCTGCCATCCAGGTCACTCAAGCCTCAGAATAATATCCAAAAGTCTCTGATCATGGTAAAACCAACAATGTTTATATATGGAAAATTTTACCATAAAACTTTGAACGTCCTTTGCAAACAAATCAGTAAAAGGAAGAAATTAATTGACAAGCAAAACTCATTTTATTGATTTAACATGGGCGTAAAGCACAATAAGAGGAAATTCCTAAAACGAGGCAATTGCAAAAGTAAAATAAGAGGAAAACTAAAACGCATGGCAATGCGACAATGAATCCTCATTGGGTTTCAACCCTGCTATCACTTTTATAACTCCAACTATCTCATCACTTTGCTTTCCCCGAAAAAAGGTGATTGGCTTGATCACTACCCTTCGGAGTAACTCGAGATGTTGTCATAGAATGCGACCACTGATTGATAACACGAATTTATATAACATATTTGATTTATTTTTCATGAATAATGTTAGTATCTTTGTTTAATTATTTTGTTTTATTTCTGTATTACGTTGGTATTTTTAATGTTTCAGGTATTTGTATTAAATAAAGACTAATTGAGCAAATTAATGAAACTGAGGAGAAATCTAATTAAAAAGTCAAAGAAATGAAGAAAGGGGTGATATAGCAAAATGAAGAGTTAAGAAGAAGAAAATAATTATGTGAAGACGAAGCAAAGCCCAACAAGTGAAGCCCACGCCTCCTTAGGCCTTGAGGCGATCGCCTCCAGTCAGCCACGTCCTCATGTGAGACGGACGTCTCACTCTCTTCTTCTAGGAAGAGGCGACCGCCTCCTGGATGGGGCCCACCATCTTCATTCTTTGAGACCCACGTCTCATGATCATTTTGATTATTTGAGACCCACGTCTCACATTTCTCTTCGAGAGAAGGCGTCGGTCTCTCCTACTTTTGAGGCCTCCACGATCACATTTTCATACGAAGTTTAGGAAACAGAATTTGCACAGGGAAGCTATAAATACTAAGTACAAGTTTTAGAGAAAGGGTCGGCATTTTTACCGAACATTGTAATATTTTTCCATCATTCTTATTTTGTTTTTAGTCTTAGATTTTCTTTTCTTTTTAGTTGTAAGCAGTTATATTCTTTTATTTCTTGTCGTATTTTCCTTTCGATTCAAGAAGTCTCCGAGCAGATCCAGCCGACTTGTAGTGGAGTGTTCGTTTATTTCAAAGAACAAGATTTATTGCAGTATTCTTATTTTCAGGTTTTTAATCTAATTGTTTTAATTTATTTAAAATATTGTTGCCTGATACTTATTTGTTTGATTATGGAGATGTTTAAATATATTGAATATTATTATTTATGCATGTCCGAGTTAATAAATATGTCTGGCTAACTGAGTAGGTATCGGTATGTAAATTAATTGAACCAAAGGAATCCAAAATAAACTGGCATAATATTATGTTGTTAAAAGTACTCTTTCTGACTTCGGTATCCAAATTTATTCATTAAAAGGTTTAGAAACCAACAGAGTGAAAGTTTGAGGTTAAATAAACTGGACTAAGGTTATAAACCAACAGAGTGAGAGTTTGAGGTTTTAACCGGATAGTGGATGCTAGGTATTAATTTTAAATACAGCGAGAGCGTTTTAAAACTGATTAAACCTTATTTATTTTTAAAAAGTGTTTTTAAATTCGGCGGGATAGCGAGAGCATACGTTAGGATTTAATTACATGATCCGATTCAATAGAGCGAGAGTTTGAGATAGGATTTTTAGATGAATATTGTTTGCTGAAAAGTATTTTTATCAACTTGAGAAATAAGTCAGTGGAAATTCGGATCCCCTTAGGTTAGACAAATTATGTACCGATATCCGTTTAATTTATATTTTTCTTTAATCATCATCTAAAAGAATTATTGGTCTTAGCTATATACAGAACTTAGGATATGATGAGTTCGATTTATAGTCCATGTGGATTCGATATCTTTAAAACTACGCGATAGGGCTGCACTGCAATCTCCGATTAATAGGCGATAAAGTCGCGGTCAAGTTTTGGCGCCGTTCTTGGGAATATTTAAGTCGATATTGTAACTACGGTGTTACAAGTATAGACTAAGGCACTTTTACTTTATTTACTATGTATAACCCAATTTTTTCTCGCCCATTATCGATTTTGAGGAATCACAAGAATCCCATAAATCCAACCTCGAAATACGATGGAAGATTTCAATGCTTCACAAACCTCTCTTACCCAAACTACCAATCCCACATTTTGAGGAGCCACAAGAAACTTATAATTTCAACCAAACTTACCCTCAACCGAATCCTCTCTACAATTATCACGCCCAATATTTTGAAGAATCACCAGAACCATATAAATTTGACCTCAAAATATTAATGGAAAATTTTAATGAAACATCCAGGAATATAGAACGCTTTGGGGAAACACAAAAAGAGACTTTAACTAACTTTCAAGAATCAGAAGAATCGCAAGATTTCAACTTCGAAACATCAATGGAGGATTCCAATGAGATGTTAACTAACTCTAGGTTAGAGTCTATGATTGAGCACTTTGTAGAGACACAAACTGTCCAAAATGAAGAGGTAAGAAAACAAAGTCTTCAAAATAATGAAACCCTTAGTCAACTAACCATTGTGGTTGAGTCCCTCGCGATTCACAGCATGGCCTCAGAGACTCAAATCTCCCAACTTGAACAAAACCTTCTAGGACCCTTCCCCAAGGACGATGTGGATGTTGAAACAACCATTAGCGAAAAACAATTTGAAATTCTAGAGAGTGATGATGAGTTTGAGGAGAGTGATATTGTGGCCGAGGAGATTTCTGACGAGGAAATAGTAGAGATTGAGAAAAATCTACCAACACCATTCGATAAGGAGGTTGTAAAAGAGGTAGAGAAGGAAGCGTATATTGTTATCCCAAATCACTACACCCCACTGATTCCTTTCCCAAATTTTTTTATAGAAGCTCAGGTAGACTCCTAATCTAAAACGTATGTCGAGGTATTGAAAAATATCCACACCAATTAACCCTTGTTTGAAGTCTTGCCTAAAAAGAGAAAATTAGAGGACCATGAAATTAGGATATATTTACTGTTAAGAGGGTAAGGTTAACTCGTGAGGAGGTGGATGAAATCACTAAGCCCAAACTTGAAAAACTAATACTTAGGATAAATCCAGAACCACCACCACGAGTTCAAAAGAATGAACCACCCCACAGAAGAAAGAAAAGAAAAGGTGAGGGATATGTGAGATGACTTGATAAGTGGCCATGGAAAATCAGCGAGGAGTCATTCTCGAGTGGACCACTATGAGTGTTTACCCTCATGAACTGTCGAGCATACAACCTTAAACAAGCGCTTTGTGGGAGACAACCCACAAGTTTTTAATTTCCTTCTTTTTCGTATTTTCATTTTTCTATTTTATGTTAATTTTTAAATTTTACTCGATTATAGGTTGCACCCCTTCTACTGATACGTTTGAACTACTTCTACGTAATACCGATAATTATACTCAATTAAATAATTTATATTAATACTTATAGTTAATTGAGTATTTTAATTATCGTATTTTTTTCGTCTCTTATCAGTATACTGAATTAATATTTCCCAATATTTATCCTATCAATTATAATACATGCCAACTATTATATATACTAGTATTATATATATATATATATATATATATATATATATATATATATATATATATACAAGTATGTATGCATGTGAGCTGAAATTCTCTACCTCGTGCTACAATTACTGCAATGAGAAATCATAGCACCCTGTTCCTAGAGACGCACGCCTCATGCGTGATTCGCTGCCAAGAATCTTTGCCTCAAGTCACACTGCCCAAGTTTCTTGAGATGAGCGCCTTGACCTCTTTCCTCTTCTTGAGACGGCCGCCTATGTCCTTATGCTTATAATTAAGATTCATTTGGAGACGCACGCCTCCTCTGGAGATTCTTACTTTGGAGACGCACGCCTCCTCAATGCCCCGTCTTGTCTTTGTCCTTAATGAGATGTTCGTCTCAAAAGAATTGGCCCCCGCCTCCGCATGCTCTGTCTCGTGCCTTTCGCTTGTCTTATCTTCTGGTCTCCTTGACTTGTTTTCCCGATGTTGTTTCGTCCGTTTCCAATCCCTTCATTACTCAATATAAATTCCATTCAAACATTTCTTTATTATTTCATTAACCATAATATTCTCTCCTCATTTCCCAATAAATAATTAACTATTATTTATTCTTCTTAATTCCTCAAACCACTATAAATATCCATCCCCACTTCTTCTATCCCACATCCCTTCCATCTACTTCTCATATATTTTCTCTCCTCCACTCCATATTTCTACAATTCTTATCTTTCATTTCATACCTTACCATGGCTCCACGAAACACACATCGTCAAGTGAGGCCAGACCGACCACCACCCGACCTATCTACAGTGGTGTTCCGGGAGAATGATGACGGCCAACAACGAGATAAATACTTAAAGTTCTATACACGCTCAGTTGTTCCTACCAAATACGTGGACGCCGACTATTTAGATACTTTGGGTATGACGGATTGCATTACACTTCACCTTTTTGTATAGGGGGTATAGTCACAGCTATTTCTCAGTATCTGGATTTGCAAGACAGGTTGGATGAATTACCATTCTGGCAAGCCGAGTTCTTGGATACAAATTACCGCCAATCTAGTCGAATTGTCAAAGCAAGAAGGGATGGAAGGTACAACTTAATGGTGCACAACACGATCATTCCAAGCATTATTCTGCCGAATTCGAATATGAGAAGAGTTGATGTGGCTGCAAATTGGGTTTACGATGTTCAAGCACCAACACCTGGTGCGAACGCGCAGAATAATCAATCGAAAGTGAACCGACAACCACCACAACCAGATGTTCCACCATCAGAACAACCAGGAAATAATCCTTATCCAGCTGCACTCGACGCGATATATGCATCGCTTTTACTTCAAGATCAGCGTCAGCAGGAACTGATGCAGTTGATGCAAGAGATGCAGCGTGATCAACGCAATGCCTCTTATTGGAACCATCGCGACATTTTTGACATGACTGATGAAATGCGCTACCTATCATTCCGCGTTGAAGGCCTGCATGCCCATGTTTACAACACTGGTGAGGAGCCTCCTAGACCCAGAGGATGTGGAGTAAGGACACGTGGTGGAAGAGGAGCACGAGGTGAAGCATTAACTAGCAGAGATATCAGAGACATCAATGAAGACAAATTTATTTTCCTATTTTCTTGTATTTCCTTTTTTTTACTTATTTTCTTCAAGTTTCATTGCTAGTTTTCTTCTACTTGCTTTAGTTGTCGCATTGAGGTCATTGCTCAGTCTAAGTGTAGGGGAGGAAAACTTTGTCTTCAATTTCTAGTAAGTTTTGAATTTCAAGTTATTTCCCTTTCCGTTCAATAAAAAGAAAAATTTTCAGATCAATATTCATTTCCGTAAGTTATTATTACTTCCACACGTTTCTTGAGCCATAACAAAAAAAAATATTTTAATGCATTAGCTCGGTACTTTCAGAAAGTATATAGGTTGCCCAATGAAGCTTTGTTAGAACTTTTGAACAAGATTCGGCAAAGATAATACCTCCTTGACACCTAAATCTTGCAGATCGTGCAGATTAGTTTGAGTAACTATGATACCGAGACCTTAAGTTTTAGATCAACCCTGAGTAGTTTATACAAGCAGTCGACACCGTCTTATCCATAAACTACGTAGGGAGCCAATTAATATAAGTGACTGGTCATAATCAGAAAAAGCTTTAAATATCAAGTTATAACATGGAATGCGCTAATTAAGTTAGGTGACCCTCAACAGGTCATTTAATCCAACAATTGCGGAACCTACAAAAACCAATATGAAAACCAGTTGTAAGCCTGTTCAGTGGTATTTGGTGCTGAACTTGGTAAGGCGAACCACGGTTCGATCCCCCAAGACTTATGATTTGGAAGAGAAAAAGGGTTACCAATTTGCGTACTAGAACCCCGTGCATAAAATGAGCAGAATCACTAACCGACTACTCTACTATGTGCGTGCGAGAGATAAAGGGCTTAATGTGATTGCGCGAAAATGAAAGCGGTTGATTTCGAACAAGAAGAATTAGGTTGAGCCATGATGACAAGATTTGGAATGGTTTGCATAGTGTCACACCCTAAATTTCACCCTGATTTTTTTTCCAATTGCATCAGCATAACATTTGATTGGCATTAAGTCATTTGTCTGGTCATAATTGTTCATCTGTATTTACTTGCATTTAAATCAAGAGTTGAGTCCTCGCGTTCTTATTTAAATCAGAAAATTTGTTTATAGTCTAATTTGCCTTAAGCATGAATTTAGCATATGAATACATTTTTTCTTATTTAATTTTCATTCGCATTTAATTAATATTTGTATTTTCCACTTATAATTTTAATTTGCATAAATCACACTTACTACATATAGAATAATCGTTTTTTATCATTATTAGTTTAGAATAATTTTTATTAAAAATTTCAAATTGTCCATAATTATTTATTCACATTATTTTTGTCATTTCATTTTTGTTTTAATTAGTTTTAATTTTTTTTCCAGTAGAGATATTTTAGTTTAAATAATATACATATGGATAGTACACTTTTTTTAATATAGTAACAATAATCCTTTATTATTTTTTAAGTAATAAATACAAAAAAAAAAAGAAAATGTTGTGTTGCTGTTTGTTTTTCACCTTACTCCCACTACTCTTGTACTACCTGCAACACAGAAAATTCAAGCAAATATCAGTACAATTCCACTACTCAAATTTCTCCTCACCACCACTATCTCAAAACCTGTAAAACAAAAGACAAACAACATGTACAATTTCACACAACAATTTCACTAACAATTCCACCACTCCACTACCTTCAATAACAACTCACAAATTGTCCTTGATCTTATCCTCCAAATTCATCATCCAATCCTTATCATACCCTCAATTCTTCTTGCTATATAACAGACCTCATCATACTCACTGAGGAGGGGGCAGAAATTGGAAATTCAGAAACGGAAAAGAACACTACAAAAAAAATATAAGTTTCCATCTTCATGGTTCTCTTCTACCCATAACCCTCTTCATCCTTAACTCTTCAATACTCTTAATACCAACAATAAACACAACAAAACTCTGCTCAAACAGACCCGAAAAATTGCCCTAAACCCCTTCTCAAAACCTCGCTGACTTCACTTCATTCACCATCTTCATACTCCCTCAATCTTAATCCATCACCATACATAACTCTCAACCTTCACCAATATTTCTTCATCCATCTTTAAAACCTCTACAAATCCAAAAAAAAACTCACGCAAAGACATCACAAAGCAGTGAAACAGATCAGAATCGAACCAGATCTCAGATCACAGAAGAAGAGGCGAAGAGGGAGCGAAACAACATACGTTTTGATATCTTGTTTTTGATCCGTAGCACTTTAAGGTTCTTGCATTTTTCGAATTTTCATTTGTACTTGAAATCTCAGAAATCACCGGGTACGGATAGATGCAGGATGAGGGTTTACTGATTGTGTTTGCTTCGGTTGCCATGGCCATGAATACCAAGAATAGTGGTGAGTAGAAAAACAGAGATGATAGCGTGAGAGAGAGGACTCGTTTCTTTTTTCTTTCTGGTGGAATATTTGTTTTTTTTTTTTTTCATTTTAATAACAAGAAACAAGACAAGTGGCGGCTGCATATTAGAATTCTAGGGTTCGTTTTATGACATTTTTTTATTTGGGCCTCTAACCCCTTAAAGCCCATCTAACCCTTTTTAATTTTACTTTGTTTAATAAAAATTAATTTAGTGTTTTCTAGATTTAAGTAGTTAGATTATTTTACGTTTGTTTTATAATTTAAGTTTTTATCTAGTTAATTTTCATAATAGAAATAATTTTTAATTCAACTCTAGAATAAAAATTTCAAAAGAATATTTTTTTTTAGTTATTTCTCTCTTAAAATTATTGAATTAATTGTTGATTTATTTTATTTCATTTGTATATTTGTATGCATTTGTAATTATCCGTCATCCCCATTTGTAAAGTTGTATCCCCATCCCCATGGTTTGTAATTATTTTAGTAAATATTTTATTGCTTTATTCATTTAATTATTCATTACTCTCACAAACCAAAATTTTTTAAACTAATACTCGATTGCGAGCCATTTTCATACCATGAGTCGACAAAACTTAGAAGCGTCGCAACAGCCACACATTTGTGCACACACCACGCTTGCTCTTGGGCTTACAATGAAACTTTGATTGATTAGTTAAACATTATTTAATTATCTAATTAGGTTATTTAAAATTGATTAGGCCATCTAATTAATTTTATTAAACTAATTACTTGATTAAATTTTGTTTAATTAGTTGATTAAATTTATTTCGTGCATGCACCTACACAATATTCAATTATCTTATCATTTGTGCAAGCCACCTTGTATGGGCTTTTAATTCATTTAATCACTTTATTTTACGCTTGTATATAATTATTATCCGCCTCATTTCCATTCTCGCACTTTGGTCCATATACCAATTTTAATCGTAGTCCAAATCAATTCTCTTCTCATCTTTAAGACCTTTCATAATAAATTCTCAAACCTCGATCCAACGTCGAGTGATTCTTCTCAAAAATATTTTCATAAATAAATATTCTACTTCCCTCTTCCCAAGCGTATGGTAGTCAGTCCTGTTTCGACCCTCGATCGTACGCTTGGTGTCTTTAATTGAACCTTAATAAGTGAATCCCGTTTCACCTCACTCTTTTCTCAATAAAACTTTTGGATAGAAAAAGATGATTAGGATGGTTCTGTCCACTCATCCGAGTACTTGGGGCGTTAGCCGTTGAACGCTTATGGTCCAATACTCGTCTCCCACGTAAAATCAATTCAAACTCATCAAACCTTGCGCAAGTCATTTTCAAACACCTCACATGTGACTCTCATCGCTCACGCGATCTCCCTTTGCTCACACGCGAATTGCACTAGTGATGTCTTATCGTCCACGTACGATTAAGCTCCTATTTTACAAATAAAATCAACCAACCAACAAATGTTCTCGCAACCGAGAACTACGTAAGCTCTGACTTTCCCATCGCACTTGGGGAATACGTAGGCACGAGATTCTAACATCTTGGCGAGCATACTTTCAAAAAATTAAAACATGTTTCTCTTTTCATTTCACTTTTTTCGCATAATAATTAGAAGATTACAAATTTAATTTTAAACACACAAACACACTTAGAACTAAATGGGTCCCATCGAGTACGATGGATGTGAGGGGTGCTAATACCTTCCCCTTGCATAACCGACTCCCGAACCCTCATCTCTTGGTCCTGACGACCATTCCTTTCCACATTTTCATTTGTTTGGGTTTTATCTATATTTTCCCTTTCCTCTTTAGGAATAAATAAAGTTAGGTGGTGACTTCATTGTTTCATTTGTTCGTAATCGAATTTTTTCGATTAGCGTCAACACATAGGAAGGAAGGTCTGGACCATGACTATGGTTTCGTGTCTTTTATGTATCATCAGTGTCGGAACCCAATTCCATCTTTTTAAACGTAACACCTATCAACCACGTATAATCCGAGTTGCATCGTGCGATTGCGACAGAAACTTTGTGCTAAATTATTTCAATGTCTATCATTTGCTTGAGGACAAGCAAAAGTTCAAGTGTAGGGGAGTTTGATAACACGAAAATATATCGATTATTTGGATCAATTTATATGATTTTTATCCGTATTTTAATTAATTATATTAATCTATATACGTATTATGAAAATTGAAGAAATAATCAATAATTTTGGTTATGTAAGATTCAAATGTCTCTATTACCATGATCCTAGGTATTTAGATGTGTATGGTCTGAAACCTCTTAATAATGACAAAGATGTTCTAAAACATAGGGAAATATGATTGATTATGAAAGTACTAATATATATGTTGAGCATTTAGTTGATGTTCCAGAAGTTATAACGGAAGACGAAGTAAGGGCTTATGTTGAACTAATTCAAGAACTAATAAATATTGACTCTGACGAGACGAAAGTTGAGAAAAAGGATGAAGTGAAACTTGGGGAAAGGGAAGAAGTGAAATTTGAGCAAAGGTATGAAGTGGAAGTTGAGAAAAAGGATGAAGTGGAAGTTGAACAAAGTGGTCAAGTGGAAGTTGAGCAAAGGGATGAAGTGCAATTTGAACAAAGTGGTGAAGTGGAAGTTGAGCAAAGGGATGAAGTGCAAATGGATATTGAACGTGATAGAGAGGACAATTCAGATTTTATTTAAGAAGATGCCGATGACTTGAGTGATATTGAATTCGATGGCTTGGATGAAGATGACTAGAATTTGACAGATGAAGTATCTTGTCATACATTTACGCAAGAAGAGAATGATGGAAACTAGGTGTCTGAAAACCAAGAACCAACAACAGTGGTTGATTTTGAATAAGGAAATCAAATTGATTTTGATGATAATGATACCCCAAGGAAGTAAAGATGAAGGTGATAAACAGAGGTATCCCAAATTCAAAATGCTGGATTATGGAGATCAATAGAGAGTTGAGTTAGGAATGAAAATTTATACAAAGAATTCAGTTAGAACGTCTTATGCCTTAGAAAGGAAGAAAAACTTGTACTTCGATAAAAGTAATAGCAAAACGATAGTTGTTACGAGTGAGATGAGTTTCTATTCTATATGAGGTTTAGTAAAAGGGTAACATTGCATTATGTCAGATAGTAAGTCTGAAAAAGGATCACACATGTCATAGGACATCAAAGAATAGACAAGCTAAACACGAGCAAGGAATACACTTTATTCTCTATATGTCAGAGACTTCTATTATCATATCGGAGGCCTTCACGCTGGACTTACCAATCTACCACCAATTTCTTGTTCAACATCAGGATAATATAGTCAAAATTTTACTTATTAATTTAACTATTAATAAATTTACTAAAAATTTAATCAATCTCATTAATATATTTAAAATTTATTTTTACATTATTTGTTTTCCTAACAATGAATTAGACTTTAAAAGTATCTTATTTGTTTTTTTTCTATTTTTAATTTTAATAGATTTTATTTTTAAATTTGTTCTAAACGTTTAAGTTTATTGAGTCTGACCTAGGGTTGTTTGTGGTGCGATTTTTCTAAGTTATGAGAGAAAGTTCATTTGACCTAAAAAAATTATTGGTGTTTCGGTTTGATTTTAAAAAACTAGTTAAAATATCCGATCTAATCCAATTTATCGTAGTTTATTGTGAATTGATATTTTGAATAAATCTTATTATGAAAATATTATAAAATAATAGATTAAGTAATATTTAATATATAACATATTAAATATTAAATATTAAATTTTCAAAATGAGAATAATCAATTATGTTTGAATAAAAAAATATTAAAAATAAATAGATAAATTAAAATAATAAATAACACCAAAACAAAATAAATATCAACAAATAATAAGTTGACATAATATATCACACTAATATAAATAAAAGTATTCAAATATGGAAATGTTGTTTTGTTTCTTTTAGATGGATTTTGAAAATTAATTTAAAATCCAATCCGATATGAGTTTTCATTAAAAAACAAGAACTCAAAAGATTAAAATAATTTTTTTTCTTTCGATTTTCATTAGTTTAATATTGATTTTTTATGAAATGAAGAATGATTGGATTGATTTGGATGATTTTATTAAGTATATACTAATCGAAATAGTTATGTTTGTAAGTAGATTTTTGAATTATTTATTTTATTAAAAAGGATTACTCTATGTTTAACACATAATTAAGGTATATATTGTTTCGGCTGATTTATTTCATAAACTTTTATCCAATACATCAATTCATCACCTACAATACTCGATTTTTCTTTTTTGACTTTTTTTATTTACTTATTTTTCCTTTTTTAGATAAGTACTACTATTAACTTAGTTTTGCTTCATTCTAAATCTCTTTGAAATTGAATACTTTATTTTATTTTATGTTTTGTATATAAGTTTGCTTACTATGAAGGGATGAATCCTTAAATTTCTGCAACGTTTTAATTAAACCTATTTAAGCTATTTTATTTTTGACATACCGTCGTATATTTTTTCTGTCAACAAATACCGTATAAGTTTGTTACGTACCTGTTTTTTAGAATTTTCAAATTTAAATATTTTCTTCTATAAGATAATATAAAGTAAATCTTTTACTTCAAATATGAAAAGATTTAAATTTTAAAAACCTATGAACCTCCGACCTAGTATACCTATAAATACATGCAAGTACTTAATTACTAACTCATTCATAACAACTATCAAATATTTTCTTAAATCATGGCGTCCATTCAAAAATTTCTCTTGCTTCTCACACTCTTCACAACATTCATTAACCCTACAATCTCCCAACCATGCAACTCATACACTTTTCAAAACAACCTTAACTACAAATCATGCCAAGATTTACCTGTATTAGAATCTTCTTTGCATTGGAACTACAATCCAGAAACTAGTATAGTTGATGTTGCTTTTAAGAAAAATAACGTAAGAGATTCAAGTTGGATTGCTTGGGCCATAAACCCTAATTCAAAGGGCATGATAGGATCACAAGCCTTAATTGGTTATCGAAAATCTGATGGAAGTTTTAAAGCTTATACATCATCAATAACAAGTTATTCTACTATGCTACAAGAAAGTAATATTAGTTTTCCCGTTTATGATATCTCGGGAATGCACGTGAACGGTAGTATGGTGATCTTTGCAAGCTTACAACTTCCCCAAAACATGAGTTTGGTTAATCATGTTTGGCAAGAAGGAATCGTTTCAAACGATGGAAATTTGAGATCACATGCTTTAACTGGATCTAATCTTCAAAGTTTTGGAACTTTGGATTTTAAGTCTGGAATTATTTCAAAGAAGATTAGTGAGAAGGAGAAGTCAAGAACCACAATGAGAAAAGTAAGTAACGTTGATTTAATTTTTCAAATATATTTATTTCTTAATTTAGGTTATCATCTTTTATTTAATATAATTTATGTTTTATAAATTTTTTTTGACGAAATCTAATGCTGAAAACAAATATTTTGAACTAGATTTATAGGATATAGCATTGACGCAAAATCAGTTACATTTATATGGAAATTTAATGTGATATTATCTGTCTTATTATTTATTTATTATTTGTTAACTAAATTTGAATTTAATTAGTTTCAAACAAACTAACACTTTATCATGACAGGTACATGCAATTTTGAATACAATAAGTTGGGGAACATTGATGCCAATTGGAGTAATATTAGCTCGTCACTTGAAGTCATTTGAAGGATTGGGATCAACATGGTTTCACTTGCATAGGGTTTGTCAATCTATAGCATTACTCATTGGTACTATTGGTTTTGGAACTGGTATATACATGGGAAATCATCATCAAGGACAACACAACACTCCACATAGATGTCTTGGAATTACTATAATGACGTTAGCACTTGTTCAAGTTTGTGTTGCATTTTGTCTCCGGCCAAAGAATGATCACAAGTATAGAATATTGTGGAACATTTTTCATTTAATAGTTGGTTACACAACTGTTGTTTTAGCTATATGGAATGTCTTCAAAGGGTTTGACATTTTTGGAGGTGATTTCATTTGGAGAAATATCTATGGTGCTGTGATTGGATCTTTGGTTTTAGTTGGTTTGATGTTAGAGGTTGTAACTTGGATCAGACTATGGAAGAAGAATAACAAGAGGGCAACTCAAGAACTTGGTGCATAGGAAAAGTATGAATTCTAATGTGTTTATTTCACTATGTCCGGTGAACTTTGTCGTTTCATTGTGCCTATGCGCCTAATTTCTGTTAATTAGTTAAGTTGCATTTCTGCAATTATGGAGTTTATATTTTTGTAATTGCATATTTTAAGTTGTTCATTTCTCCTTGTGTATATTTAGGTCTTTTTCCTTTATATAAATTTTTCTACAAGGTAGCATTATCTCAAAATATAGTTTAAAACTAGATCGCACAAAACATTAACAAAAAAAGTGACATTTGGTGACAAAAAATTTCGAAGGTATAGGTCACTGTAAATATAACACTAAATCTTTACCTTTGGCAGTTTTATTAGTAGACTATACAGCTCTATCCCTTGGATTTTTTTTTTTCCGTCCCTAATAACCTATATTTAAAAAGAAATAAAAAATAAATTTTTTTTTGTCTTGTTAGATAACGTCAAGGTTTATTTTGGTCTCTTAAAAATATTTATATTCGTCATTTAATGCTTCATTTTAGTCCTTTTGTGTCTAATTAGCGACCGAAAAATTCAAAAATTGGTCATAAATTCGTCGCTAATTAAATAAAAAAGACTAAAATAAAACGTTTTGAAGAGTCAGGGAACTGATATGAACCTTTTTTAAGTTAAGGTACTAAAATGAACCTTGGCGTTAATATACGGGACCAAAAATGATATTTTGGCTAAAAACAGAAATCTTATGCATTACAAAAGAGAATCCAATGAAGGTCCAATCATACACACTAAAATTTAAAAAGGCGGTCATAACCTATTTTATACAAAATTCGGCCTAATAACAATATGAATTGATTCAAAAATGGTGAGGGAGTTACAAGTGAGATCCAAGTTAGCCATGAAATCAACACTAAGTTCTCTTCCCTATAAATGTGAGATATGAAAAGATAATTATGTGCAAAGTAAGATTACAAATAAACTATTGTTGCTTGACTTGCCAAAGTAAAAAAGAATTTTTTTTTTTGGAAAGCTTGGACAATTGTGGTTGAATCTGTTTCAATTCAGAGTTTTGACCAACCTCTTTCCATTGCAATCTTTATGGTCGTGATGACCGCATTGAGTTTTATAAGGTAGGAGGAGGACTGGGGGACCTTATCCGCAAAGACAAGAACAAAATTCCCATGGTTGTTATGCAAGATCCCACCATAACAAGTTGGGAGAAGAACGTGGTTATAAGTCCCATCACCGTTGCATTTCAACCAGTTAAGGGGAGGGGTGCCAAAGAACTTATGTTATTTCAGGAGCTCGAGGAGGTTTGTTAGCAATTCCAAAAGTTTCGAGTATTTTGAAATCGTCCAAAGAAGAAGAAGAGGTGGTTGTGGAGTTGTTTCCAATAATTAAGATTTAGGCTTTGATCTTGTTGATGTATGTATGACATTAGGAGATTTTTCACTAAACCTAAAATAATTCTTCACTTCCCATAGGTTAATTAGGATGTAAGTTACAAATGGCTTTAGGGTCAGAGAGCACTATTTCATTTTGTTGGTGTTGCAAGTTGTCCACCGACCTTCAAGGTGTTAAGGAGGATTTCAAATGTTGATGTATTTTTAAATCCAAAGCCAGACCTTCATGGAGAAAAGGAAATCAAAGAAGATATGATGGAATGTTTCTTCGTTAACCCTACAAAAAATGCATATAGAGATAATGAACAACCTCTATGTTTCAACTTTTTGTCTGTGTATATTTTATCCAACATAAGCTTCCAAATGAACGTTGATTTAGATGGAGGTATATCTTTACACCATATTATTTTGGCCCAAGCTAAAGGGATTGATGGAGCTACAAAATGATAAGCATTCTTTAGGGTAAGACCACCTAAATGACAATAAGGCTAGATGATGGTGTCCTTCTGGTCTGTGTTTAGCAAAAAGAGTTCTTTTTTGCGGGAAAGGAAATATGGCATTACAATCATTAGAAAAAGACGATGCTCCATTAGAAATAAAATCTTATACTTTCGAGAAGATAGGGAAACCATGGTTTATGAGCATATCTTGACTTGTTCCCAAAATGTGAGGGGGGCACATAAAATATCCCTCTACAAATGAATTGAGTTTCCTTTGCAAAATGACCAAGCTGAGTGGTTCTTTAAGGTGCGCAACACATTTTTAATTCCATAAAGATGGAAATATGTGGTCTTTGATTGTGCCATCTTTGAACACTCTAATTTTGGGGATAAGAGCCCAATCTTCATTGATGGTTAAAAGGCCTCATCCTACCTTCAAGTTTTTTCCTCACTGAGCATGATGAGAGATATGAAGCCTGAACCTTTATGGATAGTAGGTGTGCACATTTTATTCCAAGCTCCCAACACAAGTTTTTTCTTGTTAATTGTCCCACTCCAAATAAAATTTATGGAAGCTTTATCTACATCTCTGATAAAAGCAATAGACCATGAATAGAAAATGATTGTATGAGTGATCATTCTGAATGACTAATTTTACCAATTGCACCCTCCTACCATAGAGAGAGTGGATCCTTTCCAAGAAGCTAGCTTAGATATGATCTTGTCAACAATAATTTTGAGAAGAATATGTTTCACTTTACCTTTGAAAAATTTGAACTTTTAAGTATATGAAGGGACAAGCTCCCTTGGAAAAGCTAGTTAGGTTTAGGATGTAGGGAAGTATGGTTTGAGATATGGAGCCTGAGTAAATAGAGGATTTTGAGGTGTTGACCTTTTGACCATAGACAACTGAGTATTTTTTTTGGAAAAGGTTAATTAGAGCTTGAATGTTGGAGATGTCTCCTTCGTATGAAATCAGAATGTCATCTGTAACACCCTTCTAAAATACCCCGCAAAATAAATTCAGAGTTCAACATGTGTAAAAGGGCATCATAATTCATTAATATAAAATTCCATATACTATCATGCTTTACTGAAGAACATACTTAAAATAATCATGAAGGAAACATGTTCTACACAACGGAATTATTCTCAAAACTTGGATAATTTCAAACCAACAAAACTCCAAGGTCAACGCCATAGTTCACAAAACAATTATCCAAAAACAATCTTAAAATAATCAATAGAGTTTAATTATAACTCTAAACCAAATGTTCCCAATGTTACAAGACTAGAGCATGACACCGCGAACAAAATAAAAGCATAGCTCACGAGCCATCCTCACTAACTCCTAAGCCGCTAAAGCTTCAATCAAATCATCAAAGTATGGGTGAGGCTACATCACAATTAAAATGCATTATAAATTCATCAAAAAAACAGAATCTTATAAGTCATTATTCCACCTAAATCAGCATAATCATATTTATTTCATAATCTAAGTCATAACATACATCGTACAACAACAAGATTATAACATGAAACCATCCTATCATGTTATAATCCATACAAAATACTACCTATATATAAGACAATTCATTTTTAAATTCATTGAATAATCAATGTATTTGGTCAATTTATAGACTAGGTACATTGATTATTCAATGAATCTAAAATTGAATTGTCTCTTATATATCATATCTGAACTCTGCATGTGGTACAAATGAACTAAATTTACATACTGTTTCATTCAACTCGTACACAACATTAACGTCTATTCTATTCCAACTCGAACATAGATAAAATCTCACCGCCCATTCCAACTCGTCAACGGATATTGGACAACTCACTAATTTCACACAATGGGAATTATCTACCACCAAATGTATATGCATGCACATCAACAACATGCAACATTAACACAATACATGATATCAACAACCATCATGAACAAACCACAGAAAGATAGCATGCAAGCATCAATTCACATTCAACTCATCAGTACGATCATATACCAGTTCCTCCACCAAATACACTAAGTACAATTATCCACAATTCGGGAAAACCATCACTTTTCAAAATAAAACCGATTAATTATTATTTTCTTCATTTCATAAAATAGATTATTTAATTTAAAGAATAATGTCCAAAACGGCGATTAAAACAGGCTTATGGTTTGAAAGATATGATTTTTCAAAGTTTGGTATTTTTCAAAATGTTACAATGGTAACGGTTCCTCCTAGGGAGAACCCGGTTCCCACAGTGTGTCAAACCACGCTCTCTAGAATTTGTATGAAGAACCCGGTTCTTCCCTAGAAGTAACCGGTTCCCAACATTTGTAAAAAAACAACCCTGTGACACCCCAAATAATTCGATTATTAAGTAATTATGATTTTTAATTATTAATTTAATTGAGAATATAATTTACTAATATATTGGATTTATTGGGATTAATTATGGAATAAGGAAATGGAATTATTGGTGGTGTGAAGGGTAAAGTGAGGGTGCGAGGAGTAAAAGGCTCTACTCACATTATTATTTTTATTTTTATTATAATAGAATAATAAAAGGAATAAAAGAAGGAAAAGAGGAAAAATGATCACTTTTGGGAAAACTCACAGTACATGCATTTGAGAAGAGGAAAAGGAAGGAAGAAAACCAATTCGTGTCGGAAGTCGAAGAACCCACAAGGTAAGGGGTGATTTCGATTAATTATTACGTATTATCGGTTTTGAATTCAATAGTATGGATCGTAGTATGTTAGGAATCTCAATTTAGTAATTCTAGGTTTTTGTAGAATTATCCCAATTGTTGTCAGATTGTGTAGAATTAAGTGATTTGTATGTTATAGGGTCATTAGGAATGATCAAAGTATGTTATATTGCATGTTAATGATGTTGGTCGAGTGATTCTACTGCATTGGATCGTATGGGTACGATTGGAAAGAATGGGAGAACTATTTTGGAAACCTTTTGCTGTCAAACTGGTGTTTTTGACTCTGTGAGTCGTGGGAACCGGTTCCCCAGTGGGAGGAACCGGGTTCCAGTGTGTAAAATTATAAAACTGAGCATTTTTGAACTCAGGAACTGGGTTGTCCCTAGGGAGGAACCGGGTTCCACGTTATATTTTTCCAAAGAAAACTGAAAATTTTCTGGGAACCGGTTCCCAGTGGGGTAGGAACTGGGTTCCCATACATTTTTCCAGAGGCGTGATTTTTGAACTTTGTGGAAACCGGTTCCTGCATAGGTAGGAACCGGGTTCCACTGTAACTTTTTGAAAAATACTAAACTTTGAAAATTCATAACTTTCAAACCGTAAGTCCGTTTTAGTCGCCGTTTTGGACGTTATTTCTTAAATTAAATGCTCTATTTTATGAAATGAAAGAATTTCCTAAAACTTGAAATTATTTTGAAAATGAGTCGAATTCCGAAATAAGTGATTGTGGACTGACGCACATTGGTGTGCATGTAGCAGTGAACCTGTGATGATGGATGTATTAGTATTGTGAGAATGAAAGACATGTTTATATTGCTGATGATTGTGTGCATGATCATTGAGATATCATGTTTTTGGTTTTGATTCAGTTATGATAAATTGGTGTGTTCATAGGTTGATTTTTTAAAATGAAGAAAATTATAATTAATGGATTTTAATTTGAAAAGAGCCGTTTTCAATTTGTGAACAATGAGAGTCATGGAATGGTGGATGAATGAGTATAGGATTGTTCGACAGTTGAGCGTGGAATGAAGCTTGTATGTTATCTTCTGCTGTTTATTCATGATTGTATTGATATCATGTGTTTTGTTTCGTTGTATATACGGTGATAGTCTTACCAATTGAAGGGTAAGCGTTTGGCATCTTTATGCTTTGTGATGATTTATTTCATGATAGGTGATGATATCATGTTGTGGTTGATGATGGTTTATGATGTCCGAATGTAGTCATAACTGTGTGAATGTTGCATCTTTGGTGTTGTGCATGCATATGCATTCTGGTGAAGTTAATTCCATTGTGTGGAATTTGACTTGTATTGCCGTTAACCGATACCCGGGTGATGATGGGTGGTTAGGCTGGATTCGTGTCCGGGTGTTTATGGATAAATCGATGGTTGCTGTATCCAGTTGATAATGGATTAGTGTTGGGTGACTTGGTCACGTGTTGGTACCACATGTATTGTATTTTCATGGAATTGTAACATGTTAGGATGATTTCCAGTGTTGCAATTCTCTGATTGTTAATTGCCGTGCATGATGATTGTATGGTTGTAACTGTGTGTTGAAATCCGAAGATATGCTAAAATGGGTGAAATAATATGCTTGTGATATATGTTGATTGAGAAACTTATAATGCATGTTAATTATGAGAAATCTCACCCTTACTTTAATGATTTCAGATTAAAGTTAGCAGCTCAGGAGTTGGTGAGGATGGCTCTAGAGCTATGTCATTTTAAGTCCGCGTGTCAGTGTCATGCTCTGATAGGTTGTAACACTGGGGAACGTTTAGTTGAGGAGTTATTCATTATTCAATTGTTGTTTGAATTATTTTAGGAATAATTAAGATTTGGTTTATTCCGTTTTGAGTTGATGATATTATTTCCGCTGTGTAAGACATGGTCTTAACCTTATTGATTATTTTGATAGTGATCCTCAGTGTAGCATGGCTACTGAGTTAATTGGAGTTCTATTTATTTCATAATTGTGGCATCCCTTGATTTCCGTGTTGACTCTGATTAAATCTGGTTTTAGTATTAAATTAATTAAATTATTCGGGGTATTTTAGAAGGGGTGTTACAAACCCCTTGAAAATGTACCAGGAACTCGGTTCCTCCCAGGAGGTAACCGGTTCCTGCATTTAAAAACAGTTTTCTTTGAAAATTTTACATTGGGAAATCGGTTCCTCCCAGGGAGTAACCTGTTCCCTAGACACTGAGTTTCCTCCTCCCTAGAAATTATACCAGAAACTTGGTTCCTCCCACACAGGAACCGGTTCCTGGGACCTGCAGTAGTAGAAAATTCAGATTTGACAGCATGCTTGGTTCCCAACTGAGTTCCATTCATCCATGTGCGACCCAACACAACAATTATCATCCAAATCATCCAATACTTAGCAAGATTATGCAATATAACATATTTCAACCATACACAATGATCATATAACATTTATTTACTCCAATTCACATAATTTGGCAATTTAGGGTCAACACACACAAACCTAGAAAATCTTAAATTGAGATTCCTAAATACTCAATCCATTATATTGATCCCAAAATCTATAAGGCATAACAATTAAGAGAAATCACCCCTTACCTTAGCAATTCTTGAATTCTGGAACTCTTTGGTTCTTCTCTTCCTTTTGCCTCTTCTCACTTTCACGTACGAACAGTTTTTCCCAAATGGTTCTCTATTCTCTTCTTTCCCCTTATTATTCTATAATGATAATAATAATAAAATAAGGTTAGAGACTTTTACTCCTCACACCCCCTCCTCTACTCTTTATACCAAAAATCAACTTTCTCATTTTATTTAATTAATTCCAATAATCCCAAAAATACCAATAATTAAATTTCTAATTAAATAAATAATTAAAAATTCGAATTATTTAATAATCGAAATATTGGGGTGTTATCCCTACTAAAGAGTTTTAAATCGTCGAAAACATACCTTAAACGAAAATTTTCGTAAGAGTCCTTCATCGGCTCTCAATTCCAAGTAACATTACCACCATTTGGTCCTCCCAAGATACCTTTACGAGCTATCTCTTTACCACTACTTGACTTCCGATCCTCAATCCTCACAGGAAATGTTTCAACAGTTAGATTATCTCGCACCTGTATATCATATACCTGAATCTCATGAGATGGATAAGCAATGTATTTCCTCAACTTTGATACATGGAATACATCATGCAAATTTGCAAGCGACAACGGTAAAGCAATCTGATAAGCAACTCTTCCCACTTTCTTCATAATCTGGAACGGACCAATAAAGCGCAGAGTTAACTTCTTTGACTTCAAGGCTCGACCAATACCAGTCATTGGAGTAACTCGCATAAACACTAGATCTCCTTTACTAAACTCGAGATCCTTCCTTCTCTTATCATGATAACTCTTCTGGCGACTCTGAGAAGTTCTCATCTTCTCCTGAATCATCTTAATTTTATCGGAAGTCTGTTGGACAATATCCGGTCTAATCACAACACTTTCTCCAAATTCGTACCAACACAATGACGTCCTACACCTCCTACCATACAATGACTCAAACAGAGTCATACCAATACTAGAATGAAAACTATTGTTGTAGGTAAACTCAATCAAAGGTAAGTAACTATCCTAAGCTCCACCTTTCTCTAACACACAAGCACGAAACAAATCTTCCAACGACTGAATCATTCTCTTCGTCTGACCATCTGTCTGCGGATGATAAGCAAAACTCAACCTCAATTTAGTACCCAAGGCTTCTTGCAACCCTGTCTAGAACTTAGATGTAAGCCTCAGATCTCTATCCAACGCAATACTAGCAAGAATACCGTGCAAACTCACGATCTTCTCCACATACAACTGAGCCAACTTCTCCGTCAGATAATCCATTCTCATCGGTATAAAGTGAGCAGATTTTGTCAACCTGTCCACGATAACCAAAATAGCATCAAGATTCTTAGGTGTCCTTGGCAGACCAGACACAAAATCCATAGAAATGCCATCCCATTTCCAATCTGGAACAAACAACGGTTCCATAAATCTTGACGGTTTCTGATGTTCGATCTTCGACTTCTGACAAATTAGACAAGCATAGACGAATTCAGCAATTTCCTTTTTCATTCAAGGCCACCAAAACAACTTCTTCAAATCATGATACATCTTTGTAGCACCAGGATGAATACTCAATCCACTACGATGTCCTTCCTCCAGAATACTTTTCTTATTCTCAGCAATATCTGGGACACAAACTCTACCAACGAACCTTATAATACCATTCTCGTCAATTCGGAATTCACCTCCTTGACCTTGGTTGATCAACGTCAATTTGTCCACTAAACCAATATCAGATTTCTGTCCGATTCAAATTTCATCAAGAATACCAATAGTCAACTTCAATATACCCAGCTTAACACTATTAGGAGTATTATCACATACTAGAATCAAGTCTCTGAACTCCTCAACCAATTCTAATTCACGCACCATCAGCATAGACATATGCAAAGACTTCCTACTCAACGCATCTACAACAATGTTTTTCTTACCATGATGGTAATTCAAACAAAAATCATAATCCTTAAGAAATTCTAACCATCTTCTTTGCCTCATATTGAGCTCTTTCTGATTGAAGAGATATTTCAGACTCTTATGATCGCTGAATACCTCAAATCAAGATCCATACAAGTAATGCCTCCACAATTTCAAAAAAAAAATACTACCGCTGCCAACTCCAAATAGTGAGTTGGATAATTCCTTTTATGAATCTTCAATTATCTTGAAGCATAAGCTACTACCTGCTTATCCTGCATCAAAACACCGCCTAAACCCATCAGTGAAGCATCACAGTTCACAATAAAAGATTCTGTCGGATTCGGCAAAATCAAAATTGGAGCACTAGTCAACCTCCTCTTCAACTCTTGAAAACCTTTCTCACATTCAGAATCCCACACAAACCCTTGTCCTTTTCTCATCAACTTAGTCAACGGCAAAAGTAACTTCGAAAATCCTTTAATAAACTTTCTATAGTAACCTGCAAGACCAAGAAAACTACAGATTTCAGAAGCATTCTTCGGAACTTCCCACTGAGATACCACTTCTACCTTCGTAGGATCCACAACAATACCATTCCTGGAAATCACATGACCAAGAAAAATTACTTCAGTCAACCAGAATTCACATTTGGACAACTTCGCATAGAGCTTCTTATCTTTCAACAACTCTACCACAATTTTGAGATGTTCTACATGCTCTTCATCACTCTTTGAGTAAATTAGGATGTCATCAATAAAAACCACTACAAACTTATCAAGATACGGATGAAATATCCTGCTCATATACTCCATGAAAACACCAAGTGCATTAGTAACTCCAAACGGCATAACAGAATACTCATAATGTCCATACCTCGTTCTAAATGCAGTCTTGTGAATATCTTCCGCTTTTACACGAATCTGATGATATCCAGACCTCAGATCAATCTCACTGAATACACAAGCTCCAACCAGTTGATCCATAAAATCATCAATCCTCGGCAATGGATACCGATTCTTGATCGTAACCTTATTCAACTGCCTATAATCAACACACGTCTCATCGAACCTTCTTTCTTCTTAACCAACAACATGAGCACCCCACGGTGAAACACTCGGACGAATAAACTTCCTCTCAGTAACTCCTCTAATTGCTTTTCAATTGATTAACTCGGATGTTGACATGCGATAAGGCGCCATCGACACGGACTAGTTCGAGAATCGGATCTATAGCAAATTCCACTTCTCTCGGTGGCACACTAACATCTTAGGAAAACTTATGGAAATTCATTCCTGACGGGTAATTCATTACTCTTAGATTTTCCTTTCGCTTCCATCGAAGAATACAACATAAACACTACCGCACCATCATTAATTCGTTCATACCTTGACATAGTCACATCTTAGACACTAGCCACTCGGGAAAACTAAGCTGTCTTCTCAAAATAGTTGATATGAACCTAATTGAATTCCAACCACTCATTCCAAGGATGATATCAAGTTGTTCTAACGGTAGGCACACTAAATCCATACCAAATCCCTATCAAAAATTATAATAGGACGGTTCCACACAAACGAAGTAGTCACTAAACCTAGCAGAGTGTAAATAACCATACTTTCATTCATATCGGATATTTTCAAATGCAATCTTTTAGCACAATCCAAAGCAATAAACGAATGAGTCGCTCCAGTATTAATAATCTCAATCAAAGGTGTGCCATTAATAAAACACGTACCTTTAATCAATCGATCACCTGGATTAGTCTCTGACCCAGACAAAGCGAACACCTTACCTCCAGACTGTTCCTTCTTTGGTTTAGTACACTGTAGACGAGTATGACCTTCTTCTCCACAGTTGTAACAAGTCACCTTCCTTTCTCTACAGTCATTAGCCGCATGTCTAGCTTTCCCACAATTGTAACACTTCTTCTACTTATTCCTATCACACGGTTTTCCATGACCCATTAGTTGCTTTCCTTTCTCGGCATACCCACGAGAATTTGACCTTGTACTAGCAATATCCTCTTCCGAATCCTACTCAATCCACAGTTAGAAAACCTCGAATCGCGATACGACACCGCTTAATATCATCACGAGGCCATTCTCAAACTTGATACACTTAGAAATTATCCTTCTTCATCATTGTTATAGTGAGTATAATACTTAGCCAATTGATGAAACTTAGAAGCATACTCACTTACGGTCATATTACCTGCGAGCTCAAAATTCGATCTCTTTCCTTCCCAAATATCTTGGAAAATACCTTCTTAGAAAAGCCCTTTTGAACCATTGTCATCACATTACCATCTTGTTCCATTTCGATTGGTAGCAACCCGCCATCATTCTTACGCCCATATAAGTACCATACCTCACTTCGGATCTTGACAATCAATCACTCATAAGATCCTTTCAATTTCCTTGACCACTTGAGCACCTTGGGTCATGCGTGCCTTTGAACAATAGAGGATTGTTCCTCTGAAAATTCCCCAATTGCTCGCCAGAACCAATACCAGCTCCCTGCTGATTTCCTCCAAGTATGCCAGCAAGCATTCCCAAAGCCTCAGGAATTGCAGCATTGCCTCTTCCGTTACCTCTTTCAACCATCGTTACGAGAAAACAAAAACAATTCTCATTAGAACCCAGTATCGACGGTTTACCTTGCACTAGTCGCACAAAAGGATAACGACACTAAGATCTGGTCACAACGACCGACTATGCTTTGATACCACTATTGTAACACCCTTCTAAACTACTCCAAATATATAATAAATTCGAGTTCAACATGTGTAAAGGGAATCACAATTCATTAATATAAAATTCCATATATTGTGCTTTCTTGAAGAACATAATTAAAATAATCATGAAGGAAACATGTTCTACCAACGAAATTATTCTCAAAACTTGGATAATTTCAAACCAACAAAACTCTAAGATCAACGCCTTAGTTCACAAAATAATTATCCAAAAACAATCTTACAATAATCAACAAAGTTTAATTATAACTCTAAACGGGCGTTCCTAGTGTTACAAGACTAGAGCATGACAACGACACGAACAAAATAAAAGCATAGCTCTACGAGCCATTCTCACCAACTCCTAAGCCGCTAAAGCTTCAATCTGAAATCGTCAAAGTAAGGGTGAGATTTCATCACAATTAAAATGCATTATACATTCATCAAAACAACAGAATCTCATAAGTCATTATTCCATACAAATCAGCATAATCAGATTTATTTCATAATCCAAGTCATAACATACATCACAACAACAAGATTATAACATTAGAAACCATCCTATCATGTTATAATCCATACAAAATGCGATGCAAGACTCTATGCATGTGGTACCGACAGTGAATTAAATTCACATACTGTTCCATTCCAACTCGGACATAACATTAGCATCTATTCCATTCAAATTCGGACATAACATTAGCATCTATTCCATTCAAATTCGGACATAGATAAAACCTCATTGCCCATTCAAACTCGGCAAAGGATATTGGCCAACTCACTAATTCCACACAATGGGGATTAGCTACCACCAAATGTATATGCATGCACATCAACAACATGAAACATTAACAACAATACATGATATCAACAACCATCATGAACAAACAACAGAAAGATAGCATGCAAGCATCAATTCACATCCAACTCATCGGTACAATAATATACTAGTTCCTCCACCAAATACACTAAGTACAATTATCCACAATTCGGGAAAACCATCACTTTTCAAAATAAAATCGATTAATTATTATTTTATTTATTTCATAAAACAGATTATTTAATTTAAAGAATAATATCCAAAACAACGATTAAAATGGACTTACGGTTTGAAAGATATGATTTTTGAAAGTTTGGTATTTTTCAAAATGTTGTGGTAACAGTTCCTCTAGGGAGAACCGGTTCCCACAGTGTGTGAAAATACGCTCTCTGGAATTTGTATGGAGAATCCAGTTCCTCCCCAGGATTAACCGGTTCCCAACATTTGTAAAAACACAACCCCCTGGAAATTGTACCAGGAACTCAGTTCCTCCCAGGAGGTAACCGGTTCCTGCATTTAAAAACAGTTTTCTTTGTAAAATTTACACTGGGAACTCGGTTCCTCGAGAGTAGGTTCCCTAAACAAATTTCCTCCTCGAAATTATACAGAACCGGTTCCTCCCATACGAAAGGTTCTGGACTGCGATGAAAACTCAATTTTGACAGCATGCTTGGTTCCCAACTTAATTCCATTCATCTATGTGCGACACAACAATTATCATACAAATCATCCAATACTCAGTATGATTATGCAATATAACATATTTCAACCACACACAATGATCATATAACATTGATTTACTCCAATTCACATAATTTGGCAATTTAGGGTCAACACACACAAACCTAGAAAATCCTAAATTGGGATTCCTAACTACTCAATTCATTCTATTGATCTTAAAATCTATAAGGCATAGCTATTAAGAGAAATCACCCCTTACCTTAACAATTCTTGAATTCTGGAACTCTTTGGTTCTTCTCTTCCTTTTGCCTCTTCTCACTTTCACGTACGAACAGTTTTTCCCAAATGGTTCTCTATTCTCTTCTTTTTCCTTATTATTCTATAATGATAATAATAATAAAATAAGGTTAGAGTCTTTTACTCCTCACACCCCCTCCTCTACTCTTTACACCAAAAATTAACTTTCTCATTTTGTTTAATTAATCCCAAAAATACCAATAATTAAATTTTTAGTTAACTAAATAATTAAAAATTCGAATTATTTAATAATCAAAATATTGGGGTGTTACATCATCAGTATAGTTGACAGGAGAGGGAATGTAATTGTTCATATTGCTTTTGATATGCTTCAAGGCTACCTCATTCGTAAGCTTGATCAGGCTTCTACTTAGAACTTATTCATCTAGACAAAATAAAGAAAGAGATATAGGGTCACCCTTCCTATTCCTCCTAGTACATTGGAAAAAACCATGAGATGGTACCATTGATGGAGACTGACATAAATGCTGAATCCAGAATGTCTTGTGTCGAGTTGTAGAAAATAGTATTGAAACCAAATTGTTAGAGAACATGCATAAGAAATTTACAACTGATTCTACCAAAACCTTTGGATATTCCTACTTTGAGAGCTATATTTACATAAAATGATTTGTTGCGAAGGTGGTTTATGGCCTATGAAGCTAAACAAATTCATTCTCTTATGCATCTTCCCTTGATAAAACCTTGTTGTACAGATTTAACCAAATCTAGCATAATGATTACAAGTCTATCAACAATTATCTTTGTGGTGGGTGATCTTGAACGTGAAGTTGGCTAATGCAATTGGTCTGAATTTGTCCATAGTGTTCGAATTCTTGGACTTTGGATGCAATATCATGGTGTTAGAGTTGTACTTTGGCATCTAATAATTTTTGAAGAACTTAATAGCAACATCGGAAATCCATCATTAATTATATTCTAGTAATTGTAGTAGAAAACACCTCAAAAACCATTAGGCCCATGAGCACTCTATTTTTTTAGGTTAAAAAGTTCAAGCTTTATCTTGTGATTGAAGGGTATACCTATGAGGAACAAGTTTATTCTAGAATCCACCATTGAAGGTATCACATCACCCCCCTTAGATAGGTCATGATTATCACTTGTAAAACAGATGTTAGTAAAATTAGAGACGACAATTTTTTCCATATCATCATTGTCACTTATGAGATCCTAGTTTCATCTCAAATAAGTAATAATGTTTTTAGTTTTTTTTTTATATCGGAAACTTTGTGGAAGAAATCAGTATTCATATCTCCCTCCAAATGCCATTTGACTCTAGCTTTTTCAAACCAAAACATCCCCCCTTTGGAAAGTTCTTTGTCTAGATCCTATTGAGTTATTGTTTCTCGAGTTCTAAGTTACACATTATTACCATCCATTGTGAGATGCTTTTGAATGATTTCCAATCTCGATGTAGTTTCCTTAACCAACTTGTGAATGTTTCCAAATACTTATTTATTCCAAATTCTAAGGTTGGACTCAAGCATCTATATCTTTTTAGATAGAATATACATATGGTATCTTATACCAGGGATGGACCAACATTTGGCTATGATATCTTCACAAATTTCATGTTAGGTCCACATTCTAAGGAACCTAAAGTTAGAGACATGTTTTTGATGAGTGAAACTAGTTTATACAAGTAAGAGGTGATTAATAGATCTATGTTTGCTTAATGTTGATACATTCAAAGTGGTACTAGAGGTTAGGAAAAGTTGGTTAGAAAATCCCTACCTAATCTCTTTTCAATAACACCATATCCATACATACCATTGGACCCAATGAAATGAGAGCCTTTGGTAGTAATGTTAATGAGACTATTTTGGTTCGACCGATTAGAGAAGTCTTCAACGTGGATTATATTGGGAGAATGCATCCCTCTATGTTCATGAGAGCCAATAATCGTATCAAATTCTCCAATAATACACCAAGGAATTTTGTGATTGGTCAAGGTGGAGGAAAGGTTAATCTAGAGATTTCTTCTATTAAAGAAACATGTTGAAGCATAGCCTGTAGAGAAACCAACCTTAATGGAGTCAATATTGGTCGTAAACGCTACATGTTGATATGAAATTTCTATTACTCATGGATCAATAAACTGTTGCAAACACACCAAAAATTTGGAAGGAGTCCAGCTCTGAGATTGCAAGAAAAAACTTAATATTCATGGATTCAAAAAATTGAATGGAAGATTATTGAGGTTCGTTAAGAGTTCTGCTATAATGCAAAAATATGGCTTGTGGGATTTGATGTGGTGTTTAAGGGCCAATCTTGATAGGGAATATGATAAACCCCTATTATTCCAATATAAGAACTCCATTGATAAGGCTTATGATAAATAACATTTGCATTGGTTGTGTAAGTATCTTTGGCCTTTAACCTTTGTCTAATTTCCTTTTTTGAGATTTGGAGATGGCCTGTTGGAAATCTTGTTGGTTAGCACATTGATTTTCATCTCAATCTGAGTGGGGTTCATAATCTTTCACATAACTCATATTAGCCCATGATTGTTTAAATAAATTCTCATCCTTCATTTGAATTATGGCTAGTCTATTTCTAGGTTCATTATTTTTGGTTGCATCCACGAATTCATAGTCATCAGAGCTTGTGATTTCCAAAATTACCAATTGGTTAAGTTTATCTTGGTTCTTTGTCATTTCACCAATTTGATGAGGATTTTGAGGAACCTTCTCATGAATAGTTGGGTAACCTCTTGCCTACTTAACATGCAAAGTATTTTGAGATACTTCGAATACACCACTTGTCTCCCTACTTCATTTCTGATTTTGGGTATTCTTGTTTCTCCAACATTGTTGCCTTTGGAAATAGGCACAAATTCTTAATAGTGTCAAACTTAGGACTGTTTGTATTGATTTCACCAGGGATGGTTCTTTTTCTACATACTCCAGTAGAGTGATCATTCACATTATAGTGACTGAAAAATTCTGCCAATTTTTCGTATTCAATTTCTATAAAGAAAGCAAACACAAATCTCTATCTATTAAAATCTTATAACTTAGATTTGTATGAAATTCTATGTCTATTATAACCCTAAAAAGGACAAAAGGGAAATACAAAAATAGTCTTACATGAGGTTTAGTTGATGCATATTGGTGTTCCAAAACATCTAACAATTGCGAAGATTATTTTTGGCCATCGATATCTTGGGAGAGACCGTGTATTTTGACCCAAGCTTATGGAGAGGTTTGGTTAACATTTGAAGGAATAAAATCCTTGGTCCAAGGGATGATCTTGAGAATATCGGGGTAGATTCCAATAATTTGTAGATCTCACTCTTTGAATAACATTAAGGCTTAAGAATATGAACTTATAAAAATATTCCCATCATGATGTTCTTCCCCGTTTTGAAATAGAAGGCCTTTGAGTGGTTAGTTTTTCTTTTATGTTCACAAATATTAGCGATGTAGTACCCTTGGGCCAAAAGATCCCGCCATGGTCAGTACGCCATATAATGGAAAAGACAACGCTTAAAAGCGCTGCCTATAATGGTGTTGTTGTAGGTAAAGACAACATTTTTTAAAATTCAAAAGTGTTTCCTTATGTTCCTTTTAGGCAGCGCTTCATTTTAAAAGCTCTTTTATTGCACCTTTAAGCAGTGTTTTTTCTTGAAAAGTGCTTTCTACTATCCCCATTTTGACAACGCTTTTAAAAACATTGTCTAATGTATCTTATAGGTCTCTTTTAGCCAGCGGTTTCTTTAAAAGCGCTTTCTATTCTCCACTACAGGCAGAGCTCTGTTTAACAAACCGCTGTCTAATATCTCATTTAGGTAGTGTTATTGTTAAAAGTGTTGTCTATTGTGCATGTATAGCAACATTTTTTATTTAAAGCGTTGGCATAAGTTTTATTTTTTTAATAAAATGGTAGTACTTTTTTGAATAACATGAAAGTTTATGATAACATGGAGTATATACAATAGATAGTACTAGTTTTGGATATATATTCCAAATTTTCATACCAATATATATATATATATATATATATATATATATATATATATATATATATATATATATATATATATATATATATATATATATATATATATATATATATATATATATATATATATATATATATATATATATATATATGAGAGGAGGATCAAATAACACCAATTAGGTACATTAAGTATTCCACTCATTTATAACCTTTGATTTATTTAAAATCTATTATAAAAAAGCATCTTAGTAAAATGTTTCCTTTTTTCACAAGACCAACCATTTCATATATATTTTGCTAATAAATGTCATATATCTTAAACAAAATATTCTTTTTCTTGTCACATGAATAATCAATTTCATATATAATAACATATACTGTCAAAGAAAAAAAAAACATGTGACTTGAAAAATAAAAAAATAAAAATTTTATTAGCACTATTTATATTTAAAATAAATAACATTACTTAAAAATGATCAATCAATAGCAATATTTATATTTACTACAAAAATTTACTATGAAATTAAAATCACTTGAAATTTTTTAAATTATTTTTGTAAGTTTATTTAAATTAAATTATATTCTATTAATTTAAAAAAAATGATAAAATCAAAATTTTTTAATTTAAATAAAAGTATATTCTATTCATTTAAATTAAAGGAAAATTAATATATTTTAAAAATAAAGTACAAAATAATATTCAAAATGCACATAATTTAAAAAATATATTTTAAAATATATGTAGAAAATCTAAAATAAAATTATTTAAATTTTATAAGTATTTGAATAGATATTATACAAATACTTAGAAAATAAAAATTGTATTCTTCCATTTTGTTTAAATTAAATTTCTCATTGTTTTTTTTTTAATTTTTCATCGTTCATTTTAAATTAAATAAAATTATAATCATAATTTAAATAAAATTTAGACAAAATGAACGATGGTCAATAAAATTTATTTTGTTTTATATTTTCTACTTATTTTTAAATATTTTTTTTTAAATTATGTGCATTTTTAATATTATTATGTATTTTATTTTAAAAATATATAAATTTTTCCTTTAATTTAAATGAATAGAACATAATTTTATTTAAATTAAAAATATATTAACTTTATGATTTAATTTAAATTAATTGACTATAATCTAATTTAAATAAACCTACAAAAACAATGAGAACAATTTCAAATAATTTCAATTTGATAGTAATTTTTTAGTAGTAAATATAAATAGTACAAATAAAAATAATATATTTTTAAAAGTTTTCAAGTCACATGTTATTTTTCTCTTTGACAGTATATGTTATTACGTATGAAATTGATTATTCATTTGAGAAAAAAAAATATTTTGTTTAAGATATATGACATTTATTAGCAAAATATATATGGAATGGTTGGTCTTGCGAAAAAAGGAAACATTTTACTAAGATGTTTTTTTATAATAGCCATTAGATTTTAAATAAATCAAAGGTTATAAATGAGTGTAATACTTGGTGTAACTAATATGTGTAATTTGATCCATCCTCATATATAGGAGAGATCAAATTACACTTGAAGAGTTACACTCGCTCAAAAACATCACTTTGGATTAATATTTTTTAAAATCAACCGTTAGATTGAAATATATCATCATATAGATCATACCTATAAAGTTTGAGATTAATCTATAACGATTTACTATGCCATTGAACTACATCAAAATTAACGTTATATGAAAGTACATTTTGACGTTAATTTTTGGATATCTTGATCGTATAGTAAAACTTTATAGATTAATCTCAAACTTTATAGGTATGATTTATATGATGATATGTTTCAATCCAACGGTTGATTTTAAAAATTATTAATCCGAAGTGACGTTTTTGAGTGAGTGTAACTCATGGTGTAACTCTTTGGGTGTAATTTTATCCCTCCTCATATATATATATATATATATATATATATATATATATATATATATATATATATATATATCGCTGACGAATCTGGGGGGACAACCCATACTTTTGAGCTAGTTTTAAGATACTTTGTACTTCTTCTTCTATTTCCAACAAGCTTCCAAGGCAAGATTGAGAGAAAAACCCTAAGAAAACCCATTTTCCTCCATTGTTACAAAGATCAAAGCTTTACTACCTCAATCTTTGATCATTCAAGGTTGATGTTCATAAAGCTTTGGAGATTTCTTGATCATCAAGCTACCATGGAAATGGATAGCTAAACCTCCTCTTTGTGTCAAGATTAGAGGTAGTTAATCTAACTTTTATGTATTTCTTTTGATCTTAATGTGTATGAACTTGGTTGATGATATATATATATATATGATGAATTTCTTTGATTTACTTGTACTTTTTATGCTTTGGATCATGATTGAAAAATATGTTCAAACTTGACATAGGAGATTCATCCACTAATGAACAACTGCTAGAGATAGATTTGTGAGTTAGTGTTTACTTGTATTAGGCTTAATGATTATCATGTCAATAGTTAGAGTGAGATATCATCTAAATATTAACATGATAACATTCGCAACATTGATTGGAAATCAACAATATTGAGAGGATACGTAATTGTATCGATCATCAACTAGTTCATCGCTTGGTTAATAGAATTCATATGAAATTAGGTTAATGAAACTAATCTTGACATGCTTTTACCAATTGAAAACCACTCAAAACTCTCTTTAATCCAAACATCTCTCTTTTGAAAAGGATACTAAATTTTGTTTGATTGAAATTTATGATTCTTGTAGTTAGGAAACAAAACCTTTGTGTTACCAAATCTTAAAATACGCTTTAACTATTGAACAGCGGTAATATCACATCAATCCCTGTGGAAACGATAATTAAAAATACTTGTGTAGAAAATGCGTACAACAAAATGGCGAATTTTCATATTACCATATATATATATATATATATATATATATATATATATATATATATATATATATATATATATATATATTTCAACAACTTTTAGTAACTTGTTATCTCTATCTTGGACACCTATCTGAAACAAAACCAACAAATTAAAAAGAATCAAAACCAAGCTATATAACACATAAACCTTATAACCATTATTATTCAACACAAACCTTATAAATATTGTTATATAACATTATACATCAAGAAAATCGTATTTTTATCAAAATTTATGACAAACCTGTATAATTTAAGACAAACCTTTAATTCAACACATAAACCTTAAAATCATTATAATTTAACACATAATACTTATAGCCATTATAATTCAACACATTAACCTTGTAACCATTATAGTTTAACACATAAGCCTTAGAACAATTATAATTCAACAAAAACCTCATACACAAAGAAAATATTGTTTTTATCAAAATTTGTAAATGCTATATACTAATAATCAATTTCCTTCAAAATTAAAACATCCATCAATCTATTAACAATAGATCCACTTTCAAAACCTTTAAATTCTAAAGATTCATCAAACATAATTACAAATTCCATCAACCCTTACTTCACAACAACTTCCAGAACTATTCCAATTCAATAGAAAACATCTCAACAAAAAAAATCTCTAAGGACCATAAACTTCACACAAAAGAAAGAAAGACAATATTTTATATAAATCTCATCTTAAGGATGTATTGATACTAGTCCTCCTTAATTTCTTCCAGTTCATCTTTTGCGTAAGTAGCACACTTGAATTCATCAAAGTACTATATAATGTAACATAATATGATTAACTAAAACTAATTAATTAGATGAAATATCTGTTAAATATTAAAATAAAGCCTAACTTATAAATACATACCATGTTTGGAATCTCTATTTGACCCAAAAGAATAGTTTCTTTCATAAACCTCAATACAAAATAATGGCAATCTATACATTAAGCTGATAAGGGCACTACACATAGAAAAAATACGAATATATATCAGGATATATAGTTTAACTTGTTTTATCAAGTAGCATCACTATTATAATCAAAATTGTGAAAATATACATGCAGTTTGATCCATGTAATGTTGTTTGCTTCACTCTTTGTTACTCGAGCTTGTCTTTGTGATCAGAATATTTGCATAGCTCTAACAAAACATAAACGAATATTTAGAGCAATCTCACATAAATAAATAAATAAATATACACACGAATATTTAGAACAATGTCACTTACGTATCAACCATCTTCTTCATATTTTGGTATTTTGTTTGATCACCATCTAACGAATGCAGATAATATACTATTTCTCTTATATGATTGATCGCAACCAAAACCCAGTGTCAACTGTAAAATAAAACAAAAGTTTAGATATAAATTTTCTACACAACGTCAAAAAACAAAAAATTACAATGAATGAAGTTAGAATGAAAATCTAACCCATGGCCAGTATTATATGGTACAAGAAACAACTTTTATGTATCTTTGTTGGCCATAAATGCACCGACTAAGTACTCTTTGACTAGATTTAGATTTAGATTGATTAATTGTGTGTTGGTACAATTGGGAGATAAAAGAATCTTTCTGTTAATTGACAGAGGCACATCAATTTTTCATACAAGAACCTTAAATAAAAACATAATTAACATTAGACTATTCATTGAAATGCGTAAATAAATTTTTTAATTAAATAAATAAAGTAGATCGGTGTGCCTGATGTATGAATTGATAGCACCAATGCCTAATTCTAAATGATGAAAAATATGATTCATGTCCTCTTTAACAATTGTTTCGGTATGAGAAAAATAAAAAATACCTTCCTCCATAGATATATTACGAATACCACCCCCATCACATCTAATGTTCCTACATATAATTCAAGGCACGACCTAAATCGAGAAATAGATGTTTTTTTAGGCTCGGTCTTTGCAAGATCCTGATTTTTTTTATATATTGCTAAATTCAAATCAAAATATGATATAAGTTAGGTAAAGTATAAGATTAATAGGTTTTTGATTTTGAAGGATAGAATTAACATTTATTGTGCATATATATCAAGGTACTTTTTTTTTTATTGCAACTGCCTCGGTGTGCCATATAACCCCCTAGTCTTTTGTTTTGGATTTTGTAGGAGTCTAACATTACCATGTTAATAAAATGTACGTATATGTAAGAATAGCTTACATGGCTCGTAAAACATTTGTATACTCAAAAGGTTCATAATGGTTTTCAACATACCTCATCATCTATGAAAATGAGGTTTGACGACCGTGCAACATACGATCATGTTGTGTCTCCCACCAATGTGGCATCTGAATCATCATTAGGTATAGGTAATATCACATCTCCCTCTAAATCAATATCAATCGATACTTTCAAAAATCAAGTAGGGAGCGGTTTAAGGTGAAATACATCTTCCAAAGTGTTATGCACTTTTCCCTTGCCAACCATGCGATAAGTCAACGACGATAAAGAGAGTCAATAATGTGAAATACCCTAAACCAATAATAAATATAAAATTGTTAATGTGTATATATGTAAATTAAAAAATTGTGCTAATTTAATTTCATAATAATATATATAATTACCTTGGGAATTTTCTGTTGAAATATCTTTGTCACTAGTATCTTTAAACCCTGAACCTCGCCTTTCTGACATATGTCTTTCTTTATCCTTTTTAATTCACGGACTTGAGCTTTTAATTCTTCCAACGATTCGATCACTTGTTTATTGCTAGGACTTTTTCTCTTCAGATGCTTATACAAAATTACAATTGATACTATCTTTGTCACTAGTATCTTTAAACCCCGAACCTCGCCTTTCTAACATATATCTTTCTTTATCCTTTTTAATTCACGGACTTGAGCTTTTAATTCTTCCAACAATTCCTTCACTTGTTTATTGCTATGACTTTTACTCTTTAGATCCTTATACAAGGTTGTTGGAGTGACCCCTAAAGAACGTATACCTATTGGTAGAAAATGTTCCATTATAACATGGAAATCATGTGTCCTTACACTCTTTAACTTGAGGTCTTTCATAGACACGAATCTTCTAATATCTGAAGAGTATCCTTCTGGAACTTTAACTTCACTTAGAAACTTACACAATATTTTTTTCTCCTTTATAGATAGAGTATAAGCAGCAGGTGATACATATATTTGTTTTCCTTTCTTATAGGGTCCTAATTCATTTCTTATTCCCATCGATATCAAATCCTTTCTTGATTTAAGGCCATCGTTAGACTTTCCTTGTATATTGAGTAACGTACCAGTAACACTTTCAAATACATTTGTTTTTAATATGCATAATGTAACACCCCTTCTAATTCCCCCGCAATTTATATAATTAATTAGAGTTTTAACATAACGAAAGGGCGTCACAATTTAAAAGTTCAAAAAGATAAAACGTCATAACAGTAGTCATGCTTTTACTGAAGAACTTCGTTAAATAAATTAAAACCAAAGATTATGTTTTACACAGCGGAAATAACATAAGAATCCGGAATAATTCAAATCATAATTATTCCAAAACATAAACCAAAAGAAACAAGTTAATTCGGTGATTCCAAAACAATCGTTCCCCAGTGTTACAACTACCAGAGCATGACACTGACACGCGGACTATCTAAATAGCACAGCTCTATAAGCCGTCCTCACCAATTCCCGAGCAGCTAATCACTTCAATCTGAAATCATCAAAGTATGGGTGAGATTTCATCAAGATTAAAATGCATTATACGTTTCTTTAAAAATAAAACAATCAATACATTATTCCACCCGCATTAGCATACCCAGATTAACAATTCCACAATTACATTCCATACAATTCATTATGCACATAACAACAATCAATGCAATTATAACACTGGAAACCATCCTAACATGTTATAATTACATATGCAATGCAAACTCAATGCATGTGGTACCGAACGTGAACCAAGTTCACACCCTGTTCCGTTTACACCTCAGAAAACAGCGTTAATCAACGATTCGCCCATACACCACTGGGTCAAGAATCTAGCCTCACCATCACTGTCCATTGGGTACGGTTATTGGCTCTGCAAGTTCAATTCCACACAATGGGAATGAACCATCACCAGAATGCTTATGCATGGACATCAGAAGCATGCAATAATCCAAATACGGTATATGATCACACAACATTATTCCACTCATAATCAATAACAACAATAACACATGATAACAGCAAATCATGATCATATAACGTTAATTACAACACATGGAGTTAACATACAACAAGTATACGCAACGAATAATTCACGAATTACAACGAATTCTTTCTACGAAAGCTATATTAATCCTTCAAGATCTCAATTACTGGTTTTGAAAATGTTTTTAATAGATAGTACTCGTTCTAAGCTTTCCAACGATACCAACTATGCCTAAATCGGAGTTACGGTCGCAAAGATATGACCAAAACCGTTTTGAAAATCATGTTGTCGGGTATGCATCAATACATAAACAGCATGTGTCGACACATGCATCGTATGCGTCGATGGATACAATTAAAAATTCTTCATTTTTCAAATTTGGTTCAGTATGCATCGATGCATAACACGTATGTGTCGATGCATAGTTTTGATTTTCTTCCTATCAGTCGATGCATGACTCTATGAGTCGATGCATACGTTTTCCACGCCTCTGGTTTTCTAAATTTTTACTGCTTGCATCGATTCATAATGTTATGTGTCGACCCATACTATTATTCTTCATCTAAAAACCAGTTTTTCTTCACTGTTTCTAATTCCTATTAATTCCATTCATTACCAAACTTTATATTATACCAGAACAGAATTAGATCATATATTTTCACATCCAATTGATCACCAATTATACTTTCTACTTAGCCTACGATCATCCTACACAAATCAACCGTTCATAAAAATTTCAATTGAAGTTTTTACGTCGGATTATAACGTTAGGGCACAACCTAGAATCCTAATTCGAGATTCCTAACGGATCAATTTGTTCTATTGATCATCAAAACCTATAAGGCATAATAATCAGATCAAATCACTCCTTACCTCGCGATGAATCTTCGAATTCTGACGATTTGGCTTTTTCTCCTCTTTCCTCTTCTCTTTCCCAAAGTACGTAGAATGAAATCCTAATTTCTCTTCTCACTTTCTCCCTTTGTTTATTCCTTTTTATTTTCCAAATAATAGAAATAAATAAATTAGATTAATTAGAGCCTTTTATTCTACACACCTCCCAATCTACTTCACACCCCTAACACATCCATTTATTTAATTAAATAATTAAATCCATTAATTCAAAAATGCCAATAATTAAACCTTTAATTAAATTAATAATTAAATTTCTAATTATTTAATAGTTGAATTAATTTGGGGTGTCACACATAACATCGAGAAAATCTATTACATACAACGACTTCCAATATGGTAATAAAAAAATTTACCTCTTCTTCCACTCACGTTTGATAAGTGTATGTGTAAAAGGCTTGCCAAACTGAGTACTCACATCTTTCACCTTTTCAAAAATTTGGTCACCTGTCAATATAGGTGGAGCTCTACCTTGTTCTATATTTCTATTGAATGCTCTTCGCCACCCATAGTAGTGATGATTAAAATTTATGAATCTATGGTGACCGAGAAAGATATTTTTCTAACAAAATTCCAATCGCGTCCAATATGTTTTTTCTTCACAAATAGGACACGCACATTGAACTTTAATGTTATACCCTGATAGATTTCTGTATGATGGAAAATCATTAATTTTTCCAAATAACATCGCCCTCAAATTGAAATTTTCTTTCCTTTATCCATCATAAACCCCCACACTGTTCTCCCACAAAATCTTTAAATCTTCGATTAAAGGTGTCAAGTATACGTCTATGTCATTCCCTGGTTATTTAGGCCTAGAAATGAACATTGATAACATCATGTACTTATGCTTCATACATAGCCATAAAGGTAGTTATAAATCATAATAATAACTAAACATGTGGTATATGAGATACTTTAAATACCATGTGGGTTCATTCCATCAGTAGATAATGCCAAGAGAAGGTTTCTTGCTTCTTCTCCAAAATCAGAATAATCATTATAATGTTTCATCCAATGTGGTGAATCTACCAGATGTTGAAACTTTCCATCTATAATTCTTTCATTTGTATGCCAAGTCAAGTGTTTTGCATCGGTTTCACTAAGAAACATGTGTCTAAGTCTCGGAATTATAGGAAAATACCATAATACTTTTTCTGGAGACAGTTTTTTCTTATATCGAGAGACACCATATTTAGGGCACTCATTTAACGATGCATATTCATTTTGAAACAAAATGCAATCATTTGGACAAGCATGTATCTTATCATAACTCATGCCAATAGAGCACAACATTTTTTTGGCCTCATAAGTTCATTTAGATAGAACATTATCCTCCAGAAGCATAACTTTTATAATGGCTAATAACTCTGTGAAACTTTTATCCGAGCATCCATTACCCTTGTTTAAGTTGAACAACTTTAATACCATAACCAATCTTGTGAATTTAGTGCAACCTTTATAACGGTTTCTCTGCATTGCTTACCAACTCTCAAACATTTTGGGACAATCCTAAAGATCTTCTTCAAGTGCTTCTATAATCTCTTTGACTCGATCACAATCACATGTATCTGCTCCATTGTTGTTTGAACCATAGGTCGTATTATCCTCCAGTTCAACATTATTGTGACTTATCTCAGCATGTAATGTCCAATATGTATAACTTCGATCAATTCCATTCTTATTTAAATGTGAATCCAACTCAATTGTGTCAATCTGATGCCCATAACAACAACCTAAGCAAGGAAATGTGATTTAATTAGGGTCTTTAGTTTGTTCATAAACAAACTTAACAAATTCTAATACCTCATTCTTGTACTCTTTTGAAAATAGATTGGAAGACATCCATTTTTTTATCCATGGTTTTACTAAGTAATCTAAAAAAAGCACTAATTAGTCACGCAACTATAGCAAAAGAACAACTAATTAGCTAAAGAGAATTCAACAACTTCTGGAACCACATAGTGTAAGATTCTTGTAAATGGTCAGAATTTCACTCTTCACAAGAGAAATCCGAGATACAACAGTGGCGTTGAATCAAGGAAGCAACTATACATAAACAATTAGGTTCACTAATTTCATTTCAAATATGTTCAAAACAAAACGGGAAAGAAACCAATGATACAACCAATATTATTATTTGAAATTAATCGATATAACACAAAAGATGTCATCAAAACCTTCAAAAATGATTCAAACAAAATGGCATCTAAATCAAGAATTCGTTATAACCCACCATTAGAAATTCACAAATTCATAACAACAAATACCATGATACAAACAAAACTTTATTTGAATTTAACACTAATAGCATCATAATTAACCTTCCAGATAACAACAACAACAACAATATTACAACACAATTTACACTAATGACATGGTAATTCATCAAAACTCAATATTCAAATTGAACCAAAACTTCAAACATTTATTAAAAACTACATGTTCATCATAATATCGTCAAAATTTTCAAATCAATTTCAAAGTTTCATTCATAAACAATAATCACCATCACAATTTCACCATCACTTTGGCGTAAACAAAGGTATCTAAGACAAGTTAATTTGTATATTAGAAATTCAATATATTTCAAAAAGTATAATTCCATTGCATAATACTAGTGATGATTTCTACTGAGAACTTACAGAAAAAGAAGAAACAAGATAACAACTGGAAAAAACACAACAATCCACTCGCATCAATATGACGGTGGAAATTGGATGAATTCTTAGCAACACAGCAACAATAATACACTTTTACAATACGACAACCGACTCAGCAACACGACACTCGTCATAGCTCTGCAATATAACTGCAACTCTGCAACACAAATGGCGACACACAACACCACCACTGATGATAATATATTTTGTTATTTGTGATTAGGTTTTTAGTTCATTACACGATGCAAAGCACCACCATCGACGACAATACTTAAATACATGTGTTTCTATTGTTATTGCGGAGATCATAGGGGTGGTCTAACAATGAAGGCTTCGCGGTTAAGGGTGGTTTAGTGAGATGGATGAAGGGAGAAGTGGAAGAGAGTTTACGGTTGAAAGAGAGAATGAAGGCAAACACTTGTGAGAGAAGAGGAAGTTATGAATGGAGGCGAAGGTGGAAACGTTTCAGAATTAGTTTTGGAAGAATTTTAGGGTTTTTCGTAAGTTTAAGAAATTAATGACATATGGCAGTGCTTTCTCAAGCGTTTTCTTATGTATTTCCTTTAGAAACACTTTTTATTTAAAAGCGTTGCCTACTCTATGGCCTATGGATGGGATTTTATGAAACACTTTCTAAAGACGTCCTTTAGCAGCACTTTTCATAAGCGTTTTCTAAAGTGTGGCCTCTAGCCGCGCTTTTAAAAGCACAATCGTATGTATGGCCTTTAGAAGCACTATTCAGAAGAGCTTTATAAAGTTAGGCTTTAGCATCACTTTTTCTCAATTTAGTATATTGTTTTAATTTTTTTGAACTTATAGCAACTCTTTGGAAAAAAAGTGTTGTCTATGGAGTGTTTCCTAAAATCAGCTTTGGTGTAGTGGGTGGTTGTGTTTACAAGTTTCAAGCCCTAATTTAAATTTTCTTTTGGTATTGTGATTGCAACTCGATCTCCTTTGATACATGCATTTACATGTAGGCTTAAGAGATGATGTAAATATTAACAACTGCACTTCCAAAAGAGTTGGTTACTGTTGGTTGTGATGTTTCCATGTGCGATTTCATCGCTTCTCTTGGTTTAGAATTATTGTTGATAGTTTCATGAACGAGAAGGCGAGGAAAAAGAAGGACATCTTGGTAAATAGAGGAGGTGCAACGTGGAAAAATCTAGGTCAAACGTATTTCTAAGATACTTAGAGTAACACCATGTTTACTTCCATATTAATCTATAACCTATACCAAAACCATATCACTAAATCCTAAACAAAAATTATGAAAGAGATAAATGTAAAATGACAAAAAAGACATTTAATACATAATTATTTTATTTTAAATTAAAATAATTTATAAAGAATATAATAGGATTTTTGTTAAAATAATTAGGTTAAAATGGGAAGAAAAGATGCTAAGTTATAAGATATACCATAAAATGCTATTTAAAATAACGTATAGAAAATATGTTATAAGCTCGCGGTACAAAGACCATTATCAAACATATATTTTATGTTGCAGATCTTGTATATTTTTGAAGAATGTTGTTTTTCCAAAATTTGAAAAAGGGGGGATTATTGTTCCTTTTGGATTGTTTGTATTATCCAAAACAATATGGTTTTCTCAAGAGGTTTATGTGAAGAAGGATACACGTGGGAACCTGTGTCCCAACATGTTTGCTACAACTGGCCCTTGTCAGCAGGCCAGTGTTGTAGGTGTTTTGCATATTATTTTTCATTGTCTTTATCATATTTTTGCAAATTGTTTAGCAATGTTTGTGGGATTTATTTGATAATTGTTTGAAGATCAAATAAATTTAAATGGAGATTTAAATTTGAATTTTAATTAAAAATAAATCATATATTTTGTGGGAGACCTTTTTGAAACAAATCAAATCTAATTGTATCCGCTATAATTCTAGACAAAATCAAATCAAATATCTAAAGGAGAAAAATCCTAGAATTGCATTGTTATTTAAGGAGGCTTTAACGTCATCAAAGGGTGTGTGTGCTAGGATGCATATCTCTATGTTAGGTTTTATTTGTGTTTCTTATAAACCACATTATAGCTTCATTCATATCAAAAGACATAGTAGTTGGTTTATTTATTTGAGTTGTAATTCAACATTCTCTAAGTTGTTTATTGAAGTAAATCACTTGGGATTAGTTATTGGTAGAAAGTGAGAGGGGTTCCCATCTCATCGATACACATCTGAAGTAGTGTAACACAATCAATTAGATAACAGGCTGCAAATTCTCATTTGGTGTTGGTTAACATTAATGGTGTTGTTTTTCACGACATAACCGTAGGTTGTGGAGGGCCAATCAAGGACAATATATGCAAATGGATTGGTGGATACATGAAGATGTTGGGTAGATGCAATATGTTGAAAGTTGAGATATGGTGAGAACTTGAAAGCTTACAGTTTGTTCACAGAAAAGAAACTTAATCGAGTATAGGTTCAACTGAATTTAAAGGAAGCTTATAAGGCCATAATTCAGAAAAAATATCACATCTTTAGAGGGTTATGTCCTCCTCGACCTTCTTTGTCTCACGGACGTCCTATCGGGGAGCCTTACTACTCTTGGTGTATTGTCTCAGACGAACTTCCCTTATGAGGGACTCGATTGCATCTTTGAGGTGGATGCAGTGTTGGGTGACGTGGTCATTACTCTTACGGAAACAAAAGTAGTTGGTTTTATTAATGTTTTATTTAGAGGGTGTAATCCTAGGAAGTCGAACCCCACCTTGTTTGAATTTATCATTGATACATTGTGTAAGGATACACTTTTGGGGTGCAGATGGCAGAGTGTACCGAGTGAAACATCCCGCTGGACCTTAGTGCTCATGGGAGTCACAGGTTTATCATCTCTTCTTTTCTCTCAGCCTTCTCGAGGAGCCACAACGTCGTCATAACTTGAGACTTTAGGGCTTTCCCGATTTCTTGAGTCTCGAGCAGTATTGGCGGCCTATTTCTTTTCGTATTTAATGTAGGTATGGGCCTAGAGTAGAAGATCTTCCAACGAATGGGGTGTCTCGATGCCGGATGCCTTTTAGAAATTTTTGCTCGGACGCCCACATGGGGACTTGGATGAATTCCTGATTGAATCGCTAGATAATCACCATGAGGGACGCATGAGTTTTTGGGTATCGTTGGGGGGTGGTGAAATATTCGTGACCTGGTTCCTTAGATCCCTCAAGGGGGTCACTGACTTTGGGGAGAGGCTTTTGTACCATGCCATGTAAGCTTTGCCCATAGTCGTGGGGAATAGTATGCCCTTGATGGCACCCCAATATTACGGTAGTTGAGTATCACATTGATGTCCTCGATGTGATCATCAGGATCTGTCACGCCATCATAAGTGGTCACAGGGGATGGCTTCTCCATTCCGACAGAGAGTGGAGTCTCCCTTATCGCCCGCGATAATGTACCGTGGGGTCGTCTTCGTAGCTTCAGGCTGGTGAGTGCGGCAGGGAAGATTCGAGTAAGGCCCTACGTTGCGACATGGAGAATTTCTTGGTCGGCTCTTCGGCTTGTCTGGTTTCTTGTCGGCCTTGTTTCTCTTGGGAACAGGGAATCGTCGCTCTCTACATGGTAGAGTGCGATCACACTTCTTAAAGACCATGGGCTGCCACCTTTCCAACCGATGGTAGCACTCGGTTGATCAGGGAGAGGAGCTTCAAGAATCATGGCGTAGGTTTCTTTGTGGGGGAAGCTTGAATGAGCGTCCCGTGGTCCTAGGGACGGGATAAGAAATTCAAATTGTCGATGTCTCCGTGAGAGGGAGCGTGATCAATGGCTCTTCTCCAGTATTCCGATGTGTTCGTTATGTTTAAAGATTGTGAAGTTGGTCTAGTTGGTGATTTCGAATAGAGAAACCATGGTATGGTCGACGTTAGACAACACATGAATTTATTGGAACATTCCATGTTTCGTGTTGGGCAGCGTTGTTGGTCACCTTGAGAGACGAAGAGGATGAGGTTTGTCTTCCTTGGGGTCACCTTGTTCGCGACCATTTTTCTCGCTGTGGTGGTTGTACTACTACTAAACGCACATACAACAACGCCAAAGTCACCACTATTCACCCCAAAAATCGTGGTGACACTTCTAAACTCATGTGTTAATATTTTTTTTATTTTTCTTAGAAATTTGAAGGTTATAAGTATGGTTAATTCCCTAATCGTGGTGATACATGTCATACCCCAATTTTTTACCTAAGATCCCATCTTCATTTTTCATTCTTCATATAACATCTAGGTCATAAATATAGTTGGTTTTTAACCCTCTCACCTTCAAGCATTGCTCGTGTAGATATTATCAAGTGTTGTGAACATCTTATCTTATGCATCACCAACTTCTAATCAAACACAAAAATGCATAGACATGTCTGAATCAATAACATTAGGTGTTGCGCCTCAATTAGGGTTTTGGATCCCTTATGTGATCGAGTTTGTTGAATTACTGATTCTCAAATCCCTTATGTGTTCGAGTTTGTTGAATTACCGATTCTCAAAGGCTATCTCATAAAATCTTAGCCTATAATCTATAGAGCATAATCAATACTTCATCATCATTGGTTCACATGTGCATAAATGTGTCTGGGAATGCAAAGAAGGATCAAGTTTACAAGCTGATTGCAGATTGACCAAAAAGTCAACTTTTGGATGTTCAAGTTCAAACGATCATAGCTTTCCTTATTAATTATTTTCGAGTGTTTCTTTTGCGTATGACTATCATTGACGTCATCTTTATCTTCTCTTTACAAGTCAAGAGCTGATTATGCATGGAGGATCATCTGAAATTCGAATACTTTTTAGAGGTCATTTTGCGAACTTGACCTAATTTCAAGGAAACTCTTTTCCAACTTTTGAGGGTCATGATTTCCTCAATTTTCAATGTTCTAATGTGATTATTTTTGCGAAGTATCCCAAATAGCATTGCCTATGAGTCTGATTCAAATAATTAAGGACGAATTGTGCTTGGAGATCCAGAAAATTTAGCGAAACATTATAGATCATTTTTCTTGACATAAAAGTTTCATTACTCCTAATTTCATGTCATTGTGCCAATTTCTCATTAACGTTTTTGCTTTGAAGATTTATTTTGTTAATCATTCAAGGTTTTGATTCGATTCATGATGCGAGATAATTTGATTTATGATTTATGAACAATCGGCACAAGGCATGTTTTTGAGTGTTCAAAGTGGCTCTGCAAAAAGTTCATAATTGAAAATTCTTTGAGTTATAAAAAGAAATGTGAATTTCATGGCATGATTTAATTCAAGTCCATTTCGGACGAATAATCTAATGTACAAGGCATAACTTATTTATTCATTGAATTTTTACTCAAGACTTCATCCTCATTCAACTTTCAAGACAATGTAAAAAGTCCAAAATGTCAAGGAAATTCAAGAGTATTAAATGTTTCAAGCCATGTCAACCATTCTCATACAAATTTGAAGTTCCTTGGAATCACATCCAATTTAGAAGAATCTTATTGAGTTTTGAATAAACTCAATAATTGCAAGAATGATAAAAAATATGTTACATTACTTTAAGGTTTCAAGTTTACATTACAAAATAGTGTATCCTAAACCTAAATGGTCGTAACTTGAATCTTTGCAAAACCAGTCCACAATATTGCCAAAAAGACTGAGACATGCCTTTTTCCATCTTACTACAAGCATCTTCTTTGCTTCAAAAGGTAAACAGACAAAATCTCTAATATGGTTTTGTCTAAAGAACCAAGATATACATTGTTGCCCCTGTAAAATATGCACCACATCAGTCCAACAATTGCACAAAGATAGTTAAAGCAAACCTGCATCCAAAAACATAACATCAGAAGTCTAGTTTTGTTCGAATTTACCAATGTTTCCTCCTAAATTTTCATGGAGTTTTGTCTATAAAGGAGAAGATATACACATAGAAAACAGTTAGATAAAAACACCACAAAAAATATTCACAAAATGTTACTCTTAACATTTCACTCAACTAAACCCCTGCCAAATCACAAACAAATTATCCAAACTTAGTGGCCATTATTTCCTTGTGCTTACTCCTCCACTTCTTTCACCAGAAAAACTACCAAGAATCACCTCTCAACTTTTTTGTTCCATAACCTCATCACAACCTCACCTCAAAGCCACTTATGTAGAACCCGACATAAACCCAACAAACATCAACCTCATTTTATCCACTACAACCACATAATATAATCCACAAAAATCCATAGATGTTTATATTCAAGCATGAAACTCTTCTCTCTGACACTAACTACTACACTTTATTCTATTTTCGGTTGCTTGTGTTGGTCTTTGAATTTTTCCCTCCTTATGGCCATTTCATGTTCGCATGATACTGACTCGAATTGTTGGATCTGTGATATTGTCCTTTCTTTGTGTGGATTTTATGTTCAATATTTCATTTCAATGTCGCATTTGAAGACAAACTCATCCAAAGGTGATACTATGTCTTCTTCCTCTATAAAATCTCGATCTGGATATTTATGTGGTTGTGATAGTCGTATGGTTTCGAACCAATGTAAGAAGGGACAAAATAAAGAAAGGATTTTTTGAAGGTGTGCATTTTGGAGGAGTGATGAAACATCTAATTTGTTCATATGGGATGAAGAAAATAGAGAAAAATTGGAAAATAAAGATGAGAGTAATATGATGTCAGAGTTAGAAGTTGTGGCCTATTTGAAGGTTATGTATGAAGATAGATTGCATAACTTGATCTATAAAATTTTTGATGTACTTAATGGAATTGTGTACTTATAATAAAAGTTTTGATATTAATTTAAAAATTATTTAGTGTTGATTCTGGTATAATACAATTGACATTTATTCAGATAAAATATCACAACGATTAACAGTAATAAGTGTTGGTATAAGGAACACGTTTTCCAGTTTACTACGACTGTCACTAGACCAATATTGGAAGTAACACATATACAACCACGGGCTACATAACAACGCCTGGTCCCGCGTGGTTATATATCTTTCTCAACCGTTAGTAAATGCCTTTTCGTAGTAGTGTTGGATGGACATGATGATCGGTAGGTTGATGATGAGTTGGCTTTGGTCTTTAGTTAGAAAAAGACACAGAAGAAAATAGTCCCCACAAACAGCGCCACTATTCTTACTAGATCAGAATAATCTTCAGTGGTCTGCAACACTTGTGTTCTAAGGTTGAATAAAATCGGGGGGTGGGGTGTTCCTGCAAGATACTCCAATGACAAGTAAGGTTCAACGTGAAAAAAAGAGCAAGTTCAGAATTGGTGAGAATGAATAGAATATCTGACCCTCTAATGAAAATGGTATTTATAGTGCTCCTAGAGATGGGCCATGGTTTCCATTGTGGGGTGGATTTTCTGTCCCACAATGGAAAACTGCCAGGATCCTATGTGAATAGAGAAGATCAGCACGTGGTCTTTGTCCTAGTTAACTGCACCGTGATCTTCGGGTGGTGGAAGACACATTCTTCATGGAGGGCACAATAGCTCACTGGGATTCGGAGAGCAGTTGGTGTAACATCCTAAATTCTCCGGCGAATAATAATAATAAAATCATAATAATATTTTTCATATTCAACGCATTTAGGATGCTACATCATCTAAATCACAAATTGCTCAATCCTTAGGATACATAACACATATTAGAATAAACATAATATAGTATTTATTAAAATAACTTCATTAAAATAACGAAAAATATTGCAAACCCAACAAACAACTTCAAAACAAATATTCTGGAGTTTAAATACTCCACCAGGAATCACCAACATAAAACAAAATGAAATAAAATAAACAAGCGTTTATCCCTAACCCAAGTGTTGCTTATCAGAGCATTACATCAACTCTTAAAAAAGGAAGAGCAACCTCTTCGGATCCCGCAACTCGGACTACTCCTGATTATCTGCATGTTACCCACGTAGAGGCAACACTCAAATAGAATGGGTGAGATATCACAACAATATAAAGAAAAGTATAATTATAAATATACGGAAATAATCATGCTATAGTTGTTATATGTGAATACATAGCTCGAGTTTTCATGATGTTAAAACCCCTGAAATGACATGGTGCGCATCCTAGAAGAGTATGTGATAGCTAAACGTTTAAAAGATAGAAGAAAAGAAAATTTTCCAGAAAATGTACTGATGCGTTGACGAAATCCCTACTCTGGTCGACACAAATTTAAGGCTCACTCCTTGGAAGTTACGTGCCGAGCCTATGGTCAACGCACCACCAAAAGCATCCTGGGAGCTTAAAATCCAAAAGTTACATCGACGCACCTCCCTGTTACGGTCGACACATCCAACTTTGAAGCTTCAACGCCCAGGCCCTGAAAGTTACGCGCCGACCCTCCCTCCTGTAGAGGTCGATGCACACGTTTTGTGCTGAGTCATTTCATTTAATTTTCTTTCTTTTGCCTTATTTCTTTTTAACTGAAACTAACACATATAAATCAAGGTTGTTTTTCATGTGAGCTTTTGAACAATAATAGAGTTAAAGATACACATAGAGAGCACTTCATCTTCAACATTCCTTCTTCAAATTTAACTTCTTCCTAATCAAAGTAGTTGACTTCAAGATCCGAGAATTATTGATAACCCGAATTGAAGAATCTCTTCAGATATGGCTTGTGTTTTGTGGGCTCTTTCTTGAATAAAACCGTTACGGTTTTGTCCTCCAAGATCCGCATCGGTGCGGGGGTTTTTGGTACTGATCTTTCCTTCAAAGGATTCAGCCAAATGAAGCATTAAGGAATAGAGGGTTTGCTCGATTTAGTCACGGGAGCCAGACGGTCTTGAAGGAAGATTTCAGATTCGATCTTGTTCGATTGATATCATCTGAGCGAAAGAAATTTTGTAGCAAATTCGTAGAAATTTCAAGTATCGTTAATCGGAGGTGTACTCGAAGTGATCGAAGCTTGGTTTGGCTCAGAACAAGGATCGTGAAGATGATAGGTTCATCATCATCAGTTGAATTGTGTGAAAAAGGAGTTATTTCTTCACTTGTTACAATTTGCAATTTTATGATAGATTTCTCAACTCTAGATTCTAGAGTTGGGGGCAGTCGTACACCACGCGAGGACGAAATGTGGAACTGCCTTACCAAATTCTCGTGTTCTTTTTCTCACTTTACTTTCATTGTTTGATTGACTCGATTCATAAGATTCAAATTATCAAACTTGCATAAACTGAATTTGTGGTGTGTCGAACTCTAACAAATACATCCTTAACTATCTGTTTTATTGTTATGTGACAAATTTCGACAACACAAATTAGTTAATACAACACTTGTAAATTTCGCTTGCAAGGTGTTTGATAAATTATTTCTTCAAAAAATTTGTCATTGTGCTTAACTTTACTATTTACTATTCTCATTGAAGTATTTGATACTTAAAGAGATTGTTAAAGCGATTAATTGAACAAGTTTAAATCGTATTGATTAAAGCAATTTTTCTCACATCATCCATATGGTTCGCATATTCGATATTATCAATAGTGGATCGTTTAGGCAATTGAAAATCCAAGAGGCTTTCGAAATAATTTTTCTTAAACGCGCAAAATTTAAAAACACTAATCTATTCACCCTCCTTCTAGATCGATCACATCGTCTTACAAGTGGTATCACGAGTGCCAGTTTATCTAGTGCTTCGCTATATTTCTTAGTAGAAAATGCAGAACGATCCAAAAGGGTCTTATACGAGAGCTCTAGTTTTCACCGGTGAAAAGTATAGCTATTGGAAAGATTGTATGTGTGTTCATATCACATCTGTTGATAGAAAGATATAGAAAGTTATCGAAAAATGGTCCCATGGCAATAACCATGACCAAAGATAATGTTACCATACCTAAACCAGAAGCACTATAGGATGAGAATGATGAAAAAAAGTATGCCTATGATTGGAAAGGTAGAAACATGCTTATAGCAGCCTTAGGTGTTGATGAATACTTTTGAGTATCGCATTGCACAACATCTAAAGCCATGTGGGATGCCCTACAAATTTCCCATAAAGGCACAAACAATGTTAAGCTTGCTAGAATCAATACATTGACTCAAGAGTTCGATCACATTATTAATCGCTTACACACTCTTGGTCATGTTACTCCCAATGCAGTTGCTACTAACAAAATTCTGAGATATCTTAATAGGGAATGGCAACCAAAAGTCACCGCTATCAAGGAAGCAAACGACCTGGCCACGCTCAACATCACAACACTATTTGGGAAGCTCCAAGAGCATGAGCAAGAGATCACAAATCTCAACAAGCATGAAAAGAAGAAAGATAGGAAAAACAAAAAGATACAGAAAGGAAGTCTATCTCATTGAAGGCTTCAAGCTCAAAGTCCTCCACCAACAACTCATGTGTAAGTAAGTCTAGTGACGATGATGAGATCTCGAGTGAAGACATGGGGCTGTTTGTGAAAAGATATATCAAATATCTTTGAAATAATGAATTGCAACACTCAGACAAAAATCTTGTCAACTATAGGCAGCAATAAAAAATATCTAAGCAAGATGATCACAAGAAATCAAGATCAAGGGGACCATGCTTCACTTGTAGAAAACCCGGACACTACAAACCGGATTGTCCTCTTCTCAAAAGAGACAAAGGAAAAGATAAATTCCAAAGGAGACCTAACAAAGCTAGAAGAGATTACAATGCTTGGGAAATCAATTAAGAAGAATCAAATAAAAGTGGCTCTAACAATGAAGAAGAAACAGTTAATGTTTTCCTCATGGCTCATCAAGGATAGAATAAAAAGGTAAAACATTCTAAGTATGATGATAGTGATAAAGTGTCTCATATAGAATTTCAAAAAGCATTTGACACTCTACATCACGAGGCTAAAGAAGCCTTCAAGCGACTAGCCTCAAATAAGAAAATATTCTCATACCTTCAGCATAAAGTTTCCGAATCTAAAAAGGAACTTGAAGTTCTTAATGCATCAATGATTGATAAAGTCAAATGTGAAAGCAAAGATGACAATATGTCTTGGCATGATTGGGCTGAATGTGAAACTTTTCATATTTGGCAAAGAGAAGTTAAAACTCTTAAAGCCAAACATGACAAGGCTTTATAACCCAAAATTACATATGTTATTGATAGATCAAATTTCATAAGTAGTATGATTAACCCTTATCATAAATACTCTTATGAGATTAGATATCAATCTAGGAAATGTAATTATCCCAACATATTAACTTGCCTATATTATTGCAAAAGGGGACATACCATAGGAAAATGTCGCTTTAGGAGATTTCTAGTTCCTCAAGGCATTTTCCAATGGTTGCCTAAATGCAACTCATGTACCACTCACACACAAAGACCCAATAAAAATTGGGTACCTACTTCCCTTGTTTAAATTTACAGGTGGAATGTCTTGAGACTACTGAGAGAAGATGGTTCCTCGACAGTGGGTGCTCAAGACACATGACGGGTGACATATCCTTGTTATTTGACTTTGTGGCTAAGAAGAAAGGATTTGTTACCTATGGCGACAATAACAAGGGTGAAATACTCGGTAAAGGTAGTGTAGGTAATTCCTCTTCTACTACAATCTTTGACGTCCTTTTGGTTGATGGCCTTAAACACAATATCATTAGCATTAGTCAATTGTGTGACAAAGGATATAATGTCTCTTTTTCCAAAAAAATGTTGCATTATTGAACATAATGTTTATAAAGAGGATGTGTTCAAAGGATTGAGGGTTAATAATGTATACATGTTTGAATTGAATGAAGTATCCTTGAAAGGTGTCAAATGCCTAATCTCTCCAAATGAAAATTCTTGGCTTTGGCATAAACGTCTTGCTCACTTAAACTTTGATTTGTTGAATAAATTTGTCTCAAAAGATTTAGTAGTCGGATTGCCTAAGGTAAAATTCTCCAAAGATCACTTATGTGATGCGTGCCAAATGGGAAAGCAAACAAGAATCTCGTTTAAATCTAAAAACATTATTTCTAGAACGAGCCCTCTTGAACATCTCCATATGGACCTCTTTCGACCATCTAGAATTAAGAGCTTAAGTGGAAATTATTATGGATTTGTCATTGTTAACGACTAGTCTAGATTTTGTTGGACACTTTTCTTGGCGAACAAGAGCGACACCTTTTCGGCATTCCAAACGTTTTCCAAGATCTTCCAAAACAAATTAAACATAAACATTATTATTATTCGTAGCGATCACGGAGGAGAATTTGAAAATGATTTGTTTGACAGGTTTTGTGAAATGCACGAAATTCATCATAATTTTTCCTCACCACGTACTCCTCAATAAACTAGAGTGGTGAAACGTAAAAATCGTGTTTTAGAGGAACTCAGAATAACTATAATCAATGAAAATCGTCTTCCTAAATACTTTTTGGGCCGATTCCATTAACATTGAATGTTATGTTTTGAATAGAGTCATAATCCTCCCTATTCTAAATAAAACTCCATATGAACTTTTAAAAGGAAGAAAACCAAATATTTCTTATCTTTATGTATTCGGATGTAAATGCTTTGTGTTAAATAATGGAAAGGAAAATCTAGGAAAATTTGACTCAAAAGTTGATGAAGGTATCTTCCTTGTATACTCTCATTCTAGTAAAGCTTATAGGGTATACAACAAAAGGTTACATATTGTTGAAGACTTTGTGCATGTTTCTTTTGATGAATCCTATTCGAAAGTGGTCATAAAGGGTAGTTTATTTGATGGTGCAAGTGTATCTTCGGAAAGTATACCAAAAGATCCCATAGAAAAAGACTCTAATTCTACTAATAACGAGGAAGAGGTGGATCAATTATCCGAGGAAAGAGGGGAGGATCATTCAAGTAATAAAGATGATCTTCCTTTGGAATGGAAAACCTCTAAGGATCATCCCATCAACAACATCCTTGGAGACATATCAAAGAGAGTTACCACTCACTCTAAGATAAGTAACTTTTATTATCATTTTGCTTTCGTCTCGCAAATTGAGCCTAAAAACTCTAAAGACGCCCTATTCGATGAGCATTGGTTTTTGGCTTTGCAAGGGGAACTTAATCAATTTACAAGAAATGAGGTTTGGGACCCTGTCCCTCCTCTGCGAGATCATCGAGTTATTGGTACTAAATGGGTCTTTAGGAACAAACTTGACGAAAACGGAATAATAACTCGCAACAAGGCCCGCCTTGTTGCCCAAGGGTATAATAAAGAGGAAGGCATCGGTTATGAGGAAACTTATGCTCTGGTGGCCCGACTCGAGGCTATACGCCTTTTACTTGTATATGCATGCTCACAAAATTTTAAATTGTTTCAAATGGACGTAAATAGCGCTTTTCTAAACGGATACATTAATGAGGAGGTTTATGTGTCTCAACCCACCGATTTTGATAATTTTGAGAATCCTAACTACGTTTATAAACTTAAGTATGCGCTAAACGGTCTTAAGCAAGCTCCTAGGGCTTGGTACAGATGTCTTAGAAAATTCTTACTAGATCAAGGATTCTCAAGAGGAAAGGTTAACACAACCCTCTTTATTATACGTCAAGGAAAACACTCAATTCTTGTCCAAGTCTATGTAGATAATATTATTTTTTTGTTCCACTAATATATCCTTGGTCAAGGAATTTTCTAAGCTTATGCAGGGAGTGTTTTAAATGAGCAAGATGGGGAGTTGAACTACTTCCTTGGACTTAAAATAAAGCAATTGAGTGAAGGAACTTTCGTGAGCCAAACGAAGTATTGTCTTGATCTGCTCAAATGCTTCGATATGGACGACTCAAAAGTAATTGACATTCTTATGCCTACTGCTGTAAACTTAGCCATGATGAAAATGGTAAGTCCGTTGACACAAAGAGGTATAGAGGTATGATTGGATCTCTTCTTTATTTGACTGGCTCCCGTCCGGACATCATGTTTAGTGTTTGCATTTGTGCTTGGTATAAATTATATCCCAAGGAGTCACATTTAAAATCCGTTAAGCGAATACTTAAGCATTTTATGGTACTACTAAGTATGGTCTTTGGTTCTTCAAGGGAAGTGATTGGTCCTTAGTTGGATACTCCGACTCCGATTTTGTCGGTTTCAAATTGGATAGGAAAGGAATGAGTGGTACTTGTTATTTCTTTTCAAACTCTTTGGTAAGTTGGCATAGCAAAAAGCAAGTTTTTGTTGCTTTGTCAACCGCCTAAGCGGAATATGTTGCGGCCGGTAATTGTTGTGCCCAAATTTTGTGGCTAAAGCAACAATTTCTCGACTTTAATGTCTATCTTGGACGTATTCCTATTTTGTGTGACAATACTAGTGCCAAAAATCTATCTAAGAATATCGTCCTACACTCTCGCATGAAATATATCAAAATATGACATCATTTCCTTAGAGATCATGTCGAGAAAGGAAATGTAGTTTTTGAGCATGTTGATAGTAAAAATCAACTTGCTGACATTTTTACTAAGCCTTTTGCCACTGAGCCATTCTTCCATTTCTGAAGGGAACTCGGCGTTCTCGATATCTTGGATTGATTGCATCTCAATTGAGGTGCATGTTCTAAAGTTTTTTGCTAGCATTTAGTAAAAGAATCATGACAAATTCTCATGGAGGTAGTATCTTCCCAATTCTTAAATCTCTTATTGGCCGTGAATATATTCTTAATTGATTCCGTACTTGACTTATGTTTGTTGTGCGTTTATATGACTGTGCTATCTATTGGTTATTTTTCATATAGCATGACTTAAGAAAAATTTGCAGAAATTATGATTGTCTTGCTGGATGCGTCAACCTAAGCCATTTGTTGCATCGGTGCACTCTCTTTAAATTAGTTCACTATCAGTTTTTAAATACGCTTGCATCGACGCATAGATCAGGGCGGTCGACGCATTGGATAAAACTTTTAGTTTTATTTTACAAATTGGGTTGATTTGTTGCATTCTTCTTATTTCTTCCCAAAGTGTTCCAAAACCGTAGCCTCCTCCAAGACCTCCAGACGAAATTTCTTCACCTTTCTCCAAGATTTGTCAAGAGAAATCATCATGGCCTCTCAAAGGGTTGCAAAGAAGAGGGTTCTCCTCGGCGAATCTTCCCAATCTCAACCAGAATCTTCGGCAACAACTCTCTCTCTCTCCGCTATACTTATTTGACTAAAACTTTTGAGAAATTCAGAAATAGAAAAGTTATGAAACAATTCTACGTCAGTATGAAAACCCTAGGAGATGAACACTTGCCTGAGATTATTGATCTAATTAGCTTTCAAGTGCTTCAAGCCTTCTTTGCCTCTAGTAACAAGTATAATGAAGATTGTGTGAGGTTGTTCTATGATGGTATTAAACAAAACTTTGAAGGAGCCAAGTTTTGTTACCGAATTGATAATAAGTTTTTCATGGTGACCTCTCATGTGTGGAAGGATCTTCTTGGTATGTATTTTGATGAAGCTAATGTTGTTAACTTCTTTGATTCCATTAACATTGTTAATTATGATTTTAAGGTGACCTTAAATTCTATGCTTAAGAAACTGTTTGCTGCAAACATAGTTAACAGTGCTCTATTTCCGTCAAATATGACCACCGTTTCCCTAGCACCACTTGACCGCATCTTATACTAGTTCGTGGGGCACATCATTAGGCCCAAGAAGGGTGGCCTCTCTCGTATTGACAAAGATGAAGTGAAAATCATGTACTGCCTCAAGAATAAGATAAAGGTAAACTGGCCACACTACTTTGCTAGCCGAATGTTTGATCTCTGTGACTCTACTCGTGGCACTGCTCTATGTTACGGATCTCTCATTCAATGAATATTGAACCGTGCGCATATTAGAGTTGCTAGAATACCATATGTGTCCTTTGATACGGATAAAGAGTTCATGCACAAATCTCACAAACTTATGGGATTCATCCGGTGTCCTCAACGACAAGCCTTTCGACACGTTGTGAGATCCAATATTGTTCATCCTGGAAACTCTGATGCTGATATTGATGATGAGATTGACGCTTGTTTGATGAAGGAAATAAAGGTAATAATGTAGAATATGCTGAACGCAACGCTGAGGAAATAGAGGAAGATATTCTTACTGATCAAGGTGGCATGGCTCGAGTACTAGCTCAGATGCAATGAATGAAGTTTCATCAACATGAAGACCTAGCCGTCCAAAATGAAATATTTTCAGCATATGAAGCAACCAAAACTGAGTGATACAACACCTTTCACGGAATGATTCAATCTCAGGCTGACAACTTTGCCTCCTTTCAAACTCAGCTCATGCAATATTACCCTTTCGCCCCAAATCAACAACCACCTACTGATGATATCTGATTATCCTGTTATTGCATTTTGTTTATCTAGTTTATTGTGTTGATTCTCTATTTTTAGGATTGGCTTTATGTTTGGTAAAACTAATTTAGCAGCAATAAGTTAAATAGGATTTATAACTTGTAAGGAGAAAACAGGTTGAAGTTCTATTTAATGGAGAAAAATGTTGTGTTGAAATGTTTCAACATCTGGAACAACATGTCGAAGAAGATGTAACGACATCGTGTTTGAGTTGACAAATTGGATTCTATTATGAAGAAAAATATTCATTAGGAGAATCATTTGCAGAATTGTAACAACTCACTTGTTGTTACTTGGAGCCCAAATTATGGAAATATATTAGGAAGACTTGATAGGAGAATCTGTTGTGGATTTGTTGATTCTCTATTTGTTCTTATAACAATATGGAGATATTTATGGAGAATATCTTGGAGCAGTTTTAGCAGCAGTTTGTTATGTCAGTTTGTTATGTTTTGAAGTCTCAATTCCAATTTAGTAATAGGTTATAAATAGAAGCTTTATAACCTAAGTTTTGGCACCAGCCGAATTTAGTAAATATGTAGTTTTTAGGGTTGAGTCTATAATAACTTTCTAGGAGAGTTGGTTTGTAGGTGAACCACCTAGATTGTGGGATGGTCACTGATTTGTACCTTGAAGCCTGTAGGCAAGAGGATTATTTTACTCACTCAAAAGTTGTGAAGCAATGAGTGTAGTTGTGTCCTTGGAAGAAGCTGTGAAGCAATTCCAAGTTTGTTTGTGTCACATGTGTGACTATTTTGTATTGTGTTTGAAGTGTGGTATCTTCAAAATGTTTTTAGTTGTGTTCAGACTAAGGTATCTCCAAGATGATTGTGTTAGGAGCCAAGCAATTAATGTAGATGTTTGTGTTATAGTGACTGATAGACATCACTGAGATGATTGGAATTGATCGGAGGTTCTCATATCTAAGTGTGGTATCTTAGGTAGAAGGGAAATTGGGTAGTTTGATTAAGTTATAAGTGTAAACATGGAGTTTTCCCTTCGAATTAATAATGTTGATGGTGAAATTCATTCCTGGCTTAGTATGCCCCCAGATGTAGGTTGGTTAGAACCGAACTAGGTTAACAATTCCTTGTATTCTTTTGTTTTCTGCATTGTTAATTGTATGTTCTACCTTGTCTGTTTTATAATGTCAGATCAGATGTCATGACATCCGGAGTCTGCCCTCACTAGAATTTCAATTGGTATCAGAGCAGGAATTTTTTCTGTTTCTGGATGAGATCCTTGGGGGATACTTTCTGGTTGTATACAAGGTAGACTATTATTTGAACAAGGAGTGTTTATATTATATGATCCCTTGAAGTGGAGGATGAACATATTTGTGGAAAGCTAGATCAACATAACCAAAACTTTTGTACTTCTTGAAGAGAGAAGATAATGATGCTAGAACAAGAAAGTTAAATCCAAAGACTTTTCTCTGTATTGTTCAGCCTATATTCAGCATAGAGAAAAGATAGTCAAAACCTTCACGCGGGAGTGAAGTTATTGATAAGTTAACATTTGTGCTTATGTGTTTCCATATTGTTCAGGATATTGGTTAGGTCTAGTATGTTTCTTGGTGGAGAGGAAAGCTTATTATAGGGTTGATTTATTTTCAATCCTTATGTGTTATTCTTAAAAGTGAATTATGCAGTAAGCATTCTGTACATTTTGTTGAAGTATGGCTATATTCCGCTACATAGCCTCTGATGCGACCCCTAAAGTGAAAGAAGGAACCTAGGGTTATTTTTATTCAACAAAATATTTAGCAGATTTTCACAACGTTATAAAAAGTGTCAAAGACACTTGAGATCTCTCTCAAGTCCACTCATAAAGGCATGTATTAATAGAGTTGATGAGTATCAATTGATCAATGATTCTCATATGCATCTGCAAATTGTTTGAAGACCTTGAAGACTATCAAGGATGATGTGTTCCAAGGAGATGGAACAGATGATCTATAAGATGTTAGAACATTATTACTGGTATGCAACTACCAGTTGAAGAACAAATGTTCTGGGTGCTAAACAAATGTAGTGTGAGTACATATGTTTAGAACCTGCTCCTGATCTGGAAGATGAGATATCTGCTTATCAGTTGATCAGGACACAATCAACTGGTTATTATTCTCCAAATGTCGGTTTATTTATGACCTATGCTTATGGGAGTATCAAAGTAAAGCACAATGCAATTAAGAAGACTCATAAAGGTACTTCCTTCAGTCCCCTTATGAGAAATTAAGATGAGCTTATATCTGGTACATTCTTCTGATCAAAGGAACTAGATATGTGAAGAGTTGTTCATGACCATATAACATATTTTGTTTGGAGTGAATCACTGTCTCAACCACTATGAATTATAGTCATGCATATTGAATGACCTAAATATTTTCCGGAAGGGTATTGTCAAGATGAATCAAGGAAGGCAGTTATCTTAAAGAAACTACATACTTTGTGTTATGCCATGATTAAGTCATTCCGAAACCTAGTTGAGGAATCTCCTCTGTACAGACTATGGCATCCATCATCTCAAAATCGAATGAGAGTCTAAAGAAAAGCTTATTGAGATATGGATCATATTTTTCCTTGATATGTAAATTGTTTGGATGTAAAGTGGCATTCTGATTGCTTCTTGTCCCCAATGTTATGAATAACGAATTATGGATATTACCCCCAGAACCATAATGGATGATGTTGTATCAGATGTCAAAACATCATCTTAAAGTCTTTAGTTATTGAAAGTTGTATTATTGCCATAAAGTAAATATAAGTGTGAAGATGTAATCAATCACGATTATCTAGTGTGAGTAGTTAATTCTAACTGACTAACTGGTAGGTACTTTGACGAGAGACTAAGTACTTATTAGATGTGCAGCCTAAATGCAAAATTTATATACTCTGTCAGGAGCTGAGTATCTGTATGAAGATTTCATGGCCTAGTGTGGACTAAATATCAATACTAAAGTTCACTGTTATCTTCACAAGTCAACAATGTGTGGCAATGTTATCTCGTGATTATTTGAAGAGCTGATTCAACTAAGGAGATGCATACAGATGCTGTCAAATATCTTGATGGGAGTTGGATATTTGTGATAATTGTGTGGAAATATGAGTGAAGAAAGAGATATAGATTGTGATGTATATAAGAGAATGTTCGACATGAAGATGTAACATCACAACTATTGAAGACACCATAAATTGAAGAAAGATGATAAGGTTCAGACTTATCGTTCAAAGACTTATAATTAGTTATACACATAGTTAACAAGGAGGTTTCTTCTATTACAAGTTCTGAGTGTGGCAATTTGAATCTTATGAAGCAAGCAAACTAAGGTTCCTAATTTGGAAGCGTGGCAATTTCCAATTAAAGAATACTTCAATTATTATGAGGACCAACAACAAAGATGTCCTTATTTTGTGTATCTCAGGGGGAGTAAGGGGTATTAAGATCAGCAAAGACAATGTAATTCTGCTTCTAATCATATGGAAAGTCTTTTAAAGACAAATCTTTTCAAGCCACAAGAACAATGTCGAACAAGAAGTTCAGACATATCTCAAGACATGTTTTATCCTTAAAGACCAGCAAGGATAGTTCTTAAACTTTTAATCTAAGACGTGTATTGGTGGTGTGTATCACGTGTTCTGACTTGGTGCATGTTTTGGAAATTGTCAATTCCAAAATAAATAGGTTGTATTAAAGGCATTCATTGCCTTCATCCTATGCACAAATTCACCTGATGCGGTTCTTATTGATGTAGCGTGTCTTGACCAAGACAATTGGTACAGTCTAGGTATGTTATTTTAGTTGCTCATGTATTTAGAGTGTCCTTTTGTTTCTTTTTCTTCCCTTCACTTTTTGTTGTGTCTTCGTTTGTTTTACTCTCATGTCCTTCGTTCGGATATGGGTAACTTTAGAGTCTGTGAAGGTTATGTTTGTCAACTTGTGGAAAACATAGGAAAAAAGGGTAATATTCAGACGTTGTTAAGTCTGAGGTCAATCTTTGCAGCTGTTTTTGCAAAGATGTTGAATAGGATGTCCTATTGTGAGTTTGTTTGTTCTATAAGTTTGTGCAAGTTTTTGCTTTGTGTCTTGTTCTTTAGTTATATACACAAATTGGGTCTTGTGTTCTGAGTTATCCAATATAGTGGTCTAGTTCTCTATGTCTGTAAATGTATAGTTCAAGTGTTTGTTTCTATTAGTGAGTTTCCTCTTGTGCTCCAAAAGAGGATGTTGTGTCAATCTATGTCATAGCATAGTTCTCAGTTTGAGGGGGAGTATTTAGTATCTTCTTCCTCGTGTGCATCATGGCCTCAGTATTTCTCCTTCTTTGTGAAGATGGTGCCTATGATGTTATGTTTCATGTGCTATAGTAAGTTCTCCTTCAACAAGCCTTTGTCTTATTATGAATAAAAAAGGGGAGAACTGGTTATGTTATGCTATCTTTGAAGAGAAGCTTTTAAGGGAGAGAAACATTGTGGGATCTGTGGGATCCTTAAAAGAGAGAGAAAATTGGAGTTGGACCTTCCAGAAATATCTCCTAATATCTCCTAGAAAACTGAAGACTGTCACTTATAAAGTTTGAAATAACATAAACAGTGACTACTAAAGACTTCTAAATTGTTGCTGCTGTATTAAATTGTTTAAACCCTTGTAAATTTTATTATGCTTCTGTAATACAAATGTTATGTAAATTAGTTTTATCCAAAATAATCCAAAGGGGGAGATTTTTTATTCTCTATTTTTAGGATTGGCTTTATGTGTGGTAAAACTAATTTAGCAGCAATAGGTTAAATAGGATTTATAACTTGTAAGGAGAAAGAAGGTTGAAATTCTATTTAATGGAGAAACATGTTGTGTTGAAATGTTTCAACATCTGGAACAACATGTCGAAGAAGATGTCACGACATCGTCTTTGAGCTCACAGATTGGATTTTGTTATGAAGCAGAATATTCCTAAGGAGAATCTTTTACAGAATTGTAACAACTTACTTGTTGTTACTTGGAGCCCAAATTATGGAAATATATTAGGGAGACTTTATAGGAGAATTTGTTGCAGATTTGTTGATTCTCTATTTGTTGTTATAACAATATGGAGATATTTGTGGAGAATATCTTAGAGCAGTTTTAGCAAGCTGTTTTGGAGAATATTATGGAGCAATTTAGCAGCAATTTGTTATGCCAGTTCGTTATGTTTTGAAGGCTCAATTCTAGTTGAGTAATAGGTTATAAATAGAAACTTTGTAACCTAAGTTTTGGCACCAGCCGAATTTAGTAATGATGTAGTTTAAGAAGTCGTAACAACTTTCTAGGAGAGTTGGTTTGTATGTGAACCACCCAAATTATGGGATGGTCACTGATTTGTATGTCGAAGTCTGTAGGCAAGAGGATTATTTTACACACTCAGAAGCTGTGAAGCAATGAGTGTAGTTGTGTCCTTGGAAGAAGCTATGAAGCAATTCCGAATTTGTTTGTGTCACATTGTAACACGGTGAACTGACTTTGTGGGTTTTGTATCGCAAATGTGCGGATAGCAAGAGTCGCCACCGACTTTTCTTTTATCCAATTAAGGGAAGGTGAAAAGAACAGGAAAAGACCTCCGTTAGATTCTGAGTAAGGGAGAAGGTTATGAAAAGGGAAGGTATTAGCACCCCTTTCCATCCGTAGTTATCTACGGGCTCTTAGTTAATCTTAGATCACTTTAAAAATGTGCTTTCTGTGTGTTTGAAAAGGAATTTCACTTTGACTTTGTAATGATTCATGTAGGAATGTATACAAAGTGTTCGGAAATGTTTCGTTTTGAAAAGAGTTTGAACTTTGATAAAAGTGTGAGGTGTGAAAAGTATTTTTGATAAGAGCAAGCAACTAAAAGTCTTATTACCTACTCAGAATTGGTCGTTTTCGTGTTATTTTACGTTCCTTTAGAATAGCGTTATCCATAGTTGGTAGGTAACTCCATTCGTTGGATGTAAGCGGGACATTCGAAGGGACATCGTATGGTCATAGAAAGCAACTTGTAGGAAGTATCCTAGCACATTCGAAGGGACTATCATCATTTTCGTGGCGACAATCGAGGTCAAGATCATGTATTCGGAGGTGACATCGTGGGTCTTATGATCTTTGTATCGAAGGGACTATGATGATTTGTTTGAAAACAACAGTGATAGAATACCTCGTTCGAGGGACATGACCATTTGTATTCGTAAGGCAACGAGAGAATTACCTAAAGGGTGCGTGAAAAGAGTGTGTCAAATTCAGATATGTTGTCTTGAAAATTAGAGTGAGCTATGTTGATTTTAGTCTTGCCATACACACCTAATTACTAGCGTTTATAGGTGCGGAAATTAAAATGCGGAAAGTAAAAGTGCGGAAAGATAAATCCTACGCTATTACATGGCTTTGGGGCAGATACATAATTTAAACTTGCGGAAAATAAAAGCTCTAATTAAACTATTACATCCCATAAGCGATTACATTATTGGAAAAAAAAACAAAAAAAGAAATCGTCAAAGCAGGATAACTGTGAAAAGATGAGAAATCGGAAAATCGAGGAAATCGAATAAGAGAAAATGTTAGTAAAATGCAAATTTTAGATGAGAAAATATTTCATCTGGAAATAACATTAATATGCTAAAATAATTTTTTGGGATTTTTTGGAGATAATTTGATAATTAAAAACTAATTAAAAGTGATTTAAATGATAAATTAGGAATAAAAATAAATATGCATGCAAAATAATATTTTTTAATTTTATAAATTAAATAAACATTTTCTGAAAATAAATGCAAAAAGAAAAATATTTTTTGGTATTTTTAATGCATGAGAAAAATTATTGAAATAAATTAAAATGCATGTGAACATATTAAATAAAATATAAAAATAGAAAATATGAGAAAAATGCAAAGTTTGTAAAAAGAAAGCAAATCTGGTCCTGATGAGGTTCGAACAGGGGACCAGGAGGAGTATCTACACACAGTGAACGCTTTAACCACTGGGCCATCTTTCATTAGATGTCATGGATTGGAAACACGTGATCATGAGCGTACACGCGTCGTTGCTTGGTGAAGTCAAGACACAGTCAGCTGGTGGACCCCGGGTGGCACGAATGGACGAATCGGAACGCATGGAATTGCCACGCACGCTCGCTGCCGGTCAAAGGAGTCCACGACGCCGGAGCCCTAGCTCCGGTCGTCTTCTCCGACAAGCATCAACCTGAAAAACCTGAAAAATGCATCGTTTAAAGCAAAACAAGTGCCCAGATCAACTAATTCGACCCCTCTGATCACAATGGTGAGGTCCTTTTGTCCTGAAACAACCTGGATTCTTAGTTTCGAATCTTACAGCTCTTGGAACCCTAATAATGGCAATACGAGTTCTATACGTGAAACCTCACATGTAACACGTCTATCATGATCTAATGAATACCCTGAGTGCATACAATCAGTCAAAAACAATTAGTAATGCATGAAACATGAAAATCGAAAGTAAGAAAATTTCAAACCGGTGAGAACTAGATGGCTTGATCTGGGACGATTTAGCTTCGAGCAAGGGTTGATTCTGACTCCTGGGATGTCAATGAACAAGATTGGATGGTTGAAACACCTTGAAACTTGCTGCAATTTGAAATTCGATTTTTCCAACTTTTGAGAAAATTTTTGGCAAAGTGAGGGCTGTGTATGGGGCTAGGGTTTCGTCCCTTTGTCTTGTGAACTTGCTGGCTATTTATAGAGGGATTTGAGAGAGAAAAAACAAGGCAAAAAGATTTGAATTGGAATGCATTCAATGATTTTCAAATAAAAATCAAATTTTTGAAAGAAATTTGATTTTCTCTTAAATGTATGATCATGCACGAAATTGGCAAGTGTTTTGGGCTTCCTTGGACCTCAAGTTTGATCAAAATCCAATCATCTTGAAAAAATATCTTATTTTCATATTTTATATAATTTAATTTTGAATTAAATGGTTTAAAATTAAAAAATAAATTAATAAAATAGAAAATTGCCATGGCCAAGCATTTATAGGTCACAGATAATGTCATGAGCAAGTTTGGATCAAAATATTATAGGCCCATTTGGAAAATTTTGCATTTTGACCAAAATGTCCTTTTGTGCAATTGTCCAAAATTGCCCAACTTCTGAATAGTGTATCTTGCTCAATTTTCCACATTTTTGAGTGTTCTTGGACTTTTTGGAAAGCTCTAAGAGTCCTCTAACCAACCTCTTTGGTTTCATCTCAATTGGAATTTCCATGCTCAATATATCTTCAAAACAAAATGTTGACTTTTTGTTGACTTTGAAAAGGACCTGTAATGTTTTGATCCATACTTTCCAAATGAAGCATTTTTTGAACATTCTTGTGAGACATGAAGTTGTAGAGAATTGATTTTCCTTCAAAACAAGAGGTGGTGTAAAAATTTCTGAGAAAGTATGAAGAAGTTATGATCAGTCAAAGTTCAGTTGACTTTTCACCTAGAAACCCTAATTTGGAAAGTTGACTTTTGAGCAAATCTTGAGTTTTCTTGATGAATCATGATCAACCCTTGATCAAATGATTAATGTAACTTCAAAATGAGGATGTTGACCAAAAATCATGAAGTTTGACTGTATGTTGACCACGGTTGACTTTTTGTCCAATACAATTGATTTTCAACCATCTGAGCAATTGTCTGAGGAAACTTGACTTGTGAGGCTTGAAACTTGACTTGGAGAATCTTTGAAGCATATGAAAAGGCATGATGACCATTGGAGATGTTGGAAGTCCATCTTGATCTGAGAAATGCCAAACCCTAATTTGGGTTGATTGTTTAGGAGAGGGTTTATCTGATCAATCCTTGAGGATCCTTGAGTATGGATGTATGAAATATCTTGAGGAAATGGAGGGAAAATTTTGGGGTATGACACACATGTGTGATTGTTTTGTATTGTGTTTGAAGTATGGTATCTTCAAACTATTTTTAGTTGTGTTTGGATTGAGGTATCTCCAAGCTGATTGTGTTAGGAGCCAAGTAGTTGATGCGATTCTTTGGTGTGATAGTGGTGATAGACATCAAGAGGTTATTGAAAGTGAGGAGGTTCACATATCTAAGTGTGGTATCTTAGGTAGAAGGGTCACTGGGTAGTTTGATTAAGTGAGAAGTGTAAACATGGAGGTTTCCCTTCAAATTAATATTGTCGATAGTGAAATTCATTCTTGGCTTGGTATGCCCCCAGATGTTGGTTGGTTTGAACCGAACTGGGTTAACAATTCCTTGTGTTGTTTTGTTTTCTGCATTGTTAATTGTATGTTCTACCTTGTCTGTTTTATAATATCATATCAAATGTTATGACATCCTGAGTCTTCCCTCACTAGAATTTCATATTGTATTTGGTATTTTATTGTCATGACTGTACTATGTGTGCGTTTGTGACTTGATTTTTGTGTGTTTGTTTGTTACTTCATGGATACCTATTTAATGTTTCTTGCACAATGTATTACTATGTGTATTCGTTGTGTATCCTAAAATTTCACTTTGTCATATAAATTCCCTTTACTTTTATATTGTGTTATCTTTGACCTTTGCCTCTCTCTTTTTGATGTTGTCAAAGGGGGAGAATATGATGAATTATGGCTCGAGAAGAAATGTAAATTCATTTTCATATGCATATTCTCAAGGGAGCATTGCTACATATTCAAATTTATTATTCGCATAGCATACTTCTATGACTCTCGTATACCTCTGTGCTTTTTCTTATGTACAGGTGCTACTTTACATTTGTTTGTTTTGTCATCCTCAAAAAGAGGGAGTATGTGAATGCATAGCTCGAGTTTTCATAATGTCAAAACCCCTGAAATGACGTGGTGCGCACCCTAGAAGAGTATGTGATAGCTAAACGTCTGGATGATAGAAGAAGAAAATTTTCCGGAAAATGTCTTGATGCGTTGACGAAGCCTACTCAGTCGACAAATTTAAGGCTCACTCCTGGAAGTTACGTGCCGACCCGATTGTCGGCACCAGCAAAAGCATCTGGGAGCTTAAAATCAAAAGTTGCATCAAGGCACATCCCTTTTCGGTCGACGCATCCAGCGGAAGCTTGATGCCCAGCCCTAAAAGTTCTGCTGGCCCTCCCTCCAGGGTGGTCAACGACGGCGTGTTGAGTCATTTCATTTAATTTTCTTTCTTTTGCCTTATTTCTTTTTAATTGAAACTACCACATATAAATAAAGGTTTTTTATTTGAGCTTTAGAACAAGGATAGAGTGAAAGATACATAGATGACACTTCATCTTCAATATTCCTTCTTCAAATTCAACATCTTCATAATCAAAGTGGTTGAATTCAAGATCCGAAATTGTTGATTACGTTCGAATTGAAGAATTATTGATTTAGGTTGTGTTTTGTGGGCTATTTCAATTATCCTTGATCATCTGGACCGTCGAGCTCTGACGTTAAACAAAGCGCTTGTTGGGAGGCACCCAACATTGTAAGTATTTTGTTGCACTCATTTGACTTGTCCCTTTGTTAATTTGTTGTTTTAAAAAATTTCAAAGTTAGTCTTAGCGCATTTTACCCATCTGGCGAAACTTTCGCTTAGCGTCTGGATCTGCGCTTAGCGCGATCGTGAATTTTAAAAATATATGTATATATTTTTCAAAAACCGGTTTTCTTGGGCCCACTTAATCACAGGTTAATTGTAAATAAAATAGGGTTAGTTTCACTTTGTTTTTAACTTTTCCCTCTTCATTCAAAACTCTCTCAAGAAATTCAAAAACCCCAACCCCAAATCAACAAATTCTTGCGAATCTCTTGTTCCAATCATTAACCCAAGCATCAAAGTAAGTTATTCTATCGTTTTCCCTTTTCAATTTCGCTATTTTCTGCTGTTTAAGTTAGATTTTGGAAACCTAGGTTTTGGAATTTTTGATTTTTCTCTTAGGATTAGGTTGTTTAGATTGTAGAGAAGGCTTAGGTTAGGATTTTCGATCATAGTAGGCTTGTTTTCCTTGAGGAATTTACTTTTTCTGAAGAATTTTTAAATCGCGAGAGTTGGCGCTTAGCGGTCTGCAGAATTTTGAAAAATTCTTCTGCTGTGTTTTTTAATTGTCCGTTGTGTCTTGATGCTTTGGTTGATTGGTTTCTACTGCTATTTGCATGAATTATCTCTAACGGGCATTTCAGTGTCGATTTTCGTTGATTTTTGTGTTGTTTTCAGATGGCTCCTAAAAGACAATGGGTTTCTTCCGCCGGGGCTGGGTCCTCTCGATCGGTTCCTTTTGATGGTGATCGATTTCTAGGGCCTGCTCAAGAGGCAAGATACAAAGAGCTCGAGGAGCGGAACATTTGGACCGAGCGGATCATCCGGCTCCGAGAGCAGGGCCATTATGCCACCCCTGATGCTATCCTGGACAACTATGGTTTGGGCGTTTTGTGTGAGCCCCAGACCAAAGTTAATGTTGAGTTGTAAAGGGAGTTCTACGCCAATGCCATTCCGATTGAGGGGCGTGATTACCCGTTCACTTCTGTTGTGAGGGGCAAGTTGGTCTCCTTCTCTCGCACTGCTATCAACAATTACCTGGGCATAAATTGGACAGCCCCAGAGGATCAGTTAGATGTTTACCACGACCACCTGGCTCGTGGTAATTGGGATCATGCTATGTTGCGGAGGAAGCTATGTTTGTCTGGACACTCTCATGAGCTGAATAGGGCTGGCTGGCCAACCACTGAAATTCAATCGGTCCAGCCTGAAGACTAGTGCCCGTGTGCTGATGTCTGTGGCTCTTTATAATCTAAGACCTAGAAGCCACACATCTTCTATTCCCATGGAGACCGCCGACCTCATTGCTTATATGCTCGATGAGGAGAAAATTGATTTTGGTCGGCTTATTGCAAATGAGCTAAAGAGGGTCGCATTGAGTTATATCTCCATAGGGGAGCGTATAAAATATGCCCTAATTTATCCTGGGTTGATCATGGGCCTTCTGAAAAGGGCCAAAGTTGTTTTTCCTGCTGTGGGGCACCTTACTATAGATGGGATCATTGATGATAACTACTGTGATCGCTATTGTAGGGCCTTGGATGATAACTCTGCTGCCTAGGCTGTTCCTGTAGCTGCTGCACTTCCTCAGGCCAGTCCCTCTGAAGAATGGAATCGGCAAATGCATTTTGCTCATCAGAGAGCATTTATGTATATGCACGAGAGCATGGAGCAACTAGCGTTGCAAATCAGAGAGTCGGGGGTGAATCACTTCACTCGTACGAGCGAGAAGCTGAGTGCTTATGCTGGTTGGCCCGGGGTCGGGCCAAATGTAGAGGAGGAGGTGGGTGATGGCTGATGGTGATGAGCAGAGTGATGATGATGGAGAGGGCAGTTCTAATTCTGGTTCTGAGACTCTTGGAGATTCCATCCTCGAGGCTTCAGATTGATGATGTTCTTTTATTTTTTCTTGTCTTTATTTTCATTTTAGCACTTTCTAGTTTTTAGTTTTTATTTTTGCTTTTTAGTTTTGTTTTAACTTTTGGATTTTGTTGGTTGCCATCCATTTTTAGGATGTGCTTGTAATTCCAATTGGCATTTTGTAGGCATGGAGCCTAAACACTTTTTAGTTTTAAAACACCATTTTGGGGTGTCTTTTATTTTATTTTATTTTATTTTGTTTTATTTTATTTTTTAGATTATAGTTTACTTATTTTGAATTGTACTACTTTTGGGTTTGTCCCGGTTTTTCAACGGTACTCCAAAGCAAGTAAGTGTGTTTCACCAAAGTGATGGTGATGATATAATTCTCGACTCGATCCTCAAATAAGGTACATATTTAATCGTTTTATAGAATATTAACATGTCTATGAAATTTGTGCTTTATGCAAAATATCTCGGCATCTACAAAAAAATTTGTGTTCACATTCGAATCATTAGGACTAAAACCACAAAGGTGAGAAGCTTTCCACCTTATACCAAATATAGAGTGTCTAATAGTTTTGTTAACTCGTGTGATTCATGCTTAATCTTCATTTGTTTGTGATAATTTGGAAACTTAGAGATGATCAAGGCAATTTTTGTGCATTATGAGAAAAACCATCAATTCCAAAAGGGCTTTAACTAACCGTGAGTGAGTGAATTCTTGTGAACCCTTTTGAGCTTAAATCGTATTTGTAGGATGAATTTATCAAATCGACTAATTGTTAAGTAGGCCACTTAATAGTTGTTGATAATCTTTGAAAATTCGATGATAATTCATTCTATAATTTTTTCTTGTTTGTGAATACCAACCTTTTTTGTTGATTAACCCTTGAAGAGCATGTTCTTGAATAAAAAAGGATTGATATAAATGAAGTTGGGGAGGTAGATCAAAAAGAACCTAGAATTGATGACACAATGATCCTAAAGAAAGAGAAAAAAAATAGAGAAAAGAAAAATACAAAAGATGAAAAATTTGTATCTGAAAAGAAAACAAAAGAAAAAAAAAGAAAAAAAAAAAGAGGATCATTTTGTGGAAAAGAAAAGAGATTGTGAATAATAAGAAGGAAGTGGGAATTAGTTTGTGAAATTCTCTTCATATTCTTTAACCCAATTTGTTTCAATGGCTTTGTACTTAAATATCCCTTGTTTCTAACCTAAGCCAAGTTACAATCCTTGAAAGTCCTTAGTGATCTTTGTTTCCATTTTGTCATTTAACGTGTTTCGATGAATGCATGAATTATTCTGGATGTGCATGACTATTAGTGAGAGTGTTTAGTCCTTTGTAAATATTGCATTTTGTTCTTCGTGAATATTGAAGAAATGATTAGGTGATTCAAGTGTGAACATATCTGTTTTTTTTGTTTACATGTGTTGATATATTGTGTTTAGAACTTAATTCATATCCATGTTGTGTTTCGAAGAAGCGATCGATGCGTGCTTTTGCCGGGTATGTTGAGTTTGAACCATCATTCTTGTGGGAGTTGCATGCTTATATTTTGTTTCTTCTTGCTTAGTGAGATTATTGACTTTTGTTTGGGGACAAACAAAGAAGTAAGTTGGGGGAGAGTTGTTAAGGACCAAATTGTAGCTATTTTGTACATGATTTTGTGGTCCTTAACAATGCCTTTTTAATTAATTAGTAGTATTTATTCTAGTATTTTGGTTTAATTATGTTTTTATTTAGTTTTTGTTTATAATATATTATTTAACTTAGTTTACTTTTAATTGTAGGTTTTTATTGATTAATGATCTCAAGCTTGGATTCAAGGACACTTGAAGAGCTCTTGGGATGATTCTTTTTGAATGAATTTTTGGATGAAGAAGCATGCTTCAGGTCGCGCTCAGCGCGGTTGCAGCATGAGCGCGCTCAGCGCGCATAACCGGGCTTAGCGCGGTCTGCGAAAAACAGAAAAAGGACAGACCCATGCTTTCACCTTTTGAGCCACCTAACCCATCATTTCCAGCTGGCTTTTGGTGTGTTAGGCAAGGGAGCTTCACTTCATCATCATTATCTTTCATTGTTGTAAAATTAGGGCATAGATTTTGTAAGAAAAACATAGTTTTTCATCTTGATTCTTCAATGTTCATCATCTCCTCCAACAATCTTGTGAGCAAAGCAACCATGGAAATGTGTGGCTAAGTTCTTTTTGTGTCAAGATTAAAGGTAGTTGATCTAACTAGTATGTATTTCTTTTAATCCGTTTGTGTATGAACATGGTTGATGATTAATATAGTTGAATATCTTTGTTCTTCATCTTTATGCTTTGAAACTTGCTTGAAAAAGAATGCTTCAAAGTAGACCTAGGATATTCATCCACTAATGAACAAATGCTATAGCTAGATTTGTGTGTTAGTGTTTACAAGTATTGAGCTTAATGTTTATCATGTCAATAGTTGAAGTGAGAAATCATTCAAGGATTAACATGATAAAACTCACAATCTTGGTGAGGAATCAATAAGATTGAGAGGATATGTATTTATAGAAATCATCAAACTAGTTCATCACTTGATTAATAGAATGCATATGAAACTAGGTCAATGAAACTAATCTTGACATGCTTCCATCAATTGAAAGCAAACTCCAACTCTCTTGAATCCAAACCATAACTCTCTTTTGAAAAGACTAATTTAGTTACTTGTTTGGAAATTCATGATACTAGTAGCTTAGGAAACAAACCCTTCGGTTACTTTAATCTTAAAATACGCTTTTCTATTGAACGACTACAATATACACCAATCCCTGTGGAATCAATAATTAAAAATACTTGTTCGCGGAATCATCCTACAACACACAACACATTGATATGAATTGTCATCAATGCCTTTACCTATACCAACCACCTGCTGTAATTCATTAGCAACAACACATTGCATCACCACTACAAAATTCACACAATTATTATACAACATACAATCAATAATTCATACGAAAGCGATTAACTTCATAAAATAATTACCTACTATATTGGGAACCATTTTAACATAATAAACAACGTTCTTAGGTTTACGACAATTCGAGCGGTGCGTCAAACGGACAGTCGAGCGCAAAGTTATGGATTTTCAAAGATTTGAAAAATTGTCAGCTTCAGTGAAATAATGAGTTACCTCATAATGGTAATCGGTTACTTCAACTCCGATACGCTTCTATGATGCAAATTTTGCTTGAGTTAACTGGTTACCTCAGAATGGTAACTGGTTACTTCACTGAGACAATAACCAATAATTCCAAATTTTGACTGAGGTAACCGGTTACCTCAGAATGGTAACCAGTTACTTCATTGAACTAGTGACTAAAATCCCCTAACTTTTTTGAGCTAACCGATTATCAGTCTGAAGTAACCGGTTACTTCACTATTACAGAGCCAAAAACAAGAATTTTCTTCTGCTACGGGATTGCCCTATTTTCACCCAAAAATAAGTTTTTCCCATACATCAAAACATGTTACTTCATGAGATCATTAATCCACACCATACACAACAATTTAAATCACAAGGTTACACAAATTTCATCAATTTCTATTGCAATTTCATCAAGATTTCATCATTAGATTCAACATGCATTAACAAACCAATTCATAAACAAACCCCCACAAAACCATGAAATCAAATTCCCCATATACCAATAATTATACTATCCATTAGAGAGCTGGAACCCCACCCTTACCTTTAGATTGAAGGTTGCTATATGTCTCTAACAATGGATTTTTCTCTTACCCTAATCCTCTTGCTTCTTCTCTTTCTCTTCTACTTTTCCTTATTTTCACGATGTAAGTAATGAAAACTAAAACCCTAACTCTTCCTATTAGTCACTTTTACCCTTATGACCCTTTTTATTGTTTTTCCTTTTCTACCTCACTTATGCTTCTAATATTACCACTTTGCCTTCATCATACTTCTACTAAACCATTTATTTTAATTAATTCAATAAAAAATCAAGCAAATTAGTAACAAACCTCTATTTTCTAATATTTCTAAACTTAATAATTTATTATTAAATTAATAAATGTAAAACAACTCACTATACTCCTTAAACCCGACACTACCCCACACATAGCAGTACCACACATAAAATTCAACACATGATTTATCGGATAAATTATTACTACGAAATTAAATAATTAAATTAATAATTGATGCTGATGTGTCCTTATAAGGGTACGTGGAGAAGACGCTCCCCAATAGTCATGACAGTATGGGTCATATCATTTGGCCTTCCTTGGAGTAGTACTGAATTGGGCCGTTCCAGACAATGGGTCAGCCACATGCCCATTGCAAAACAATTTTTTGCGTGGGATTAGTGTCAGTTTCAAGGATGACACTTTAGCCTTGAATCTAATAGTGGCTTCTAGTTGATGCTAACTAGTTCCCATTAAAAATGATGTTAAAGCGAAGCTAAAAACATAGAATAAGAATTTGACACTATTAGTGCTAGTTTTGTGAGATGGTATTTCTATAATGTGAAGCCATTTTCGCCTTCGACTATGGTCGATGCTAGTTTTTAAGTTCTCATGTTGGAGAATACTTCTTTGAGTTGTGGCCACCATTAGCTTTGACTGTGGTCGACACTAGATTTTAACATATAATGTTAGAGACACTATTTCTTTAATAAAAACTCTAGTCTCTACGATGATAGAATAGAATGTCAATATCAACGCAGTTGGCCCCAACAACAACGCCAAAAACTTGACACTATCGGAAGCGTGCGACTATGTCAAAGTAGTAAAAAGTTATCGAATCCACAAGGACTAATGGTTAAGTACTGATTTCTACTTGTATCATTGTATATCTAGAGCGAATCAAATATTTAGGAAAAACAAACTTAATTGGAAAATATCTTAAGTGAAAGAAACTTATTTTCAAAAGCACTTTTTGGAATCAGCTTAATTGCAATTATCTTGAGAATTAATAAAACAAACAGGATGTAGGATCATGATTTCTTCCTCTAACAATTCCATGTACTTAATTTATCTATTTCTATGAGAAATATTGCATGGTTTATAGAAAATAGATAAATATAGAAAACATCTGCTTTAGACAGCGTGTTATCTTATCTTTGATAAAGAAGTTGCTCGTCGGCTTTCGCTCGCGCAAAGTTATTTATCAGAGATCATTACATTTGCATAGCTATAAAACATGAAACCTTTATTAACCTCATTCAATTACTTTCACATCATCGGACTTGATTGTTTAAAAACCTGCTATCAGGTATCGATATAAGTCATTCAGATCATTATCGATACCTGAGAACTCTTTTACATTTGTAATAAGGGTAAATTATAAAAGCCCAGGTCTATAAAATAAACGAGTTCGAATTCTCATAACTGATAAATCAAGTACATGGATTATTAAGAGTTAGGGCTCATGACCCTTCATCCTTATAGGACGACTCTCTTATGGTAAATAACTGAAATGCTGGTGCCATCAGACTCAGGATATCGTGACATCTGATCCGACATTGTAAAACAGACAAAGTAGAACATACAATTAACAGTGTAGAAAATAAATAACACAAGGAGTTGTTAACCCAGTTTGGGTCTAACCAAACTACATCTGGGGTCATACAAAGCCAGGAATGAAGTTCACTATCAGTAGTATTAATTTAGACGGAAACCTCCATGTTTACACCCCTCACTTAATCAGACTACCCAATGACCCTTCTACCTAAGATACCACACTTAGATATGAGAACCTCCGCTCACTTCCAATCACCTCAGTGATGTCTATCAGTCACTATCACACCAGTAATTGTATCAACTGCTTGGCTCCAAAATTCAATCAGCTTGGAGATACCTCACTCCAAATACAACTACAATAGTTTGAAGATACCACACTTCAAACAAAATATAAAATAGTCACACATGTGTCACAAACAAAAGTTGGAATTGCTTCACAACTTCTTCCAAGGACACAACTACACTCATTGCTTCACAGTTTTTGAGTGAGTAAAATAATTCTCTTGCCTACGGGCTTCGAGGTACAAATCAGTGACCATCCCAAAATCTGTGTGGTTCACTTACATGCCAAACCTTAAAGATTACATCTTTCTAAATACCGAATAGCTTACTAAAACTAGGTTACAATTTCTTATTTATAACCTATTACCCAACTAGATTTTTGCCTTCAAAATAATAGCATAAGCTGTAACAAACATCCGCAGTAACAAACTTTATATAGAGATAAATAAGCAGATAATTTCTACTACAATAAAGGTCCATGCTGGTCTTTCTTCTTAGCTTTTGGACCTATACATAGCCTTTAAAATCTCGCCATAGAAGATGCAAAATATTCCTAGAATATTCTGCTCTAATTAAAACATAATTGTAACAAACATAACATATTCGGTAGTGTGATGTCCTTATGTGTGATGTCTCGACATCTCATATGACATGTTGTTCTAGATGTTAAAACTTTTCAACACAACATTTTAAGACATTCTAGATAGGATTATTAGTTAGGAATCATACTATACAAAATATTTTGTTGCTATTTATTTGGTTTATTAAAATTAAGCCAATCCATACAATTCAGGAACTTACAATCCCCCCCTTTTGGCAAATTTTTGCTAAAACAAATAAAGATAATAACATGTAGTAGCAGCAAAAATTTACAATTTACAATTTAAAAGAGTCTTCAGTAGTCTTATGTAGTCTTATATACTCTTTATGTCTTGAGAGCAGGGGAGCAAACTTCAATTGAAGAGAAGACTTCAATTGTGTTGTTGGTCTGTCAGTTGAAGACAATGTCTCAACATCTAGTTCGACATCTTCTTGTGTTTTTTATTTTTCCCATTAAACTAACAGGTTAAAGGGAAGGAAGGTCCAGTTTGTACACGAGGAAGAATATAACTCTCATTCCCCCTTAAGGCAAGTGATAAATCTTGTCACAGAAGGTGGAAAAAGAGGACCATGAGAAATAAACGATATCTTGAGTGATATCTTATTATTTTTCCAAGTAACTCATAACACAAGTCACAATTGTGTTCAAAACTCAGATCACAGCTCACAAATAATTTGTTGTTCATTGTTGTGTGACATAGCTTGTGACTCAGACATTGTTTTTCTCTCTCACGTATCGTATTCTTATGCTGCTTTTTCTATGAGATATGATTACTCTCCCCCTTTTTAGATAAAATTTGACAATTTGAGCCCTCACCAAACTAGATCAAGGCACAGTTTTCCCTAGCTTTGATAAGATGAATGGTGAAGACGAGATGAAAGCTCACTTGTTGTTTAAGGATGGTTGAGAACTCCTTTAAATAGGCCAATAGTTCCTTAGGAATTAACAGCAAATTAATTCCCAGTCAATAGGGAATTTATTTAGGCCTAAAATCTGTTAAATGACTAGTTGACCACCGTCCAAGCTATTCTTGACAGCCTTTAATAGCCCTAGACTGTTTCTTTTGAGATAAAAATAGTCCCAATGCTGCATAATTCACATCATTTAACATGTTCATGTAGAAACGTGTTTTGTATAATGTCCTGACATTCAATCAAAGATTGTCCACTTACTTCATGTGACTCACTTTTTCAAAACAATGGATTCTCTACTGTGAGGCACTCTTCAGGTTTGTCCATATAGTGCCATAACTTCTTTCTAGGTGGTCATGAAAAAGAATCTGAACCCATCAACAATCTTTAAATTTCCTTCAGATTCTCAATAATATTGATGTTTCAACATCATATGCCACATTCACACAGAGTCCATCTGCCTTGGCTCTAAGGAAAAAATACTGCTTCTTTAAGATAAAAGATCACTTCAGCTTCATAGTAGTAGAAACTTCCCTTTTCATCAGCTAATGAACATTCTCCCCCTTGACATTAGCTGGTCATCAACATATACAATAGCAATGCCTTCTTTAATAACATATCCAATTGCAATAGACAAGGAAGCTTTCATAATTGACAATTAACAATTAACAATAGACAATTGCTCTTCAAATATATAGTTCCTCTTCATATAGACTGTTGCTCCCCCTTAATATTAGACTTCCTCCTTTTAGCTTCCAAGTTGAAGCTTTTCATTAGGTTGTTACTCTTACTCCCCCTGAGTTAAACAAAATAAAGACACTTTTGATGTTGGTCCTTATAATACTTGAAGCATTCTTCATTTGGACTTTCCAGAGTTTTCAAATTAGGAATTCTTAGTTTTCTATACAAGTTTCAGATTGTCACACTCTATACCTTGCAATAGAAGTAACTTCACAGTTAATCATGTAAATACTAATTATATGTCTTCAAAAGAAAAGTCTGAACCTTATCTTCTTCTTCAATCTCTGGTGTCTTCAATAGTAGTGATGTTATAACTCCATATAGGACATTCTCTTTTATTCATCACACACATCTTCTTCATCTTGTTTCAAATTACCATACAGTTATCACAAATATCCAGCTCCCATCAAGATATTTGACAGCATTTGTATGTATCTCCTTATTTGAGTCAGCTCTTCAAATAATCACCAGATAACATTTCCACACATTCTAGTCTTGTGAATAACATAATGAACTTTAATACTGATATTCATTTCAAAAAATACCATGAATCTATTAGACAAATACTCAGCTCCCGATAGAGTATAAATGGTTTGGCATTCATGTTCATACTAAGTAATGAGTCTCCCGTCAAAGTACCAACTAGTTTAGATAGTTAGAATTGTCTACTCACACTAGATCATCCTGACTAATTGCATCTTCACATTTACTTCTACTTCCAAACAATAAAATATATTCAAAACTAAAGACATTTAGATGATGTTCCAACATCTGATACGACATCATCTACCATAGACTGGTTTTGGGGGTAACATCCATAACATCTTATTCATAACACTTGAGGGGGAACACAGGAAGCACAATATACACCAACTTTACAATTAACATGATCAAGGAATAGTATGATCCACATCTCAATGGGCTTTTTCTTCAGACTTTCACTTCTGATTTTGAGATGATGGATCCCATAGTCTATACCTATAAATGAGATTCCCTCAACTAGGTTTCTGGAACATACTTTATTATGGCATGACACAAAAATATTAAGATAGCAAAATGACTTCCTTGATTCTTCTTGGTAATACCCTTTCAGGACAATACTTAGGGCAGTCAACATTCATGACCATGTTTCACTATAGTTGATACACAATATTCAACTCCAATCTGTTCCATGGTTATGAACAAATCTCCACATATCTGGTTTCTTTTATCAGAATAATGTACCAGATATAAGCTCATCTTGATATCACATAAAGGGATAGAGGGGTATTCATATATGAGTCTTTTTAGTTGTATTGAGCTTGACTTCTATACTCCCATAAGCTTAGGTCAGAACTAAATTGACATATGGAGTATAAGAGCTTGTTGATCGTGTCCTGATCAACTAATACAAATGTCTCATCTTCCAGATTAGGAGCATCCTTTAAACATATGTACTCATACTACATTTGTTTAGCACCCAGAACATTTGTTCTTCAACTGGTAGCTACATACCAAAACTAATGTTCTAACATCCTATAGAACATTGGTTCCTGTCGCACCCCAAAATTTACCCTCCTTATCTTTTTCTCTTGGAACGTATTCATGTTTAGTTCCTTGTTTCAATCGGAATTAACTCAAGCTTTGGTTCAAAATGCATTCGAATATTGCGTGACGGAAAAGTGGTTCGAGAGATTTAAGGCGAGTAATTTGCTCGGAATGCAAGTTTGGTGACTCGAGAATGAATAATGCTAAGATTCGCTGTGTTGAATTTCTTAGGGCTTTTAGTTTATGGAATTCAACATTATTATCATTTCAAATACTTCATTTTTTTGGATCTCTTTCAAAATTAATTCAAGGTTTAAAGGCCTATATCGTCACCAAGTTTGATTAACAAGAAAGTTGGATTTGCCAATTCTAATTTGAGTTGATGGTCCACAAGTTCATAAGTTATTTGCCAAGAAAGATCTTACATACTCTTTGTAAGGTATTGATGAATGATTTATTAACCATCCAAATGCGAGTTTCATTCATGTGTTTCCAAACACGTTACGAATCCGTTCAAGAACCTTTACATGTCATGGGAATTTTGTCAAGTTCCGTTTTGAACATTACGCCTAAGCTATTTCATTCAAAGTTCACTATGAGAACAATTTCATCAATGTTTCAAAGTTACTACAAGTATGGAACATTTGTGTTACGATTCAAGGATCAAAGATTGTTCAAACTAAACTTGGTTTTATTCAAATTACCAAACTTTGGTACAAGAGTGTTGCAAAATTGGAAGCATACAAGTTCACTAATGTTTGAAACTTCCTACATTTTCAATTCTAATATTAAGTTACAATTCAAATGTTCCTAAGCAATGATGCCTAACTACAAAGAAATCGCTTTGGCGCTCCATCTTCAAGCTCATCCGTGTTCTTCATCACAATCTTCTCTTCAAGCTCTCCTATCTTTTGTTTTGTCCATGTTCTTCAAATGTTGCCATTTTCTTTTCAAGCTTGCCAATTCCGTCACATGAAACAAGAAAGAAAAATCAAGTTAGAAGCAAAACATAAATGAAATAAAAACGCGAAATTATCAGAGGATTGTTTCTTTTTGTCAAAACATCATCATTAGGCGTTTGGCGGGAATCAGGTTTTGTCGATAAGCCTCAGAATCTCGAAGATTAATCATCGGCGGAGTTACTTGTTCGCAAATCACGGGCTGACCCGGTTCACAAACAAGCATAACGGACCGAAAGCATACAATAGCGACAGATTCAACGACGGGCAGCAAGCATAAGACAAATCGACAAGTCTAAAATTCCGGGCAGCAAGTAAATCGAGGCGATGCTTTTTTCCCAGCAGCAACATACATGTGATACATATTTTAGTCCCAAAGCAGGTATAACACAACAAGGCAGCCAGAGTTAATTCAACATAATAGCAGCATTCAAGGTTATCAGCAGGGACAATTGAGAAAGGCATAAGGAAAAGGAGCAAAAGTATGGCCATAATCATCAAAATCAGGGACAGTTTGAGAAAGTCAGAGGAAAAGAGCAGGCAGTATGGCTACAAGAAAACAAAGTCAGGAATCATCATTTTCCAGCATGGTTATAAACTACCAGCACAAGCAACAAGGTGAATTTAGAGCAAAGCATGGCCAAATGCAGAGCAGGGCATGGTGTTAGACCAATTAACACAAGCAACATAGACAGGGTAAGGTCAAGGCAGAGATATGTTCAGGAGATAGATATACAAAAGAGGAGAGTTCAGACGGTTGAGAGAAAATAGAGGAAAAAACTTTGTTTTCAAACCCAGAAAAATCAAGTGCAATATCTGTTTTGTTCAAAACAAAAACCAAACAACAGTTCATTTTTTCCAGAAAAAGCATAGTATCAAGAACTCAAAAAAACAAAAGACCAATCGGTAGCATCTATTCTACATTCAAGAAAACCCCAACACAGAAAACTGACACAGTTCAAGAACCCAAAAACCAGAAAAAGAGAGTATCAGTTCCAAAAGCCATCCCAGAAAATACCAAGTGAGTATCCATTCTTACCAAAACACTGACACCAGGCAGCGGAGAAAGAAAGAAAGAAGATGAGGTGAACGCTACCCAAAACCAAAACCAAACAGAAATCAACATGCAATATGGTGAGAGAGAGAACAGAGATCGCGACGGTTCGAGAGAGAAGAGAATCGCGATCGGTGAGAGAGCGCGAGAGAGACAGGTGGCGGCGATCGCCGACGAGAACGGTGAGTAGCGAGCGAGAGGAACAGAGAACAGAGTGAGTGAGCGCCGAGCACGCGAGAGAGAGATGAAAACAACATTTCACAATTTCTTTTCTTTTCCCTTTTCCACATATTATAATCTGTTTTGTTTTTTTAATTAGGTTTTAATTATTTGTTTAGTTTAAGTTTGTTTTATGTTCTATTCTGTGGTGACAAGTGTCACCACCTAGTTTTCTTTTAATTTTTATGTTATTTCTTTTCCTTTCTTTAAAGATCTGGTTGTTTTTCTTTATATTTAAAAAAAAGAGGGAAAGAAAAGTGTGTAGGAAAAACATGACAAAAAAAAAGAGAGAAATGTGTTTAAATATTTAGTAAAATGCAATGATACATCATTTGGGCCGGTGGAGTGTTCATTTCGAAGAAGAAAGATCTGACGCACCTGATTGCCAGCATATGAGGAATTTGGCGGAATATTCAAGATCAGATGGATTTCTCTTCGCATCGTCCAGAATCACTGCAATCCAGGCTATTTCTGAACTTTCTATTTCCATTAATTTATTTTGTCGTAAATAATATTCTTGTTGCGATGTACTAAATAATTATTTGATCTGATAGTTTTTGTTTGATGATTTTTCGATTAATCTATTAGCCGATTTTTCATCAAACAGAAAAAATCATCTCTAATAATTATTTAAATTTCCGATTGTATTGTATGGTATTTTGTCTGTTTATTTACTCGTTCAGTATTTATTCACCAATGTACACTGTGCACACAATCAAAATTAAAATCAATTCGATTTCATCCTGATTGGCTCATACGCCGATTTCTTAAAGGGTCTCATGGTTGGGGATGGGCATGGCCATCCTCACGAGATTGGTTAAAGCCCTTGTTGCTTTAATCGATCATAACCCGAAAACAACATTGGTCTATATACCAATCACCATGCACCAGGGTCTCATGGTTGGGGATAGGAGCACCTATCCTCACGAGGTTAATTAAGTCCATATACTTGATTAATCATAACCCGCTTCCATTTTCTCTCAACACGTGTATCAAAATACTTTCGCAATTAAGGTTCCAAACCTCGATCCAACGTCGAGTGCGTTTTCTAAATTCTTTCATAAAGAAAACTCAAGTGTTTAAGCCGTTGGATGCTAGACTAATTGTTTAAACACTTGCAAAAAATGAACTTCGAATCTTTAAGTCGTTGGATGCTAGACCAACTACTTAAAGATTCTTAATAACGTGAACCTTGTTTCACTTCACTCTTTCATAAAAGAAAAACTTTTGGGATGATAGACGACTCGTTGAGCATTGAGCTCATCCTGTTTCTAGTATTTGAATCGTAGGATGCTAGTCCTATTGTTCGGTACTTTTCATCCACCTAAAAAATAATTCAACTCACTCAAAACCCTTTTTCTCGCTCATACGCGATCATTAAACTCTTTTCCGACAAAGAGTGTGCAATAGTCGTTTCAAATACGAGCGAGGACTTAAGCTTTTCAAACAAACAAAACAAGTCCTAGCTCAAAGCATTTGAAACGTCTAAATGCACGATTTTTCAGATAAAATCAATGCAACCAATTAAAGCCTTTTTAAGAGGAACTACAGAGTTTTGACTTTCCCATTGCACGAGGGAATATGTAGGCACACGGTTCTGAAACCGTGCCAAACTCAAAATAAGAAGAAACAAATTCTGTTTTCTTTTAGCATCCATAAACTTGTAAACACACACACAAAAGCGTAGAATTAAATGGGTCCCATCGAGTATGGATGTGGGTAAGTAATACCTTCCTTACATAACCGACTCCCAATTCCAATTTTTGGTCGCGTAGACCGCCTTATCCGCTTGTTTGGGGTTTTATCTATATTTCCCCGTTCTTTTTAGAATAAATAAAATTAGGTGGCGATTTCACCGTTTTCGAGAATTAAAAGATTTTTGAAAATCGAGTTGCTTCAGTTGGCGACTTCACTGGGGAGACACTTTTTTAAAATTATTTTGACTAAGCGAGTCAACCCTAATTTAATTCTTCGCTTGTGTGTTTACTATTCATTGCCTATTATTTCTTTATATCCTGTTGATGTATTTTGATATTGGGGCATTTGTTGGTTATGGTTCATAGATGCCCAACATCTGTGCTTCTAGGAAACATAAGTTTAGAGTGGTTGAGTAGCTTAGGTCCATTGGACATCCGTGTTCTTTGATCGACGTGAAGACTCCAACTTAGAGTTGGTCGTTTTAAGGGGATTGTTGCACCGTATGCTAGTGCGGGGTAGCAATTTCTAGACAAATGGCCTACAACTCTAAGTATTAGGATGTCCAAAACTGAGACCGACCGCTCAAAGGATTTTTGAGTATCCTTTTAAGAGCCGTTTCTTGGAGTATACTTTTGAAAATACTATCGTCATGACGATTATATTTTTAAAAGGGGATCTGAGTCTCCGAGAAACATTTAGCAAAAAAACAATAGAACCAACCTTGTTTGGGGAATTGTGGGTAGACGTCGAAACCATGTCCGACCGTCCTCTTAAACCCTTGTGCTATTTGACTTTACATGTGATTTTGCGCATAACATCAATATGTATCGCATCACATCGCATTCTTACATGCACTACCATCACATTGCATTCTTACATGCATCACCATCATCGCATTCTTACATGCATTACCATCATATGGCATTCTTATATGCATTACCATTACATCGCATTCTTACATGCGTTACTACTATATTACATCGCATTCTTACATGCATCACCATCATTGCATTCTTACATGCATCACCATTATATGGCATTCTTACATGCATCACCATCATTGCATTCTTACATGCATCACCATCATATGGCATTCTTATATGTATTACCGTCATGTTGCATTCTTACATGCATTACCATTACATTACATTTGTATTCTTTAATGCATTACCATGCATTTCATCTTCACCAGAAAAGCTCATTTCATTTCTTCTGTCCAGAAATATCAAACCGTCTACTCGACGCGCGTTCAGAACTCCAAGGATGTCTCAGAGGACTATAGACGAGCTTCAACATGGTCAGGAACTATTGAAGGCAGAATTTAAGCACTTGAAGAGTCAAATGAGTCTGGTCTTGGATCTCTTGCAAGTTGTGTTGAAAAGAGAATGCAACACCACACCAATCTCCACAAGTTTGGTTGCTGCTCTATCATCTGATGTCTCCATGAGTCAAGGACATCCACATGTGGCGAACTCTCCAGTTCTAAATTCTCCCATCGAGTATCATCTCGGCCTTCACCTTCAAGATTCTCGACAACAAGAATTGCTTGCTCCCGATCGAAGAAGAAGGATCCAAATCATATTAATCCGCATTATCACGATATGCTCAATGGATATTCACCAATCCCGATATCATATTCTCGACTTTTGCCTTGCCTGATTCAGAGTGGTGTGGTGATACCAAGGGAATTGAAGCCAGTACCAGGGGTTGCTAAAGCTTGGTTTGATGAGAAAGCTAGATGTGCTTTTCATGCTAACTCTGTGGGACATGAAACTGAGAATTGTTCGGCCTTCAAATGCACAGTTCAAGAGCTAATTGATGATAAGATTCTGTTTTTCAAACAGAATGGGTCGAGCTTAGACATTTTGCTTGCAAGGTCTAACCATAGCAATTTTGAGGAACTTCCAAAACTCATTGGTACAATTGCTTGCCAAGAGGAAGTTGAGGCTTTGAAGAGTAGTGATGAAGTAGACCAGATGTTCACTTCAGAAAAGGTGGTAACCTTCAGCAAAGATATCTCAAGTTCTAGCAAGGGGAAGTCGGTTGCAACACCAACTCATTATCCTCCATTACCATCTTTCGAGTCTTTGCATCAACAACTTTTCCGATCTTTCCTCAACTTCGTAGTCGAACTCTCAAAATCAAATTGTGCCTCGGAATAATTTGGAAAAAAGGAATGCTCCTCTTGATCCAATTCCAGTGACTTACAGTCAACTTCTGCCGTATCTGGTTCAAAGTTCATTGGTGGTTCCCAAGTTCCTTAACCCGCCAAATTTATTCCCGCTTGGTTATGATCATAACGCGCAATGTGGATACCATGCCGGAACGATAGGCCACTCAACAGAAGACTGCAACGCCTACAAAGCCAAAGTTCAACAGTTGATTGACCAAAAACACTTGACTCTTCAAGGAGGGAATCTGTTTGTGAATGGCAACCCTGTACTCAAGTGAATGCCAAGACTACTGAAAGCCTTTTGAATCAACAAGTCAAGACATAGCTCAAGTCTCCTCAACAACGACAGTCTTTTACTTCTTTACTGCATTTTCATGTGTACCTTGTTTAATTGTTTAAACTTTGTTTGCATGTAGAAACTTGTTTGTTTTTATCTTAATGCAATGAATATGTTTGTCTTGAAGTAATCCATTCGTTGTCACTCAATCCATTCGTTATCACTCTTTAATTGATTTGCGAGCATTTTGATACCAACATATCCAATCCTTTCGCCTAGGCAAAGATTGGAGGGAGGATGACGATAATTGAAAAAATGTCAGGTCTCTAGTCGTATGCTTTCGAGTAAAAACCCTGCTAATGATGTACAGGCCTTGTTTCAAATCCCCAAACACCGGAGTTATAAGGGAGATAGACCCTCGTTAACCCCTTTGAGCCTTGAAGTAGGAGTTTCTTTTCTGTTCAGAAAAAACCCTCATCATTTTTACCCTGTGGGCGGGTAGTGTTCAGTTAATCTGATCGAGCGTTCAGAACTCGTCAAGAGAGTGTGCATCTAAGGATACAACAATGGCTATCCTTCAAAAGGTTGAGAAGGGTCAAAACCACAGCAGTCGACCTCCATCTATCAATAGTGTGCACCAAAGGAGAATGATACCACATGGGTATCTCTCACACATCAGAAAGGTCAACAGATGACGACACCATAACAATTATCCCTCATCTACCTCAGGACTCAGACAGTCACCATCACTTTAACAAATCAATGATTGTGTAGATCCACGACTTGTTCAAAAAAAAGGATGAATAGAAAGAGACAAAAAGCCCGCTAAGTCGGAACTTAGTAATAAGTCGCTTAGGCAAAAGTCAGGCAAAAGTCAGGAAAAGAAAAAGAAAAGAAAATCTTGAAATGCATTGTCAAAGAAAAATTCTCAACAAAGAACAAGTCGTGTGGTTAGACACCAAAAACAAAATGTGAGTGTCTGTTGCGTCCAAGAAACCTCGTGTTGGTTCCTCAACCATCGTAACTCCTCTCGAGAAATGAGTGCTCGTATCAGATAGTTGAACTTAAGACCGAAGAACATCATGGAGAATGGGCGGGCACCAAATATTTTGAGCCTGAAAATCTTTTTTCTAAAAAAACTCGTGAACAAGACCACGTTACAACCCTCAAAAGTCCCAATTGAAGCATGGGTTAATTCAAAAGCATACAGCGAAGAGATCGCGTTTACCTGACTCCTACAGTGTGCGCTAAGTATCTGTGTTGGTATCATATGCTCGTCTTATCTTTCAAAAAGAAAATTTTCAGTGTTGCACTCCAAAAGTGTTTCACTCAAAAAAAAAAAATCATCATAATGTTTTTCATACAAAACTTCAAGACGCATAAATGTTGCATTATATTGTCACAACAAACATTCTTCTACATGTAAAACAATTGTTTGACATTGAAGAAGTTCTCATAATGAACATCAGTGAAGAGTTTAACTTTGTTCAAAGAAGAGAAACTTGATTATTCTCCTGAGTTAGCAGTTATTTGTAGAAAGGGGCGGGATGTCTAAGGACTCCTTTGAGCATATCACAAGTTGTCTTCTCAAGATTCTGTTAATTTGGGGGCAATCAAATCGAAATTCAGCTCCTCGAATTTCCGCCAATCTAGGGGCAGGTCCTTAAAGAGCAATCAACAGTTGATTTAGTCCTTCTCAAAAGAGCAGTTAGCCTGGGACAATTGTCATTCCATGTTTCAGTCAACTTGAAGCAATCACCTCGAGACATGGGAGTCTCTCTAAGGCTGTTTACATTGGGGCATTTCGCTTCAATCTTTTTTGAACTAATCAGTTCCAATCAATCTGAGACAATTACTTCGACGCGTGGAAGCCTTCAAAAGCTCTTGTTCCACCAAGTTAATCGCTCACTTGTTGATTGATCTGAAGCAGTTACTTCATAATGGTGAAGCTCTTAATTGGAGCAAGTGTTCGTTCAAGAATCAGTCAGCCTGAAGTAATTACTTCGAGACGTCGAAGTCTCTCTAAAGCTCGTCCTGGAGCAGGTCTTCCCTATGATTGCATAGCTCCTTATTCAGATACAGTCAAACTGAGGAAACAACTCGAGACGTAGAAGTCTTTCCAAGACTCATTCTAAAGCAAGCTTGCTGAAAAGATTCATCTGAAGCAACTACTTCGAGACGCTGGAGTCTCTCCAATGTTCATCCTGGGGCATGTCGGTCATATATGCAAAGTCCGTCACTCTGAGATTCGGTAAACCTAAGGAGGTTACTTTGAGATGCAGAAATACCTCCAAAAGCTCTTATCGAGGCATGATATTCCCATATCAGAACATCTATTTCCTTTGAAATGTTGACGATCAGAATATAGGATGCCGGGGCACTCCTTTTCGGGAAAGAATTTTTAGAAAGTCTACCAGACCGGAGCATTTTGAGATTTTGAAGTGCAAAATCCAATGCAGCTGCATTCCCACGCATGGGGCACACCTCTCATTATCTGATCAACTCAGAAGTTTGCTATTCTTCGTTCTACAAGAATTAGCATTGCAGCCCTTCCAGCGGCAATTCAACATGTGGAGCTTGGTCAATCATCTTGTTGTGCCATGTTCTTTTATCCTCCGGACTAACGGTGTCGAGGATTCAGTTTGATAGCCAGTGCATTAACCAGTATATTCATGCATTCATTCATTCATGCATTCATATCATATACTACATAGCACATTCATTCATAAACCTCAGCCAAGACTTGGGATGTTTCAAGATCTGCTAGTGATGCTTCTCAGCAGAATCATAATTTGAAGACTATTTTGAATGAGAAATTTAGTTCTTCCGATCGCAAGTTTGAGGGCTTGACCATAATTGGTCTACAACGATAATGATTCTCGAATCGAATCCATTCCAGAGTGATTGGGTTTCCCCAAGCGAACTCTTGTGTCAATGGACCTTCTTTATAGAGCTTCTTTTAAAAATACACCATTACAAGCAGGAGACTTTTCTTAATGACAATCTAGCCTTTCTCCCCAGTGCCAGGAGAATGCTTGTGTGAAAGACAATCGACAATAGTGTCAATTCTCCAATGAAGTCTCTTCCCGGATCGGATTCGATATCTTCCTTCTCTCAACAATCAGGAAATCATGCATCATTTGCATTAGAAAAAAAAATCATATCATGCATATCATACTCATGCATATCATACTCATGCATATCATACCCATGCATTAGCTTCGGCTATCTGTTTTGCAGGTTTTTCAACTGAAACCGTAGATGTCCTCGTAAGGATCAAAATTGAAGGATTAGTTCTCAGACGACAAATTATCCTCTTCTCTCCAGCACAAGTTATATACTTGTATAGATCTCAACGACTGATGGTGTCTCCAATCGAGATTTCTTCCCCAGCGAAACATTTGTCTCAACGGACTCTAATGTCAGCAAAATTATCAACCGGGAATCCCCAGTGAATTTTCCACATGGTTTTCTTACGAAGTTTCCCCAGCGAAGCTTATTTCTCTCCCCAAGTGAATCTCCTTCAGAAAGGATTACTACAACATTATTCTTGGTATTTTCGAAGACTTCTTTCAGACAAGAATCTTCTCAGCAAATACTATTGGCAGTGGCTTCCAAAATTTACTCCTCTGAGCTGTTCTCAAAAGACTACTTCGAACTTCTGGTGCGTTTATTTCCCCAGTAAGTTATCAACTACTCAACAATAAATATCCACCCGGCGGGATGTTTATTCAATCTCAGGATATTTCTCCAACTCAGACGTTGATCTACATATCCACTTGCTGCAACGCATTGTCCATACAATGTCAGCAAATTGAAGCTCATTACCCTAGAAGTTTTTCAGTCACAGGCGCTGAATCTGATTCTTCTATCAACGGTAAAGCTATCTGCATACAAATTGAAGATCTTGTCAACTCAGAAGTTGTTCAACATGTCCGTACATGTTCAGTAAGATCTTTCATCAGCAGAAACGTCGGAAACAAGATTTACCGACTTCATAAACATCTATATCACGCCGGTGTGCTGGATATTATTATGTTTATCCCCAGAGAATTGTATTCTTGGGTGCGCTACTGATTTTGTTCTGCGGGTAACTCAGAGGTTACACGGTCAAAGACATTCAGCATGCCATGGCTCCTCGCACTTTCGTGCACCAACAATTCCGACATTGTTCTAGCCATATATTCAGAGAACTCTTTGTAAGTTCTCAATCTTGTCAATCAGGGAACTCTTTGTTAAGTTCCCAATCATGTCATTTCAATTTTGTGTAAGGTCTCCAGGTATCCCTTAGTTTTCAGAGAACTCTTTGTTAAGTTCTCAATCATGTCAATCAGAGAACTCTTTGTTAAGTTCTCAATCGTGTCAGTTTTTCAATTTTGTTTAAGGTCTCCAGGTAGTCCTTAGTTTAGGGAACTCTTTGTTAAGTTCTCAATCATATCAATCAGGGAACTCTTTGTTAAGTTCTCAATCGTGTCATTTTTCAATTCTGTTTAAGGTCTCCAGGTAGTCCTTAGTTCAGAGAACTCTTTGTTAAGTTCTCAGTCATGTCAAATTTTTTCAATATATTGTTTTTCTTTTCGCTTGAGAAGTTCGTTTCTCTTCTCATAGCATTTTCACTAAAAGTGTTGTCAAACCCATTTCGGTTACACGGTTATCCCCAGTGTTGTTGTAATCTCCTAATTGGGCACTGTTGTGTTAAAGCATTCTGTTGATGCTTAGCAAGTTTTCTCTTCAAGTGTTTTTTTTCTTGGCTCCGTAGTCGAGATATGTTATCTCTTTCTTTTGTGGCATGGGTTTCCTGCGTAGAGCAAATTTTCGGGGTTCTCTAGTATTCAATCCTCTTCCACCTTGAACGTTCGAAAGCTGTCAATCTTTCTCACTTACCAGGTCTAAGATGATTGAATAGGGGCAACTGTCGCACCCCAAAATTTACCCTCCTTATCTTTTTCTCTTGGAACGTATTCATGTTTAGTTCCTTGTTTCAATCGGAATTAACTCAAGCTTTGGTTCAAAATGCATTCGAATATTGCGTGACGGAAAAGTGGTTTGAGAGATTTAAGGCGAGTAATTTGCTCGGGATGCAAGTTTGGTGACTCGAGAATGAATAATGCTAAGATTCGCTGTGTTGAATTTCTTAGGGCTTTTAGTTTATGGAATTCATCATTATTATCATTTCAAATACTTCATTTTTTTGGATCTCTTTCAAAATTAATTAAAGGTTTAAAGGCTTATATCGTCACCAAGTTTGATTAACAAGAAAGTTGGATTTGCCAATTCTAATTTGAGTTGATGGTCCACAAGTTCATAAGTTATTTGCCAAGAAAGATCTTACATACTCTTTGTAAGGTATTGATGAATGATTTATTAACCATCCAAATGCGAGTTTCATTCATGTGTTTCCAAACACGTTACGAATCCGTTCAAGAACCTTTACATGTCATGGGAATTTTGTCAAGTTCCGTTTTAAACATTACGCCTAAGCTATTTCATTCAAAGTTCACTATGAGAACAATTTCATCAAAGTTTCAAAGTTACTACAAGTATGGAACGTTTGTGTTACGATTCAAGGATCAAAGATTGTTCAAACTAAACTTGGTTTTATTCAAATTACCAAACTTTGGTACAGGAGTGTTGCAAAATTGGAAGCATACAAGTTCACTAATGTTTGAAACTTCCTACATTTTCAATTCCAATATTAAGTTACAATTCAAATGTTCCTAAGCAATGACGCCTAACTACAAAGAAATCGCTTTGGCGCTCCATCTTCAAGCTCATCCGTGTTCTTCATCACAGTCTTCTCTTCAAGCTCTCCTATATTTTGCTTTGTCCATGTTCTTCAAATGTTGCCATTTTCTTTTCAAGCTTGCCAATTCCGTCACATGAAACAAGAAAGAAAAATCAAGTTAGAAGCAAAACATAAATGAAATAAAAACGCGAAATTATCAGAGGATTGTTTCTTTTTGTCAAAACATCATCATTAGGCGTTTGGCGGGAATCAGTTTTTGTCGATAAGCCTCAGAATCTCGAAGATTAATCATCGGCGGAGTTACTTGTTCGCAAATCACGGGCTGACCTGGTTCACAAACAAGCATAACGGACCGAAAGCATACAATAGCGACAGATTCAACGACGGGCAGCAAGCATAAGACAAAGCGACAAGTCTAAAATTCCGGGCAGCAAGTAAATCGAGGCGGCTTTTTTTTCCGGGCAGCAGCGTATACATGTGACAGTTTGCATTTTAGTCCCAAAGCAGGTATAACACAACAAGGCAGCCAGAGTTAATTCAACATAATAGCAGCATTCAAGGTTATCAGCAGGGACAATTGAGAAAGGCATAAGGAAAAGGAGCAAAAGTATGGCCATAATCATCAAAATCAGGGACAGTTTGAGAAAGTCAGAGGAAAAGAGCAGACAGTACGGCTACAAGAAAACAAAGTCAGGAATCATCATTTTCCAGCATGGTTATAAACTACCAGCACAAGCAACAAGGTGAATTCAGAGCAAAGCATGGCCAAATGCAGAGCAGGGCATGGTGTTAGACCAATTAACACAAGCAACATAGACAGGGTAAGGTCAAGGCAGAGATCTGTTCAGGAGATAGATATACAAAAGAGGAGAGTTCAAACGGTTCAGGACAGAGAGAAAATAGAGGAAAAAACTTTGTTTTCAAACACAGAAAATCAAGTGCAATATCTGTTTTGTTCAAAACAAAAACCAAACAACAGTTCATTTTTTCCAGAAAAAGCATAGTATCAAGAACTCAAAAAAACAAAAGACCAATCGGTAGCATCTGTTCTACATTCAAGAAAACCCCAACACAGAAAACTGACACAGTTCAAGAACCCAAAAACCAGAAAAAGAGAGTATCAGTTCCAAAAGCCATCCTAGAAAATACCAAGTGAGTATCCATTCTTACCAAAACACCGACACCAGGCAGCGGAGAAAGAAAGAAAGAAGATGAGGTGAACGCTACCCAAAACAAAAACCAAACAGAAATCAACATGCAATATGGTGAGAGAGAGAACAGAGATCGCGACGGTTCGAGAGAGAAGAGAATCGCGATCGGTGAGAGAGCGCGAGAGAGACAGGTGGCGGCGATCGCCGACGAGAACGGTGAGTAGCAAGCGAGAGGAACAGAGAACGGAGTGAGTGAGCTCCGGGCACGCGAGAGAGAGATGAAAACAACATTTCACAATTTCTTTTCTTTTCCCTTTTCCACATATTATAATCTGTTTTGTTTTTTTAATTAGGTTTTAATTATTTGTTTAGTTTAAGTTTGTTTTATGTGTCTAGCTCTGGTGGTGACAAGTGTCACCACCTAGTTTTCTTTTAATTTTTATGTTATTTCTTTTCCTTTCTTTAAAGATCTGGTTGTTTTTTTTTATATTTAAAAAAAAGAGGGAAAGAAAAGTGTGTAGGAAAAACATGACAAAAAAAAGAGAGAAATGTGTTTAAATATTTAGTAAAATGCAATGATACATCATTTGGGCCGGTGGAGTGTTCATTTCGAAGAAGAAAGATCTGACGCACCTGATTGCCAGCATATGAGGAATTTGGCGGAATATTCATGATCAGATGGATTTCTCTCGCATCGTCCAGAATCACTGCAATCCAGGCTATTTCTGAACTTTCTATTTCCATTAATTTATTTTGTCGTAAATAATATTCTTGTTGCGATGTACTAAATAATTATTTGATCTGATAGTTTTTGTTTGATGATTTTTCGATTAATCTATTAGCCGATTTTTCATCAAACAGAAAAAATCATCTCTAATAATTATTTAAATTTCCGATTGTATTGTATGGTATTTTGTCTGTTTATTTACTCGTTCAGTATTTATTCACCAATGTACACTGTGCACACAATCAAAATTAAAATCAATTCGATTTCATCCTGATTGGCTCATACGCCGATTTCTTAAAGGGTCTCATGGTTGGGGATGGGCATGGCCATCCTCACGAGATTGGTTAAAGCCCTTGTTGCTTTAATCGATCATAACCCGAAAACAACATTGGTCTATATACCAATCACCATGCACCAGGGTCTCATGGTTGGGGATAGGAGCACCTATCCTCACGAGGTTAATTAAGTCCATATACTTGATTAATCATAACCCGCTTCCATTTTCTCTCAACACGTGTATCAAAATACTTTCGCAATTAAGGTTCCAAACCTCGATCCAACGTCGAGTGCGTTTTCTAAATTCTTTCATAAAGAAAACTCAAGTGTTTAAGCCGTTGGATGCTAGACTAATTGTTTAAACACTTGCAAAAAATGAACTTCGAATCTTTAAGTCGTTGGATGCTAGACCAACTACTTAAAGATTCTTAATAACGTGAACCTTGTTTCACTTCACTCTTTCATAAAAGAAAAACTTTTGGGATGATAGACGACTCGTTGAGCATTGAGCTCATCCTGTTTCTAGTATTTGAATCGTAGAATGCTAGTCCTATTGTTCGGTACTTTTCATCCACCTAAAAAATAATTCAACTCACTCAAAACCCTTTTCTCGCTCATACGCGATCATTAAACTCTTTTCCGACAAAGAGTGTGCAATAGTCGTTTCAAATACGAGCGAGGACTTAAGCTTTTCAAACAAACAAAACAAGTCCTAGCTCAAAGCATTTGAACGCTCTAAACGCATCGATTTTTCGATAAAATCAATGCAACCAATTAAAGCCTTTTTAAGAGGAACTACAGAGTTTTGACTTTCCCATTGCACGAGGGAATATGTAGGCACACGGTTCTGAAACCGTGCCAAACTCAAAATAATAAGAAACAAATTCTGTTTTCTTTTAGCATCCATAAACTAGTAAACACACACACAAAAGCGTAGAATTAAATGGGTCCCATCGAGTACGATGGATGTAAGGGGTGCTAATACCTTCCCCTTACATAACCGACTCCCGATTCCAATTTTTGGTCGCGTAGACCGCCTTATCCGCTTGTTTGGGGTTTTATCTATATTTCCCCGTTCTTTTTAGAACAAATAAAATTAGGTGGCGATTTCACCGTTTTCGAGAATTAAAAGATTTTTGAAAATCGAGTTGCTTCAGTTCCATCTTCTTGGAACTCATCATCCTTGATAATCTTCAAGGTCTTCAAACAACTTGCAGATGTATATGAGAATCATTGATCAATTGATACTCATTAACTCAATTAATACATGCCTTTATGAGTGGAATTGAGAGAGATCTCAAGTGTCTTTGACACTCTTAATAACGTTGTAAAAATATGCCAAATATTCTGTTGATAAAAATAACCCTAGGATCCTTCTTTCACTATAGGGGTTGCATCAGAGGCAATGCAGCAAAAAATAGCCATGCTTCAACAAAACATACACAATGCTTACTCCATAATTTAATTGATAGCATGACACATAAGGATTGAAAATAAATCAACCCTACAATATGCTTGCTTCTTCCTCAAGCAGATCCAACCAATATCCTGACCAAATGGAAACACATAAGCACAAGAGTTACCTTATCAATGTCTTCAATCCCGGATGAAGGTTTTGACAGTTCTCATCTCTGTGTTGAATATAGGTTGAACAATTCAATTCAAAAACTTCACTCCCGCATGTAGTCTTTGAATTTAACTTTCTTTTTCCAGCATCTTTATCTTCTTTCTTCAAGAAGGTATAACAGTTCTGGCCAGGTTGGTCTAGTTCTCCACAAATAGGTTCATCCTCCACTTCAAGGGACCATACAATATGAACACTCCTTGTTCAAACAATTTTCTACCTTGTACACAACTAGAAAGTATCCCCCATGGATCTCATCCCGAAACAGACAAAATGCTTGCTCTGATACCAATTGAAATTCTGATGCCAACAGACTCAAAATGTCGTGACATCTGATCTGACATTGTAAAATAGATAAAGTAGAACATACAATTAACAATGCAGAAAAAAATAACACAAGGAGTTGTTTACCCAGTTCGGTTCTAACCAACCTACATCTTAGGGCATACCAAGCCAAGAATGAAGTTCACTATCAACAATATTAATTCAGAGGGAAACCTCCATATTTACACTCCTCACTTAATCAGACTACCCAATGACCCTTCTACCTAAGATACCACACTTAGATATGATAACCTCCGCTCACTTCCAATCACCTCAGTGATGTCTATCAGTCACTATCACACCAGTAACTGCATCAACTACTTGGCTCCTAACACAATCATCTTGGATATACCTCACTCCAAACACAACTAAAATAGTTTGAAGATGCCACACTTCAAACACAATAAAACAGTCACACATGTGACACAAGAAAACATAGAATTGCTTCACAACTTCTTCCAAGGAGAAAACTTCACTCATTGCTTCACAGCTTCTGACTGAGTAAAATAATCCTCATACCTACAGCCTTCGAGGTACAAATTAGTGACCATCCCACAATCCGGGTGGTTCACTTACATGGCTAACCCTAAAGATTACACCTTTCTAAACTAGGTTACAACTACGTATTTATAACCTATTATCCAACTGGATCTGGGCCTTGAAAATAACAACATAAGTTGTTACAAACATGTGCAGTAACAAAATTTCTGCAAAGATAAACAAGGAGATAACTTCTGCTACAATCAAGGTCCTTGCTGATCTTTATTCTTAGCTCTTGGAACTTCACATAGCCTTTAAAATCATGCCACATAAGATGCATAATATACCCAGAATATTCTTCTCTAATTAAAACAGAACTATAACAAACTTAAAAGTTTCTGTAGCGTGATGTCCTGATGTCTGATGTCTCGACATCTCATATGACATACTATTCCAGATGTTGGAACTTTTCAACACAGCATGTTAAGGCATTCTAGATAGGATTATCAGTTAGGAATCCTAATGTACAAAAATATTGTTGCTGCTATTTATTTGTTTTATTAAAATTAAGCCAATCCATACAATTCAGGAACTTACAATAACTAAACAAACAAATTCGGGAAAATAGAAAACATGATTAATGAATTATAAAGAAGGCAATATAAAAATAACCTGATGAAAATAAGATGATGAATATAATAAGAATCTTTTATCCAATTGCTTCAATGGAGACTTTTGCAAAACTTATAAAAAATGCCAAAAGAATTCTATGATAAAAATTATCTACCATCCTTACAATGTTATCCTCCTTAGCCCTAAATAAAAAGATATTGGTCATTAAGTGCAAATCAAATCAAATCTCCAAATGCTAGCACTCAAAAATCAGCATAAACGAACCAAAAAGGAAATAAAAATTGGGCTTCGCATGTAGATTACGAGTCATAACATGCATTACGACCATCTGTAAACGACCCCAATTCTTTGTATTGGATGCGTGTGAGGGAGGAATCAGTTGTTCTACAGTTACATGTCGTAATGTGCATCACACGTGCCCGTAATAGATCCATGGAATTTGTATTGGATGCCCGAGACAAGAGGCCATCTTTTCTAAGCTACATTATCGGTCATAATGTGCATTACGAGCGCCCGTAATGTGACTTTGGTTTTACTACTGGGGATTCATGACTTCTGTATCTTCTACCTAATTAATCCGATTTGATCTTCTTTATCTCAAGTATGATTGTTTAAGGCTTGAAAACAACTGAACACAATACCAAAGCATAAACCATAGCAAAATGAAGGAAAAGTGAATAAAAGCGATAACATCATGAAGTAAAACAACCGATAAAAGTGATGCAGAAACCACTTATCACCCTCATCCTTCCAGCAGACTGGGGTATCTAGTTTTCCATTCCACGGGATTGGGGGATGTAGTTTTCTATTCCCTCAAATTGGGGGATCTAGCTTTCCACTTTCCACACAGGTGTCGTCATCTTTCCCGCAGACTTGGGGATCCTGCACCCCATATCCCACACGAGTTCCCTCACCATCCATGCAGAATGGGAGATCCCACATGTAACACCCCATCTAAATACCCCAAGATATATTAATTAAATTAATATCTAAATCAGCTGTAACCAGAGTTAACACGGCAATGAGGGATGTCACAATTAATAAATAAAATCAACTTCAATTAAAACAGTAGCCATGCTACACTGAGGATCAACATCCAAATAATTTCAATCAATTTAAGACCGTGTCTTACACAGCGGAAATACCAAACCAAAATTTAATAAACCATCGTGGTTCTCAAAGAATACAAATAACCAATTAAACGATAACAATTCTCTTAACTAAACGTTCCCCAGTGTTACAATCTAATCAGAGCATGACACTGACACGCGGACTTAAAAGATAAGCTCTAGAGCCATCCTCACCAACTCCTTATCTTGTAACGTTAATCTGAAATGGTAAATTAAGGGTGAGACTTCTCATAAATTAAAACATATTATAAGCTTCTCATTTAACAGTATAATACAAGCATCTCATTTCACCCACTTAACACAATTCAGAATTCAACACACAACCATATTCATACAAGTCATCATGCATAATCAATAGACAACAAAGAATTGCAACACTGGAAGACATCCTAACATGTTACAATTCCATACAAACGCAAATGCAGACTCAATGCATGCGGTACCGACTCATGACCAAGTCACTCAACACTGATCCATCATCAACCGAATACAGTACCACCGATTCGTCCATAACCACTCGGACACGAATCCAGCCTAACCACCCATCCTCACTCGGGTATCGGTTATCGGCAATCCAAGTAAAATTCCGCACAATGGGAATTAACTTCACCAAACAATGCAAATGCACGCACATCACTAGCATGCAACATCAATCAGTCTATGTATACATTCATCTAACATAACTGAATCAAATCAATCAACATGATATTTCAATCAATCATGCATACATCAAACATCAGCATAAACATGCTATTACATCTACACATTACCAATATCTTCATCACCAAAGGTCCTCTGCTACATACACATCAATATGTGTCAGTCAATCATCGTTTATTTCGAAATTCGACTACTTTCCAAAATAATTTCAAGTTTTTGAAAATATTTTCATTTTATAAGGTAGAGCATTAAATTTAGGAAATAACGTCCAAAACGGCGCTCAAAACGGACTTACGGTTTGAAAGTTATGAATTTTTAAAGTTTTAAAAATTTTCAAAAATATTTCAGTGGAACCCGGTTCCTCCCTGGGAGTAACCGGTTCCCACATTTCAGAAAAACAGCGCCCCTGGAAAAATGTATGGGGAACCCGGTTCCTCCAGGTAGGGAACCGGTTCCCAGAAGCAAAAATCACATTTTCTGGAAAAATTAACGTGGAACCCGGTCCCTCCCACACAGGAACCGGTTCCTGAGTTCAAAAATGCCATTTTTCACCATTTTAAAAGCTGGAACCCGGGTTCTCCCACTGGGGAACCGGTTCCCACGACCTTCAGACCCAAAAACTCTGTTTTGACAGCATTAATTCTCAAACCATTTTTCCTTTTCATCCCAAAACGTGCCCACATATTCCGACACCATAAAATCACTCATTCCTCATCAATAACATACAATATAACATGTTTTATTCATCATTAATGATCCTATATCATACAAATCAATGAATTTATACATTTCTGACACAATCTGACACCATTAGGTATACACCCATGGAAACCTAGAAATTCCCAAACTAAGATTTACTAACATGCTATGATCTATAGTATCAAAATTAAAACCTATAATACGATTTAATCAATCGAAATCACCCCTTACCTTATGGGTTCTTCGAATTCTGACACTTCTAGGTCTTTTTCCTTCTTTCTCCTCTTCTCAACTTCACGTATTCTTGTTATTCCAAAAATGACTCCTTTTCCTCCTTTTCTTATTTTATTCCTTTTATTCCTTATTAACATAAATAAAATAAATTTACTCCTCACACCTCAATTAATTCCATCATTAGTCTCAATAGTCCAATATATCCATAATTAACCCAAATAAATTCAATATATTAATAAATTATGTTCTCAATTAAATTAATAATTAAAAATTATAATTATTTAATTACCGAATTATTTTGGGGTGTCACAACTCTCCCCTACTAAAAGAGTTTTCGTCCTCGAAAACATACCTCGATTTAATAGTTCAGATACGAGTCCTTCATCCGACTCTCCAGCCCCAAGTGACATTTCCATCCCGGTCCTCCCAAGCCACTCTTACCAATGCGATCTCTTTGTCTAACTGCTTTCAACTTCCGATCCTCAATTCGCAGTACCGCCCACGATCAAATTCTCCCACCAGATATCGCCACCCGAATCTCATGAGACGGATCAGCAATGTACTTCCTCAGCTGAGACACATGAAAAACATCATGCAAATTTGCAAGTGACGGCGGCAAGGCAATCTGATATGCAACCTTTCCAACTCTCTTGGTAATCTGAAACGGACAAATGAAACGTGGAGTCAACTTCTTTGACTTCAAAGCTCGACCAATACCAGTCATCGGAGTAACTCGCATAAAAACATGTTCTCCTTCACTAAACTCAAGATCTTTCCTCCTCTTATCATGATAACTTTTCTGACGACTCTGAGAAGTCCTCATCTTTTCCTGAATCATCTGAATCTTTTTCGAAGTCTGCTGAACAATTTCCGGTCCAATCACAGCACTCTCTCCAGATTCATACCAACACAATGGTGTCCGACACCTCCTACCATACAATGCCTCAAACGGAGCCATACCAATACTCGAGTGAAAGCTATTGTTGTAGGTAAACTCAATCAATGGTAGATAACTATCCCAAGCTCCACCTTTCTCTAACACACAAGCTCTCAGCAGATCCTCTAACGACTGAATCGTCCTTTCCGTCTGACCATCTGTCTGTGGATGATAAGCGGAACTCAAACACAACTTGGTACCCAAAGCTTCTTGCAATCCTGTCCAGAACTTAGATGTAAACCTCGGATCCCGATCCGACACAATACTAGAAGGAATACCGTGCAAGCTCACAATCTTCTCGACATATAATTCTGCCAACCTCTCCATCGGATAATCCATTCTTATCAAAATGAAGTGAGCAGATTTTGTCAACCTATCCACAATAACCCAGATAGAATCACAGTTCTTCGCTGTCCTTGGCAAACCAGACACAAAATCCATTGAGATTCCATCCCACTTCCATTCTGGAACAAATAACGGCTCCATCAATCCTGACGGTTTCTGATGCTCAATTTTCGACTTTTGACAAACCAAACAAGCATACACAAACTCAGCAATTTCCTTTTTCATTCCCGGCCACCAAAACAACTTCTTCAAATCATGGTACATTTTAGTAACACCGGGATGAATACTCAACCCGCTACGATGTCCTTCTTCCAAAATACTCTTCCTGATCTCGGCAATATCTGGAACACACACCCGATCACCAAATCTCATAACTCCATTGTCGTCAATTTGAAACTCGCCTCCTTGACCTTGGTTGATCAATGTCAACTTATCAACTAAACCAACATCAGATTTCTGTCCATTTCTAATCTCTTCCAGAATACCACTAGTCAGCTTCAACATACCCAATTTCACACTATTCGGAGTAGTTTCACAAACCAAACTCAGATCTCTAAACTGCTCAACCAAATCTAACTCACGGACCATCAACATCGACATATGCAAGGACTTCCTACTCAAAGCATCTGCAACAACGTTTGCTTTACCAGGATGGTAATTCAAACCGAAATCATAATCCTTTAGGAATTCTAACCATCTTCTCTTCCTCATGTTCAGCTCTTTCTGATCGAAGAGATACTTCAGGCTCTTATGATCACTGAATACTTCAAACCGAGAACCATATAAATAATGTCTCCACAACTTCAAAACAAACACAACAGCTGCCAACTCCAAATCATGAGTCGGATAATTCCTTTCATGCACTTTCAATTGTCTCGAAGCATAAGCCACAACCTGCTTATCTTGCATCAACACACCACCTAATCCCATTAATGATGCGTCACAATACACCACAAAAGACTTAGTCAGATCCGGCAAAATTAAGATCGGAGCGCTAGTCAACCTCCTCTTCAGCTCTTGAAATCCTTTCTCACATTCAACATCCCAAACAAACACCTGACCCTTTCTGGTCAACTTAGTCAATGGCAACGCCAGTTTGGAAAACCCTTCTATAAACTTCCGGTAATAACCCGCCAGACCCAGAAAACTACGGATCTCAGAAGCATTCTTCGGCGCTTCCCACTGAGACACCACTTCTACCTTCGTAGGATCCACGGCAATTCCATTCTTGGAAATTACATGACCAAGAAAACTCACCTCCTCTAACCAGAATTCGCACTTGGACAACTTCGCATAAAGCTTCCTCTCTTTCAACAATTCCAATACAACTCTGAGATGTTCTCCATGCTCCTCATCGCTTTTCGAATAAATCAGAATATCATCAATGAACACTACTACGAATTTGTCAAGATACGGATGAAATATCCTGTTCATATACTCCATGAAAACACCAGGGTGCATTAGTAACTCCAAACGGCATAACAGAATATTCATAATGCCCATACCTCGTTCTAAATGCAGTTTTCTGAATATCCTCTAACTTCACACGAATCTGATGATATCCAGATCTCAGATCAATCTTACTAAATACACAAGCTCCAACGAGTTGATCCATCAAATCATCGATCCTCGGTAAAGGATACCGATTCTTGATCGTAACTTTATTCAATTGTCGGTAGTCAACACATAACCTCATTGAACCTTCCTTCTTCTTAACCAATAACACCGGAGCACCCCACGGCGAAACACTCGGACGAATGAACTTCTTCTCAATCAATTCCTCCAACTGCTTCTTCAATTAAGCCAATTCAGATGCCGACATGCGATAAGGCGCCATCGACACCGGACTAGTTCCAGGAATCAGATCTATAGTAAATTCTACTTCTCTCTCATGTGGCAATTCACTAACGTCTTCCGGAAACACCTCTGGAAATTCGTTCACCACTGGCAATCCATCACCTTTTTCCTTTCCCTCCGTTTCTATCGCGGAATACAACATAAACACCACAGCACCATCTTTCACAGCTAGGTTCATCTGCTTAACTGACATAATCTCATTTTCGACTTTAACCTCCTCAGGGAAAATGACCGTCTTCTCAAAACAGTTGATATGAACCTGGTTGAATTCCAACCAGTTCATTCCAAGGATGATATCAAGTTGTCCTAGCGGTAGGCACACTAAATCCATACCGAAACCCCTATCAAAAATCACAACAGGACAATTCCTACAAACATATGAAGTAGTCACTGAACCTAACGCAGGAGTAACAATAACCATACTTCCATCCATATTAGAAATTTCAAAATTCAATATTTTAGCACAATCTAACGCAATAAAAGAATGTGTAGCTCCAGTATCAATAATCACAATCAAAGGTATGCCCTTAATAAAACATGTACCTTTAATCAGCCGATCATCTGGTTTAGTCTCTGATCCAGACAATGCAAACACTTTACCACCAGCTTGCTCTTTCTTGGGTTTCATGCACTGAGGACGAGTATGACCCTCTTCACCACAGTTGTAACAAGTCACCACTCTCACTCTGCAATCATTGGCCACATGGCCGAATTTCCCACACTTGAAACACTTCTTATCATTGCTCTTACAGTCCACCATACGATGTCCTGTCTCACCACACTTGTAGCACTTAACGGAAGAACTAGAATCTCCTCCACCAGACTTCTTCCAACCACTGGATCTCTAATTACTCCTATCATAAGGCTTACCACGATCTATCTGTAGCTTACCTTTCCTATCAACATACCCTCGAGCATTCGACTTAGTGTTAGCAAGATCCTCCTCTAGAATCCTACCGCAACCGATCGAAAATCTTCTGATACACGATACCGAATACCGCTTAATCTCATCACGAAGACCATTTTCAAACTTGATACATTTGGAAAATTCCATCCGCATCGTTAGGGTAATGAGCATAATACGCTAACTCAAGAACTTCAAGCATACTCACTAAGCACTCGCCGAGTTCCGAAACTCAATCTCCTTCTTACCTCGATGTCCTCGTGAGTACCTCCTAAAAGCTCTCCGAACACAATTCAATGCAACACCATCTTCTTCCAGCCACCGTAGCAACCCACCATCATTCTTCGCTAACATGTGAGTTCCATACTCACCTTCACCCTCTCATCAATCACTCAAGATCCTCTCGATCTCCTTCAACCACTTCTGAGCACCTTCGGGATCATGTGCACCCTTGAACAATGGAGGATTATTCCACTGAAAATTCCCCAATTGTCGGTCAGCACCAATCACAGCTCCCTGCTGGTTCCCTCCAAGCACTCCAGCTAACATTCCCAAAGCCTCAACAATGGCATCATCATTCCTTTCGTTACCTCTTCCAGCCATTGTTCTGTAACATTACTAAACAATCTACATCAGCACACAAGTATCGACAGTGTTACTTACACTAGTCGCATACTAAAAGGGATAATGACACAAGACAAGACCGACTATGCTCTGATACCACTATTGTAACACCCCATCTAAATACCCCGAGATATATTAATTAAATTAATATCTAAATCAGCTGTAACCAGAGTTAACACGGCAATGAGGGATGTCACAATTAATAAATAAAATCAACTTCAATTAAAATAGTAGCCATGCTACACTAAGGATCAACCTCCAAATAATTTCAATCAATTTAAGACCATGTCTTACACAGCGGAAATACCAAACCAAAATTTAATAAACCATCGTGGTTCTCAAAGAATACAAATAACCAATTAAACGATAACAATTATCTTAACTAAACGTTCCCCAGTGTTACAATCTAATCAGAGCATGACACTGACACGCGGACTTAAAAGATAAGCTCTAGAGCCATCCTCACCAACTCCTTAGCTTGTAACGTTAATCTGAAATGGAAAAGTAAGGGTGAGACTTCTCATAAATTAAAACATATTATAAGCTTCTCATTTAACAGTATAATACAAGCATCTCATTTCACCCACTTAACACAATTCAGAATTCAACACACAACCATATTCATACAAGTCATCATGCATAATCAATAGACAACAAAGAATTGCAACACTGGAAGACATCCTAACATGTTACAATTCCATACAAACACAAATGCAGACTCAATGCATGCGGTACCGACTTGTGACCAAGTCACTCAACACTGATCCATCATCAACCGAATACAGTACCACCGATTCGTCCATAACCACTCGGACACGAATCCAGCCTAACCACCCATCCTCACTCGGGTATCGGTTATCGGCAATCCAAGTAAAATTCCGCACAATGGGAATTAACTTCACCAAACAATGCAAATGCACGCACATCACTAGCATGCAACATCAATCAGTCTATGTATACATTCATCTAACATAACTGAATCAAACCAATCAACATGATATTTCAATCAATCATGCATACATCAAACATCAGCATAAACATGCTATTACATCTACACATTACCAATATCTTCATCACCAAAGGTCCTCTGCTACATACACATCAATATGTGTCAGTCAATCATCGTTTATTTCGAAATTCGACTACTTTCCAAAATAATTTCAAGTTTTTGAAAATATTTTCATTTTATAAGGTAGAGCATTAAATTTAGGAAATAACGTCCAAAACGGCGCTCAAAACGGACTTACGGTTTGAAAGTTATGAATTTTTAAAGTTTTAAAAATTTTCAAAAATATTTCAGTGGAACCCGGTTCCTCCCTGGGAGTAACCGGTTCCCACATTTCAGAAAAACAGCGCCCCTGGAAAAATGTATGGGGAACCCAGTTCCTCCAGGTAGGAAACCGGTTCCCAGAAGCAAAAATCACATTTTCTGGAAAAATTAACGTGGAACCCGATCCCTCCCACACAGGAACCGGTTCCTGAGTTCAAAAATGCCATTTTTCACCATTTTAAAAGCTGGAACCCGGGTTCTCCCACTGGGGAACCGGTTCCCACGACCTTCAGACCCAAAAACTCAGTTTTGACAGCATTAATTCCCAAACCATTTTTCCTTTTCATCCCAAAACGTGCCCACATGTTCCGACACCATAAAATCACTCATTCCTCATCAATAACATACAATATAACATGTTGTATTCATCATTAATGATCCTATATCATACAAATCAATGAATTTATACATTTCTGACACAATCTGACACCATTAGGTATACACCCATGGAAACCTAGAAATTCCCAAACTAAGATTTACTAACATGCTATGATCTATAGTATCAAAATCAAAACCTATAATACGATTTAATCAATCGAAATCACCCCTTACCTTATGGGTTCTTCGAATTCTGACACTTCTAGGTCTTTTTGTCTTTTTCCTTCTTTCTCCTCTTCTCAACTTCACGTATTCTTGTTTTTCCAAAAATGACTCTTTTTCCTCCTTTTCTTATTTTATTCCTTTTATTCCTTATTAACATAAATAAAATAAATTTACTCCTCACACCTCAATTAATTCCATTATTAGTCTCAATAATCCAACATATCCATAATTAACCCAAATAAATTCAATATATTAATAAATTATGTTCTCAATTAAATTAATAATTAAAAATCATAATTATTTAATTACCGAATTATTTTGGGGTGTCACACCACACCTCACCTACCACACATATACCTGCACTTGGGGATGATCACGTGGAGGTGGAACATGACGATGTTTAGTTGGAGTTAGACGATCATTATTTGGATGCGTACAATCTTTAGGTGCACGACGATTTAAGTCAGGTTCATGTCATTGACGAAAGATATTTTATTTGTCTCGAATAATTTTCATATTTATAACTTTTAATCTTTGTGGGCCGAGTCGAAATGCTTCCAAGAATGTAAGTTATGTAATTTAGCATAAGTATAAACAAGCTTGGAAGAGATTTAAAGAAGTTCTAGATAAAGAACCACGGTTCAAGTTATTTCAAGTATAATTACTTTATTTTTTAAGTTATTGTTATTTAAATATTTTTTTATAATTATCTATTATCACGTCATACAACGTTGCAGGAAAAATGTAAGTGGGAAGAAATAAATGAGAGGGAAACTAAAAAAAAATTATAGGTAGGACATCAAGACGACTTTTTGACATGCTATAGTGTTAGAAATCAGAAACTTTTGGGTATCCGTCCCAATTGGATAGGCAAAGAAGTCCTTGACGAATTTCTTGTATATTGGGATACACCAACATTTAAGGTTATATCTGGAAATGCAAAGAAAATGAGAGCATCAGAAAAAGGGGGAAGCCTTAATGCAGTTGGATCGTTGAGCAAGCTAGACACATGGTAATTATTACCACATTTTTAAGTTATATTTTAATTTATAGGGTTAAATATGTTTTTGGTCCCTATAAATATCTCAATTTTGATTTTTAGTCCTTATAAAAAAATATCGAGTTTTAGTCTCTATAAAATTACTTTTGCACGCAGTTTTAGTCCCTGTTGAGGGACTAAAACTGCATGTAAAACTAATATTATAGGGACTAAAATTCAAAGTTTTTTTTATAGGGACTAAAATTCATTTTTGGTAATTATATATATTTAACCATAATTTATAATATATATTTTTAATTTAAGTGAAGGTTATTATTTTAGGCTAAGATTTTTGCTAGACTTTCACTAATGGCTGAGCGGGTTAAAAAGACCCGGACAAAATAAATAGGGGTTTTTGTTGATGAGCGTACACAAAATGTTATGGTAAGTTTAATTTATGTTGTTTTTAGTTTTTTTATTTACTGGAAACTTTGTGGCATGATATTCAAATGAAAAATGCATGTTGTGGCGTGAAAATCACGTGGCAACTGAGTTGTTGTGGTGTGAAAATCATGTGATTATATTTTATTTATTATTTAATTTAATTTAAATATTTTTATCATATGTGTAGGAGGATTATCAGACATTTCTCAAAGAATTTTGGTTCATAATCCTCAATATACTGAAAGAGGTTCAGACCCGCTTCATCCAAATGTGAATTTTTATATTTGGAGCAAAGTCAATGGCAGAAAGGGTCATAACAGGTTTTTTGTAGTGAAAATTAGGCAGACACCTATAGAAGAGGTGATAGAACTTTGTTTCAAAGAGTTGGAGATGGGGAAGGATCTCCGCGTCCTCCAAAATTGACACCGCAAATGCAAGAAACAAAAAGACAATTGACGGTAAATGAGGCGAGACCCAAGTTAGCAGGACATGGAGCAACAATGAGGGTCGAGTCAACGTAACGTGAGACATAAATGAAGGTCTAAATTGATTGGAAACAACAGCAAATTAAGGCAATGGCGAATAGGCAAGTTAAGGTGGAGGAGCAATTGCGACACAACACTTTATACATTTCAAAAGTAGGGGTAATCAATCGTTTGGTAAAAAATGAAGTAAATGGTAGTCAAGAACATATGGATGAGGAGAATAACGAAGATGATTTTAACCTTGATACGTAGGATTTATTTTATTTTTATTTTGCTTTTAAATTTTAATTTGGGTAAGATACTAACTAAAAAGTTTGTAGTATTTAGTATAATAGTTTATTTAATTTTAATTTAATAGTTTATTTGATTTTAATAACTTTTATATTAAATATTTAGTTTATTAATTTATTAATTATTAATGATTTCATAGTTTAATTTAAATTTATTTAGTTTAAATTAATATATTTATAGTATTAATTTAATAAATTTAATATAAATTAATATAAATTTATTTATTTAGTATTAATGATTTCAGAATTTAATAAAAAATAATAATTGGTAACGTGATTAACATGTCACAAATTTGTGATATGAAAATCACGTCACAAACTGTCAATATAGATTATTATTAGTGACATGATTTTCATGTCACAAATTTGTGAAATGTAAATCACGTCGTAACTTTCCTTCTAATTCTGACTCATCATCACCTGCTATGTTTGTTTGACTGAAATATATTGGGAATATGTGCAATATGTTGCAACGTGATTTTCACGTCACAACTTTGGGACATAAAAATTACTTCACTAAAAAGTTGTCACACAATCACGTGCGACGTGTTCAATCACGGCACAAAAAATGTTTGTGACGTGAATTTAGTTGTTGTGACGTAATATTCACGTCACAAATCACAATAGTTTTTGAAAGAATATTGAAAGAATGAAGTCAATCAGAGCAAAGAAAGAGCAGGAGCGACAAAAGACATTGAGAGAAATAAATAGTAGAAACTTCAATCGTTTAAAGATGAGGATGAGTCGAAATCATTCGAAGATGGGACGGTTTACGATTCAATGTCCATGGTGAGAGAGATAAGTAAAGAGTTTAATGTTTGAGAGAGAAGGATTTATGTCCATGGTGAGAGAGATAAACGAAAGGTTTAAGATTTAAGTGAGAAGGATTTCTAGTAAGAGAAATAAACGAAGGAATATCTATTTTTTCTTTTAATTTTTTTCATTATTTATGTTAAAAAAGAGTGGGAAATGAATTTTTCTTTTTGGAGTATAAAATGGTTTAGCATCAGCTTAGGTCGTCTCTTCATTTTTAATAATTTAATATAAAAAGAAAAACAATATGAAACTTTCATTTGAAACACTATATGATTTTATTTTATTTTAGTTTATTAGCTTTTATAGCGTCTGCGCTAAAGTAGACGCAGCCATTAAAGTCGTATTAAAGTTTAGAATTAAATGAATAAAGTCTTGAGTCGATCAATGTAACGTAAAATTGATGCAATAGCGTCCAAATCGTGATCGAGACTAATTTATTGAAGTTAAAATGTATTTTTCTTCTTGTGTTGGGACATAATCTGTATGATCTATCTGACAGGACAAAGAAATAGGAAGGCAACATCTGGTGTGTCATACTCGGTGAGTCTCCATTCTTATGTGGGGGCTGGCTATATTCTAACTATCTATAATTTAAGTGGAAAACTCTATTATTAGAATTTAGAGGAGTTTCGTTTTCATTCAAAACTTATTCAAAATACATATTAGCCATCTACACACCCACAAAACATAACGGTAAAATGAATGGTATATATTCCTTCAAAATTATCTTTCAATTCTTGTCTTTTTCTCTTAGTGCTTGTTACACGCTGTAGATCATACTCTTCATTATACAATTTAAGATAGAGACTAGAGGGAATACAGGCTTGTTGGAACATATGTTTGTTCCAATATATTGAATTTAACAAAAATTTCTTAGTTCCACATTATTAGAATTATTTTTGTGGTTGAAAAAAACTATTTAGTCCCACATTGCTCATTTGAGAAATATTACTAGCTTACTTCTCTATATAAGGAGTTAACATGTTTCATTCCAACTACACCAAAAACTATTCTTTTAGTTTTTCCTTCCTCACTCTCATAACTATGCTTCTCTCAAATTGTTGAAGCGCCAACTTCTCCCATTTTCTTCCTACTCGTTGAATTTTCCGAGTACTTTCTTGAATTCTCTTTATTGTTGAAGCGCCCTTTCTTTTCTTCCTACTTGAATTTTCCGAGTACTTTCTTGAATTCTCTTTGAGAATAATGTTAATTTCTCCTCGCTTGAGTTGAGAAATTATCTAGTATAATTTTAGGATTCTCTTTAGAGAATTATTTGGATTTTTCTTTATTGAAGAAATTGTTATGAGTGGTCAAATGACCATTATTATATTCTCTTTGGAGAATTATTTGAGTTTCTCTTTGATTGAGAAATTATTACGCCTAGTCTTTGTACTAGATTCTATGAATGGTATTGATACCATATTAGAATGGTCTTGTACCATCGAGGTGTATTTCTAGACCGATTATCTATCGTGCAAATAGTAATCGACAAAGATAGAACCGGGTTGTTTTATCCGGAGGCGACGTAGTTCGCTGCTATTAGGCAAACGCCTTAAAGAGAGCGACCTAGTCCGCGACTCAACCCGTAATTTCTTCGTGGCAAATTTTTAAAACCGTGAACCAACAACGCTTTATATCATACTCTTCATTTTACAATTGAGTAATATCTCATTTGAATCAAAATCAACAATGTTGCATTTAGTCTAACCTTAATAAAAGACCATGCATGATATATTATCTTCTAGTATTTTAAATTTATTATATATAATATTAATATTTAACTAAAAATTTTAAGGTAAAGATATAATTCATTAACATGAATAAAACTATAATATTAAATAATTAAAACTATATATTAAATTGAAAAAAAGTGTTGTTAAAGCCTAACTTTAGAAAGTGCTTCAAAATGTTGCTAAAATCCATAATACGAGAGTTCTTTTAAAAGCATTGCTCGAGGCAACACTTTAGAAAGCATTTTAACGCCTTTAGAAAGCGCTTCATAAAAGTGATGCCATAGGTCATAGGGTAGACATCACTTTTTCATAAAAAGCGCAACTAAAGGAAATACATAAGAAAGCGCTTCATAAAGTGATGTCTTATGTCATTAATTTCTAAATACTAAAACTTACGAAAACCTTAAAATTCTTCCCAAACTTTTGAAACATTTATGCCTCCGCCTTTGATCGTAACTCCTCTTCTCTCACAAGTCTCCTTACGTTCTCTTCCAACTCAAACAAGAATCTCTTTCACACATCGTAGTGTCACCACCGCCACACGGTCTTCACCTTTGCTACATCTTTGATTTTTCCATCGCCGCCATCGAGTGTTCACGTATGTCACTGGACGAGTGCAACGATTCGCTTGCTTTCTCCGTGCCCAGGGCTCTATTTCGTGTCGAGGCATAGGTCAAAATCCGCTTCATCATTTTCTTTTCCTTTTCGATCTAAATATCCTTGAATTCGACGGTGGCTCTGATTCAGGTATATGAATTTTTGCTCCATGTTTTATTTTATTTTCAAATCATTCTTCTCCTTCTGTCTCTCATTTTTTTGTTGCTTATTAAGGGTTGTTCTATTGAATTATTGTGTGAATGTGTTATTACTGCATGTTATGGCTTGTGTGCTTTGTGGCTGACATGTGTAAGGTTAAGGGCATGTTGGGGTGATTTTTTGCAGTTTCGTGTGTTTTGTGTCTCTTTTGTTACATTTGAAGTTATGGTCTTTTTGTTCTATTGAGTGTAAGTTTTATAGTGAAGTAAATAGGACAAAATCTGTTTAACAAGTGCTTGTTTAATAAAGGAATTACTTTGTAAGTTCTTTTGTATAATTTGTTTTTTACAATAGAAGAGGAAATGAAGGAAAGTTTCAAGTAAGCTCATGTGCTTAACTAAGTTGAAAGAAGTTCATGTTCTCGTCTAAATATTTTCATAAGCTCTTTTGAGTTGTTTGTTATAAGATAAGCTCAAGTAAGCTCTTCCTACATACTATTGTCTGAATTTAGTTTTTCATAAAAATATGGATTAGCAATGTCAAAACCTAATATAACTCAGAATTTGATTTACAAACAAATGATCAAAATAACGCAAACGATGGAGATCTTGATTTATATCTATTATTAACTAATGGCTATTGGTCCAACTGATGAGAAGTTTTATATCCTTAAGTAAGGTGATTAACTAGTATGTTCACTACAACATTTAGGCTCTCCAACAACAACTGAAAAATGTTTTCCAAAGCTCTAAAAAACGTTGCCTGAAAGAATAGAGGATGTTTCCAAGGCATCTCTTGTTCGAGCGTTGCCTATAATATAAGGCGATGATTATTCATGACCTTTGGGCACAATTTTTGAAAACATCGCCTAAACTAAAGGAATAAGGGACAATTATTTTAAGGCACTAAGGCGACGCTTTTTAGGGTTTGCTATATTCAGCTACAATTAATAAGCGTTGCCTTTAATCTGAATCAGAAGGATCATTTATAAAGTGTTGCCATAGCTTATAGGTTGTTCTTTTAGATTTCCCCCACAAAATATACAAATCTGCAATTATTTTCTAAGTAATATAGTCGATGATGACCGACTTATAAAATGTCATTTATAACTTGAACAAGATCAAATTTAATCGTGCATCTACAAAATTTGTTAAAATCTAGTTCAAACAAAATGTCTATTGTAACATTACTTATATTACTAAGTTTAATACTTTGAAGTATTGTCCTAGCATAATGATAAAATACATAGTTTAGAAAAATAACAAAACACATAGTTCAAGTTTAATGCTTTAAACTACAAGCACAAAAAAAAATACATCATCCAACTCATTCAAATTTGTCTTTTTGGAATTCACCATCCATGTCGTCCTCTTGAAATTCATCACATATGTCGTCCTCCAAAAATTCTTCATCTACGTCGTCCTCTTGAAATTCACCATCGTCCTCTTAAAATTGATCATCTAGATCTATGTCGTCCTCTTGAAATTTGTCTCCTACGAAGTCCTCTTGAAATTTATCATCTATATCGTCTTCTTAAATTTCATCATCTACATCGTCCTCTTGAATTTCTTCATTGATATTGTCTTTTTCAACATTTACATTCATACCTTGCTGCATAAGAAAATAAAACAAAATACATCAAACCATAGAATTTATACATAATATTTTGTCACTAAGATAGTTATAATATTTTAAGCAACAACACATCCAATTCAATGCTCAAAAAAGGATAATTACATTATTGATAAATAGAAAACTAGGATTATGAGAAAAGTCTCAATAATTTAAATTTTGTCACTAAGTTACAGTATAAAACTAAAAAAACTTAGTTTTAAAGTTAATTTACAAACTACAAGTTATAGTAGACTTACGGTATAACTTAATTTACAAACTAAGATTACATGTTATAGTATAACTTAACTTAAATTTAATTTAATTTAATTTGCAAAAGGTACAGTATAACACAAAAAACTTAATTTAAATTTTAAAATACACGTTAGAGTATACTTTAAATTTTAAAAATAAATTAAAATAACAACCAAAACATGTTAGGCTACCATGCTCAAAAGTGTAGACTAACTTAACTTTAAAAAAAATTCAGCACACCTCAAGTTAACCTTAAAGACATTTTCATGAGATATAATATTAGAAATAACACAATTACATGGTATAACAAAGTTGACAATTAGAATAACATAAATAAATAATATTGGTATATATGATTATCTTTTCATGATGTGGAATATTTGTTGAAGTAGATGTAGATGAATGCAATTGCGGTCTCATATTCTTCGGGGAACCGTTAGCATCTCCATGGGATAATCCTAACAAATCTTCAATTGACTCCATATTAATTTGAGAATTGCATTGTTGTATTACGGTCTTAAAAGCATTTTGCAATCTATCAATCTGATCTTGAAACTCGGGCCTTAATGTAGAGACCTCTTCTTTATGTGCTTGTTTCAAAGCATTAATCTCTTTTCACTTTAAGAAAGTTTTAGTTACGTTTCTCCCATAACAATGTACCCTGTCGGGACACTCCTTTCCAAAAACAACTTTAAAAGCTTTTGTATCACTTTCCGCCTCTTCAACCATTTCTTGAAGTTGAGACTAGCATAAATTACAAGAATATATTAAGTACTATTATAGAAATTGTTACACGACTATATTAAGTAAACATATTATATAAACAATGTTACATACAATTACTTTTCCGGTTTCTACATCCAGTTCCTTTCTTTTATTTCCTTTTCGAGTTTCAACAAACATTTCTGATTGGGTGGGCTCTCTTTCGATGGACTTGAAAGTGTCGTGACGAACGAGATTAGACTTAGCAGTTACGATGCAAGAAGAGGGAAAGTCGCGGGAGCGGAAGGCGTCATCGTCAACAATTGTGAACACCAAAATCAAGTGGCGAGATGAAATGACAACACGGTTTATGATGAGATTCGGCGGTGGGATGTTTGAAGAAGAAGAACCTTCCGTGTTCCTTTTCAGTTTTGCTTTCTTTTTTCTATTTTCAATTTTTTTAATTTTATCCTAAATCGTGAGATAGAGAGTAAGGGTCAGTTTGACAATATTCTTTTTCTTTGGAACGTTTTGAATTTTTTTGGACTTTTTATTCTAAAAAAAAAGTGTGCAATTGTTTTTAGTTAAATAATATTATTATATTATTTATTAGAGGATTATATATATATATATATATATATATATATATATATATATATATATATATATATATATATATATATATATATATATATATATATATATATATATTTCTTTGAAGGTGTTTGATTTTTTCTTTTTTGAATTTTTTATTCTATACTAATGTGCCACTTTTTTTTAGTTATATATTATTATATTATGTGTTTGATGATTCATTTTATTATATTAATATTTTATTATATTTAAAGAGAAATATTATATTATATTAATACAAATATATATTCATTTTAATAATATTTAAAGAGAGATGTTTGTTTTTTAGTATATAAGTTTTGGAGGAAAGATTTTCAACAAAAATTTGATAATGCTAAAATTTTATGCAACATTGAAGAAGTGTATCCTTTCATTATAATTAATGTAACAATTTAAAAATGTCCCCAAAAGTATTTTAGGGGACAATTATCAAACATTGCTAAAAAAAAGTAATATATTAAAGCTCTAAAATCGTCCCCAGAAGTAGTTAAGGGTACGATTAACAATCGTTATCAAAAATATTACAAAGGTATAGTAGTTCCATACTTCTTCCGGAAATTCTCTAGACTCTTAATCTCATCAATCAAGCTCACCAGTCCCTCAATCTTGGTTTCCTTGAAACTGTATTTCTGAGTCCTCCTCTGTCCAAAATTCATGGTCAAAGTATATCTGAGATATTTGCAAAAGTCAATTTTAAGTTCCTTGAACTATTGTCTGAAAAAATGTGTATGGGTGCATGAATGCATGATGCAACAAGCACACACAAAGATCACAAACATGGGGTCCATAGGTTCGACGTCACGAGCATGGAGTCAAGAGGTATTACCCACAAGGTATTCTAAGCTTTGTCACATGTAGATCAAGGTTCTAAAGGAATCCCCAGAGTTTTCATTCCTCCATCTAATACTACCAGCTTCTCGATTGCTCGGTAATCAGTAATACCTTCAAGTGAAACTCGTCTGAGTATCGTATCGCGTAGAAACTACTTATGGATGACTCCGTAATAGTCCCCGCACTACCCCTAAAAAGGCCAGGATGGGTTAAGGGTTCTACGACTGCTCAACTTTAGGGACTCTCAAGTCGAAAGCAGTCATGTCTTCCCAATCTCTCTGTAAACAAAATACCACAATCAAGGAGGTCTCCACTAAGTGAGGGATTTCATGTCTCCTTCTTCGGGATTACTCCCTAAAAGTTAACATGATTATACCGTCTGTCCTATCTTAAGTTTGCCCGAGTCCGCGTATAGGAACTGAAAAAGAAAATCACCAAACACCCCTGAAAACCAGAAAAACATCCAGACAAACAATCATACAACATATAAAAACAATAAAGCACATATATACAAATAAGAAAAAAAACAGGGTCAACCCACTTAGAGATGGTCCAGCAATAGGTCAAACATCCCCACTTAGAAACTATACTTTTGTATTAAATAGAGATTCCAAAATTGGCATGGATTTAAAAGTTCGGATTTATTCTAATATTTAACATATATTTTATATAATTAATTAGTTTTAACTAAATCATATTATGTTATATTATGTAGTACTTTGATGAATTCAGGTGTGCTACTTACTTGAAAGATCAACAGGAATAAATTAAGGAAGACTAGTGTCAATACATTCTTAAGACGAAAATTATATAAGGTATTGTCTTTTGTTGGAATATGCCTTAAAACCTTTGTTGATGAAGAGAAAGAAAATATTTTTTGAGATTTGCGAAAATCATAAAGCCAAAAATAATCTGTCCGATCGATTTATTGATATCGAGTTTGATCGGTTCGGTTCATTGATCCATTCATTAATGTTGGAATATTTTATATTAATTTGGAGATCATATAAATTAATATATATTATAATATATTTATAATATTCTGAAAGATATTAAAAGATATATATATATATATATATATATATATATATATATATATATATATTTATAATATTTTAAAAGATATTATAAGATATATATTTATAATAGTGTAAGAGATATTATTAGATATGTATAATATTTGAGAGACATTATAAGATTATAATAATATATTTTATTCTGACAATTAAGGAGGTATGTTTTGGGATTTGTTGGATTTTGGCTATTATAAATATGTATCTCTTCTATTATTATAGTGTGACAATCTTAGAGTTAACACCAACAAGGGAGAACAAGGGTTTAAAGGCATAACATAGGATTTTGGCTATTCTAAAGGGAAACCTTAGAAAGGAAAAAGTTTCATTTGTGGTTATCTAAGGTTATTGGAAATTTGGAAACACTTTCTTACATCTTGGGTTTGAGTTATTTAAATATTGAAGGTTGAACAGATTGATAAACACTTGGGTAAAAATAGGGAAATTCTTGGGCACCTTCAGAGTTGTTCTTGGGAACCTGAAGGTGAATGCTATTTTCTTGTAACTCATATTTAATATATTGTAACAACTTTCTGAGTATAGTGAATTAGAGAGCTAATCCCTCCTCCAAAGTAGATCGTTAGATCAATCTGGGTAAACAAACCTTCGTCGTTTTCTCGCCTTATCATGTTATATTATTTGCGTTTGAATTATTTTTGTTGAAGTCTATTTATTTTTGTTTCTACTATTATTTTTCTCACAAATTGATATTGTATTTTGTCGTAATTAACAATAAGATTCACAACAAGTAGTGTGGTGAGCGTGGAGCAAAGAGGTATTGAGCACCATGGGCAGATGGAGATTGGGAAATTTTTCGGTAACAACGACTTCAGGTTTTGGAAAATTAAGATGCAAGCAATTTTAGTTCAAGAGAATTGTATTGATGATTTGAAGAGTCAAGCATTTATGCTTGCAGGTCTTACACACTACAGAAGATCGAGATGGTTGATAAAGCCAGAAGTGCCATTATCTTGTGCCTCGGGGATAAGGTTCTAAGAGAATACCTTAAAAATTTAAAGATGGTTCAAGGTGGAGTTGTTCACTTTGGTGATAATAAGGTTTGCAAGGTTCTTGGTATTGGTACGGTCAGACATAAAATGTTTGATTATCGTGAACTTCTTATTCATAATGTGAGGTATGTTCCAAAAAATTTGTTATCTGTAAGTATGTTAGATGATCTAGGCTATTGTACTAGATTTGAACATGGAGTTTTGAAGATTTCGATGGATGAATTGATTATTGTTAAGGTAATTTCTTCCCCCACCTAGTGGGGTTCTTCTTCACCCCTGGTTGAAAACCAAAATATCCCCCAGTTTCTCAAGTTAACTTACAAATTCCCCAAATAAGGTGAATTCGTGAGTTAACTTATGAATTCCCCAAATAAGGTGAATTCGTAAGTTAACTTACTAAATAATCCATAATTTTTTTAAAAATAAGTTGAATTCGCAAGTTAACTTACGAATTCACCTTATTTGGGGAATTCACAAGTTAACTTGCGAAGTCTGCGTATTGTTTTAGCAAAAACCAGAATTTTCCCCAATATTCATTCATTTCAAAATACACCCAAAGTTTCCCTCTCTACTCCAAACCCTAACTTCTACAAAATCACTCCAAGTCACTCACATCATTTCAAGTCATTCCACCAACATATTTCAACTCCTCAAAAATCAACAAATTTGTGTAAGTTTTCTTCACTTTCTCCTATTTAAATTCTAAATTTTTATTAGATTATTAGGTTTAGGTAGTATAAATGTAGTAGTATATGTAGTAGGAAAATTTAGATTTTGGTAGCTATGGGACTGGATTTCTGGTTTTTGGAATTTCTGGACGAAGCGGGTTTCACAAGTTAACTTGCGAAGTGTACCTGAAGAGACTTCACAAGTTAACTTGCGAATTTTCTTCTGAATGGGTAAATTCGAAAGTTAAATTGCGAATTTTTGTCTGACTTGTTTTTAAATTAGTATGATAATTATTGTAATGGTTTATTTCAGGGAAATGGTCGATCATGACAACCAGATGACACGTTTGAGATAAGGCAGGCAAAGCTAGACAGCGTATCGTCGAGAGCGCGAGCAAAGGGAAAGGGCACAAAGGGAGAAAATGAGACAACTTGATATAGCATCACCTTTCGCACCACGACGGAGGATTCGTCTCCATGAGGTGTCTTCCTCTTGTGCACATGAGGATGAGGTACTAGAGATGGAGGTACCGTAGGTCGAGTCGCCAGTGGAGGAGACCCAGGATGCCTAGGACGCCGAAAATGCTGAGTTCCTTGATGAAGATATTGAGGAACCTGTTCACTATGGAAAATGGTAAACAACTGCTGGTCCTCTCAAAACCCTAAAAACTAAGGGTTACTCACAAGATCGACCAGTTGATCTTAAGACATGTGCTAAGATTTTGAAGATACACTTGCCCTGTCGAAATACTTAGTACTAGAAACTGTTTTCTAAGACTAAGGGAACAAGTATGAAAGCTTTCCACACTATAATCCGACCAACTGAATGGTGACTCGTGACCGACATAAGGTGTTTGCATGAAATAGACTAACTGACTAGTGACTCGTGACCGACAGAAAATGTTGAATTGTTTACGCAAAGCAGAAAACAACGTAATAAGATTGCTCAAATGTAAATAGAAAGCAAGTAAAGTATTCGAAAAAGACAATTGACAAGTAAAGAATTTTCATTAAAATATAAATGGTGATTCACGTACATCAAATACTTCCTCACTCTTTGCTTCCTTACGCTTGGAAATACAGAGTTTTGACAAGTGATTTTCAGTATAAGTGAACACCCAAAATCTATATTTAAACTACTTATTTATAGTATTTACAAGGTAGCTATCTAGGCACACGATCTATTGACACGTTAAAAATTAAGACAACTGCTCCACTAGATCTCGCAAACTATTTGGCACTCAATCAAAATATAAACTACTAGTATATGTTGTTGATTTCAAAATTTTAATCTTCCCGCTTCTAGCTAGCTTCGACATTTCCTTCTGGCGAGACTAAGTTATTAAAAAACTTCTAAGTCTTGAAATCCCTTTAGTGGACCAAAACAAGATCGACCATTCTCTATCTTCCAACTTTTGGTCGACTAGACCAATTTTTCAGCACTTTGTCATTTGGTATCAGTTTTTCTCCTTTTGGTCAGAAAAGCTTAATTTCGACATTTTGGCCATATATACCTACTATCCATAGACTTCTTCAGTCCGACAAAGCCAAATTCCAAACACTTTTTGCCAAAAACCCTTATCTCAAAGGATTACCCTTAGCTTATAGGAATATCTTCATTAACTACACGTGCTTGAATACCTTAATATTTTTCAAGGTAATAAAATGCCCCCAGAGATGCCATTTTCGAATTCGACTCACATGAGATAATGGCATCTTTGAAGCATCGACTTCACCATTCGACCAAATCGCTCCCACTTCTTCTTCAGTGGATGTTACTGTTCCGCTTTTACCGTGACATCATGTAATCATGGTAACGTACCACACCTTTCAGTTTCGAGACGTGCGACATTAAATATTTGCCATCATTGCGCTTTTTAGTGGGAGACGTGGCCCACTAACTCCCTTCGATCTCGATGCACGTGTCTGCTGATTTGTCACGATTTGACTCAAGAAATCACAAAAAATTTCCTTCATCATTTCTTCTGTTTTTAGGGTTTATAAATACCCTCTTTCTCCACTATCTCATTTTTCTTCTTCGTTGTCTTCTTCAAATTCCCTTGTTCCTGCAAACGAAAAACACACATTTTTCTACTATTCATCGTCAACTAAGCCTCGTCGACACATCTGCAACACCCCTTCAACTAAGCCTCTCAAGTCAAAGTTGACTTCTAATACCTCAAGTGATCATCATGCCTCCTCATATGTCTTAAAGTACCACCATGCCAAGTTTCAAGCCTCACAGCTCAAGTTTGCTTAATCAATTGCTCAGATGGTTGGAAATCAATTGTATTAGACAAAAAGTCAAGTGTGGTCAACATACAGTCAAACTTCACCATTTTTGGTCAACATAAAGATTTTGAAGTCACATTCATCATTTGATCAAGGGCTGATCATGATTCATCAAGAGAATTCAAAGAATGGTCAAAAGTCAAAAGTTTCTGAATTAGGGTTTCTTGATGAAAAGTCAATAGAACTTTGACCAAGCATAACTTTCACATACTTCATCAAAAAATTTTGCACCAAAGCTAATTTTGAAGGGAATTCAATTATTTACAACTTTGTCTGTCACAAGCTTTTCCCAAAAATGCTTCATTTGAGAGATATAAGTCAAGACATTATAGGTCCTCAAAAAAGTCAACAAAACGTCATCTTTTTCCAAAGAGATGGACATGTACATGGAAGCTTCAATTAAGATGAAACCAAAAGGAGATATTATAGGACATCTTGAGCTTTCTAAAAAATCCAAGAACACTCTCAAATGATAAAAATTGATCAAGTTACGGCTTGAGGAAAATTGGAAATTTTGAAGAAGTGCATGAAGAAAACATTGACCAATCTTGAATTTGTTTCCAAATGGACCTTGGTTCTTATGATTTGAACTTATTTCTAACATGGCCCATGACCTATAAGTTCAATTACACTCCCAACTTTCATTTATTTCATTTATTTTTGAATTATCTCATTTAAATTCAATTTTAAATAAAATAAAATGCAACACAAGGTGCAAGGCGTGTTGGGCTTGTTATTCAGGTGTCTTGAAATCCAAGGAAGTCCAAAAAATCTGGAAAAAATGCATGGCTTGTGATTTAAACAAAATTGGAAGCTTTTCAAGCAAAATTGAAAGATTGGAAATAAAATATTTTGCACATTGAATGCAATGTATTTTCTCTCAAATTTCTGACCTGATTTTTCACTTTTATATATATATATATATATATATATATACCACAAGACCAAGGGCAAATAACACGAGTGGTTACCTCTAAAAACCCTAGAGAATTCTTCAAAAATTCAAGAAACTAGGGCAAACTCAAAGTAAAATTTCCACCCGTTCTCAAGCAAAACCAAGCATCCATTCATTATCCTGAAGTTGCCAGCAGTCGATCCAAGTCCTCAAGCAAGCCAAAAGTGCCCAGAATCGCATCCACAAAGTTGCACCGCTTGGTAATATTTCTTGAATCTCAAATCTTCGATTTATGCAATATAAACAATTTCGATTCATATATTCATGTTCATACTGATGTTTGTGATTGTTTAGAACCATCGTGCATGAGTTTTAACACAGGAACGATGAAACACCATTGTTAGGGTAAACGAACTGTTGAGCTTCGAAACCCTAGATACACGCCGATTCAGACCAAACTAACACCACAATTTCACACTTGCACCCTTAGGTTATCCTCTCTTGTTGTGTTTCAATTAACATGGTCGTGTCCCTCGAACGTAGGGGTACCATTAGCAAACGTCCCTCGATTCAAAAATCATCACAAAGATCGTAGTCCCTCGATGACCCTCAATGTTGCCTACGAATATATGATCTCGTCCCTATTTTGTTGCCTGTGAATAAGTGACGATCGTCCCTACGAATTTGCTAAGGTATCTTTACAATGTTGCCTTAAATGACCATACGATGACCCTACATCCGTCCCTTCACATCCAACGGATAACTTACCTACCAACTAATGGTATGGATAGCGCTATCCTAAAGGAGAAGTAAAATTACAAGAACGACCTTTCTGAGTAAGTAATAAGACTTTTAATTTCTTGCTCAATCCAATCAAAAATACTTTTCACACCTCACACTCTTTTCAAAATACTTTCAAACAAACACTTTGTATACATTCTAGCGAGAATCATTACAAAGTTAAAACTTTCAAAAACATTTTCAAACACTTCGTATACATTCTTGAGGACTGATACAAGAATTATTACGAAGTCAAAGCAAATTACTTCTTTTCAAATCACACACACAGGAAGCAAATTTTCAAAAAGTGAGCTAAAGCAATTAAGAGACCGTATATAACTACAGATGGAAAGGGTGTTAATACCTTCCCTTTTCATAATTACCTCCCGAACTCAAAATCGATAAAAGGTTTTTTCTCTTCTTTTCACCTTTCCTTTATTGGATAAAAGAAAAGTCGGTGGCGACTCTTGCTATCCACAACATTTGCGATAAAATGCAAAACAAACAAGTCAGTTCTCCCACCGTGTTACAATGATCATGCCATTGATCTACTGCCTATCTGTCAGAGTACCCGCCAGATTGGACATGAGGCGTTGCATAACAGGATTATCGATAAGAGCGGACCTGATGCGGTTGTCGTGGTGGAGAGGATGGCCGCTGAGGCCGAGCGTGCAACGCGTTACCACAAGCAAAGGAGGTCGCGGGGGGGTCAGAATTAGGCATACCCAGTAGCCATTATATATTTTTAGTTGATTTTGTATGATTGCATTTTTTTCAGAACAATTTATGTAATATGATATTTCTAACATTTTTTCTCTTTAATATTTATAACATATTATTATTTACATGGTTTGCATATATAGATATTGCGTATATTAGTAGTTTATGACAATTTTTCTCTTTAATTGAATTTCTGAAAACGGAAACATAATTCGAGTAAATATGGAAAAACACAGTAGTTTTAAACATGTTTTTACACATCCAGGGAAAGGTTTCGTAAGTTAACTTACAAATTCATCTTATTTGGGGAATTCATAAGTTAACGTACGAAACATTTCCTGAATGTGTAAAACGTACAAAAGTAAGGTTAATTCACAAGTTAACTTGTGAATTCCCCAAGAAAGCTTAGTTCGCAAGTCATCTTACGAATTCACCTTGTTGGCTGAATTCGTAAGTTAACTTACGAATAGTATTTTTGGTTTTTCACGGGTGTGGGAGAAATCCACTAGGTGGGTGAAGAAATTCCCTATTGTTAAAGGGTCTAAAATATATGGTCTATATAATTTAGAAGGTTCAAATATATTTGATTCATCATTAACTAATGGAGGCTTTCATGACAAGGAAGAACATGAGATTTGGTTTAAGGCATTATAAATGTCTTGAGAAAGTTTCAAAGGAGTATAATGATTTTTTCAGAAATCAAGGGATAAAAATGCATGTACCGATGAGTTGTTATTGAGTTTTAGGGGAAGAGATGAGGTTAAAAAAACTTACATGGTTGGTGGTGAATTTCTTCAGCAGAAGAATAGTGAAAACTAAGGTAGAAACCTAGTAAAAACTATAACGGAGAAAACTCAGCTTGA
>CM038794.1:123021611-123057832 GCA_021764765.1 Vicia sativa
CACAGAATTAAAAGGGTACCTTAACACCCATCGCATAACCCGGATAAAAATCTAACTCAATTTAGCTTTATGTGAAAAAATGCGAGACAAAATGAGTTTAGTTTAAAGACCTATATCTGGTTAACAAATTTCAACAGATTTTCCTCAAGACTTATATTCACTCAAATTCTCATCTAATTTTCCCAAGACCTATATTCACCCAAGTTCATCAAATTTTCTCAAGACTTATATTCACTTCAAATTTCAATGATTTTCTAAAGACTTATATACACTTCAAATTTCACTTCCATTTTGAAGATATATCACATCAAATTTAGCCGATTTTTCTCAAGACTTATATTCACCTCAAATTTCATCTAAATTTCTCAAGACTTTATTCACATCAAATTTCACCGTGAGTATTCTCAAGACTTACATCTACTTCAAATTTCATCTAAATTTTTGAAGACTTATATTCACTTCCAAGTTTCACCGCATTTTCCTAAGACTGCATTGACTTCAATTTCATCTAATTTTCCCAAGACTTATACCACTCCAAATTCACCGACATTCCTGAGACTTATATTTACTCCAAGCTCTCACCAGACTTTCCAAGACCTTGTATTCAATTTAAAATTCCATCCAATTCCTTCCCAAGACCCATATTCACTCTCAAATTTCCATCTAATTTTCCTAAGACTTATATTCACTCAAATTCCATCTAAATTTCTCAAGACATATTCACCCAAGTTTCACCGTGATTTTCCCAAGACCTATATTGACTCCCCAATTTCATCTAATTTTCTCAAGACCTTATATTCACTCAAATTCTCACGACATTCCTCAAGACCTTATATTCACCTGCTCTCACCATATTTTCTCAAGACTTGTATTCACTTAAATTTCATCTAATTTTTCCAAGACTTATATTCACATCAAATTTCATTTTATTTTTGAAGACTTATATTCACTCAAGTTTTCACCAAATTCTCTCAAGACTTATATTCAATTTCAAATCTCCATCCAAGCTCAAGACTTATATTCACTCAAGTTCACCCGTATTTCGGAAGACCTCTATATCTACCTCCAAGATTCACTCCGCATCGAAGACCTATATCCACTCAAATCATCCAAATCAGACACATTATTCACTCCAAGTTCTCACCGATTTTCCCAAGACTTATTTTCACCCAACTTCATCCAATTTCCTCAAGACCTATATTCACCTCAAATTCCCCAAAAGATTTTCCCCAAGACTTATATTCACTTCAAACTCATCTAATTTCCTCAAGACTTATTCACTCCAAGTTTCACCAAATTTTCTCAAGACTTATATTCACCTCAATTTCACCGATTTTCGAAGACCTATATTCACTTCAAGATTTCACCAGATTTTCGGAAGACTTATATTCACATCAAATTTAATTCCATTTTCCAAGACTTATATTCACTCAAATTTCATCTAAATTTCAAGACTTATATTCACATCAAATTTCACCATTTTCTAAAGACTTATATACACTTCAAATTTCATCCATTTTCCTCAAGACTTATATTCACATCAAATTTAATCGATTTTCCAAGACTATACTACTCAAATTTCATCTAAATTTCCTAAGACCTATATTCACATCAAATTTCACTAGATTTTGAAGACTCTATATTCACTCTCACTTCATCTAAATTCTAAAGACTTATATTCACTTCAAGTTTCACCTGCATTTTCCTAAGAGTTATATTGACTCTCAATTTCATCTAATTTTCCCAAGACTTATATTCACTCTCAAATTTCATGACATTCCGAAGACCTATATTCACTTCAAGTTTCACCCCATTTTCCCAAGACTTGTATTCACTTTTAAATTTCATCCAATTTTCCTCAAGACTTATATTCACATCCAATTTCATTTTATTTTTGAAGACTTATATTCACTTCAAGTTTCACCAAATTTTAGAAGACTTATATTCACTTCCAAATTTCATCTAAGTTTCCTCAAGACTTATATTCACTTCAAGTTTCACCGCATTTTCGGAAGACTTATATTCACTTCCAAGATCACCAGATTTTCGGGAAGACCTTATATTCACTCCAAATCTCCATCTAATTTCAAGACACATATCTCACCCAAGCCCACCAGATTCTCTGCACTTATTTCCTCACCCCCAATTTCATCCTAATTCCTCTCAAGACCTTATATTCACCCAAATTTCACCGTGACTTTTGAAGACTTGTATTCACTCAAATTCCCAATTCCATCCCGAACACTTGTATCTCACTTCAAGTTTCACCAGACTTTTCTCAAGACTTATGTTCACTTCCAAATTCCATTTAATCTTCTGAAGACTTATATTCACTTACATTTCTTCTCTATTTACTAAAGACTTCATATTCACATCAAATTTCACCGATTTCCTAAGACTTATATTCACTTCCAACTCCACATCCATTTTTCAAGACTTATATTCACTCAAGTTTCATCAAATTTTCCAAGACTTATATTCACTCAAATTTCATCGATTTTCTAAAGACTTATATACACTCAAATTTCACCCATTTTTGAAGACTTATATTCACATCAAATTTAGTCGATTTTCCTAACACTTATATTCACTCAAATTTCATCTAAATTTCCCAAGACTTATATTCACATCACCCTCACCCCATTCTCTCAAGACCATATTCACTTAAAATTTCATCCAAATTCCCTGAAGACCGATATTCACTCAAATCTCCACCCGATATTCCTAAGACCTATATTTACTCAAGCTCACCGTAGATTCTCCAAGACCTTGTATCCACTTTAAATCCCCATCCAATTTTCCCAAGACTTATATCCACCTCAAACTCCAATTTCCCAAGACCTATATCCACCTCCAAATCTCTTCTAAAGACCTATATTCACTCAAATTTCACCGATTTTCCCAAGACCTATACTCACCCATATTTCTCCTATTTCACAAAGACTTATATTCACACCAAATCCCCCATCGATTTTTCAAGACTTATATTCACTTTTCATCTAATTCTTCTCAAGACTTATATTCACTTCCAAATTTCATCTAGATTTAAAGAATTATATTCACTCAAATTTCAATAAATTTTCCTAAGACTTATATTCACTCTGTTTCACCATACTCTCCAAGACTTATATTCACTCCAAATCTCTGCCTCAATTCCTCCCAAGACTTCCATATTCACTCAAGTTTCACCCAAATTCCTCTAAGACCTATATTCACTTCCAAATTTCATCTAAGTTTCAAGACTCTATATTCACTCAAGATTCACCAGATTTTCAAGACTCTATATTCACTCCAAGCTTTCACCCATTTTCCTCAAGACTCATTTCACCCCCACTTCATCCAATTCCTCCTCAAGACTTATTCACCTCCAAATTCCACCAATTTCTCCCAAGACACTTGTATTCACTCAAATTCCATCTAATTTTCCCAAGACTTAATCACCCAAGCTCACCAGATTTTCTCAAGACTCATGTTCACTTCAAATTTCATCTAATTTTCCCAAGACTATATTCACCCATATTTCTCTTACTTACTAAAGACTCATATTCACATCAAATTTCACCCATTTTCCAAGACTTATATTCACTCCAAATTTCATCTAATTTTCTCAAGACTTATATTCACTTCAAGTTTCATCAAATTTTCTCAAGACTTATATTCACTTCAAATTTCATCAGATTTTCTAAAGACTTATATACACTCAAATTTCATCGATTTTGAAGACTTATATTCACATCAAATTTAGTCGATTTTCAAGACTTATATTCACTCAAATTTCATCAAATTTCTAAGACTTATATTCACATCAAATCTCACCGCATTTTCCTAAGACTTATATTCACTCAAATTTCATCCAAATCTCCCAAGACTTATATTCACTCCCAAGTTTCACCCGCATTTTCTCAAGACTTATATTGACTCTAATTTCATCTAATTTCCTTCCAAGACTTATATTCACTCCAAATTTCATCGACATTCCTCAAGACTTATATTTACTTCAAGTTTCACCCATTTTCCAAGACCTGTATTCACTTTAAATTTCCATCATTTTCCTGAAGACTTATATTCACTCAAATTTCCATCTAATCTTCCTCAAGACTTATATTTACTTCCAAGCTTTCACCAAATTTTCCAAGACTTATATTCACTCAAATCACACCAGATTTTCTCAAGACTTGTATTCACTCCAATTTCACCCAATTTCAAGACTTGTATTCACTCAAGTTTCACCGCATTTTCTCAAGACTTATGTTCAATACTTCCACTCTATCCAATTTTTCAAGACTTATATTCATTTACATTTCTCTCAGATTTACTAAAGACCTATATTCACATCAAATTCTCACCCCATTCTCCCAAGACTCATTCACTCAAATTCTCATCCAATTCTCAAGACACATATTCACTCCAAGTTTCATCAAATCCTCTTCCCAAGACTCTATATTCACTCAAATTTCCATCCATTTTCTAAAGACTTATATACACTTCAAATTCTCAACGATTTTGAAGACCCATATTCACATCAAATTTAGCTGATTTTCCCAAGACTTACATTCACCCAAATTCCATCTAAATTTAAGACTCTATATTCACATCAAATTTCACCTTTCTCAAGACTTATATTCACTCAAATTTCATCTAAATTTCAAGACTTATATTCACTCAAGTTTCACCCGATTTTCTCAAGACCTATATTGACTCCCAACCTCATCCAATTTTCTCTAAGACTTATATTCACTCAAATTTCATCGATATTCTCAAGACCTATATTTACTCAAGTTTCACCGCATTTTCTCAAGACTTAGACCACTTCTAAATTTCACCCACTTTCCTAAGACTTATATTCACTTCAAATTCCAATCTTTCCAAGATCTATTCACTCAAGTTTCACCCAAATCCTCTAAAGACTTATATTCACTCAAATTCCATCGCATTTCGAAGACTTATACCACTCATATTTCTTCCAATTTACAAAAGACTCTATATTCACATCAAATTTCACGACTAAGACTTATATTCACTTCAAATTTCATCTAATTTTCCCAAGACTTATATTCACTCAAATTTCATCTAGATTTCCCAAGAATCATATTTACTCAAGCTCACCGCATTTTCCCAAGACCTGTATTCACTTTAAATTTCCATCTATTTTCCAAGACTCATATCCACTCCAAACTCATCAATTCCTTCCTAAGACCTATATTTACCCAAGTTTCACCAAATTTTCTCAAGACTTTATATTCACTCAAATTTCCATCTAAGTTTTTGAAGACCTATATTCACTCAAGTTTCAATTTCCCAAGATTTATATTCACTCCAAGATTCACCGATTTTCAAGACCTATATTCACTCAAATTTCATCTAATTTTCCAGAGACATATATTCACTTCAAGTTTCACCAGATTTCTTCCCAAGACTTATTTTCACTTCTAATTTCATCTAATTTTCCAAGACTTATATTCACTAAATTTCACCAGATTTTCCTCAAGATCTGTATTCATTTCCACCCCACCTAATTTTCCTCAAGACCTTGTATTCACCTCCAAGTTTCACCAGATTTGTGAAGACTATGTTCACTCAAATTTCATCCAATTCCTCTCCCAAGACCTATATTCACCTTACATTCTCTCGCATTTACTAAAGACTCATATCCACATCAAACTCACCCCATTTCTCGCCAAGACCTATATTCACTCCAAATTCTCATCCAACTCCCCAAGACCTATTCACTCCAAGCTCCATCAAATTTCCCAAGACTTCATTCACTCAAATTTCAACGATTTTCTAAAGACCTATACACCCAAATTCCACCAATTTTGAAGACTTATATTCACATCAAATTTAGTCGATTTTCTCAAGACTTATATTCACTTCAAATTTCATCTAAATTTCAAGACTTATATTCACATCAAATTTCACCGATTTTCCTCAAGACTTATATTCACTTCAAATTTCATCTAAATTTCTCAAGACTTATATTCACTCAAGTTTCACCCGCATTTTCCAAGACTTATATTGACTTAATTTCATCTAATTTTCTCAAGACTTATATTCACTTCAAATTTCATCGATATTCAAGACTTATATTTACTTCCAAGTTTCACCGATTTTCCTAAGACCTGTATTCACCTTTAAATTTCATCTAATTTTCTCCCAAGACTTATATTCACTTCAAATTTCATCTAATTCTTCTCAAGACTTATATTCACTCAAGCCACCAAATCCTCCTAAAGACTTATATTCACTTCCAAATTTCACCTAATTCTCAAGACTTATACTCACTTCATATTTCTTCAGATTTACAAAAGACTTATATTCACATCAAATTTCATCAGATTTTCTGAAGACTTATATTCACTTCAAATTTCATCTAATTTTCTGAAGACTTATATTCACTTCAAATTTCATCTAGATTTCTGAAGAATTATATTCACTTGAAATTTCACCAAATTTTCTGAAGACTTATATTCACTTCAAGTTTCACCAAATTTCTCCAAGACTTATATTCACTTCAAATTTCATCCAATTTCTGAAGACTTATATTCACTTCAAGTTTCACCAAATTTTCTGAAGAGTTATATTCACTTCAAATTTCATCTAAGTTTCTGAAGACTTATATTCACTTCAAGTTTCACCAGATTTTCGGAAGACTTATATTCACTTCAAGATTCACCAGATTTTCGGAAGACTTATATTCACTTCAAATTTCATCTAATTTTCTGTAGACATATATTCACTCCAAGTTCACCCTTTCTCAAGACTTATTTCACTAAATTTCATCCAATTCCTCCAAGACTCATATTCACTTCAAGTTCACCAAATTTTCCTCAAGACTTATATTCACTCAAATTTCATCCATTCTTCTCAAGACTGTATTCACTCCAAGTTTCACCGATTTTCCTCAAGACTTATGTTCACTCCAAATTTCACGATTTTCTCAAGACTTATACCACTTCATTTCTTCGCATTTACAAAGACTATATTCACATCAAATTTCACGATTTTCCCAAGACTTATATTCACTTCAAATTTCATCTAATTTTCTGAAGACTTATATTCACTTCAAATTTCATCTAGATTTCTGAAGAATTATATTCACTTCAAATTTCACCAAATTTTCTGAAGACTTATATTCACTTCAAGTTTCACCAAATTTTCTAAAGACTTATATTCACTTCAAATTTCATCAAATTTTCTGAAGACTTATACTCACTTCATATTTCTTCAGATTTACAAAAGACTTATATTCACATCAAATTTCATCAGATTTTCTGAAGACTTATATTCACTTCAAATTTCATCTAATTTTCTGAAGACTTATATTCACTTCAAATTTCATCTAGATTTCTAAAGAATTATATTCACTTCAAATTTCACCAAATTTTCTGAAGACTTATATTCACTTCAAGTTTCACCAAATTTTCTGAAGACTTATATTCACTTCAAATTTCGTCTAATTTTCTGAAGACTTATATTCACTTCAAGTTTCACCAAATTTTCTGAAGACTTATATTCACTTCAAATTTCATCCAAGTTTCAAGACTTATATTCACTCAAGTTTCACCGCATTTTCTAAGACTTATATTCACTCAAGATTCACCGATTCAAGACTTATATTCACTCAAATTTCATCTAATTCTCTCAGTAGACATATTCACTCAAGTTTCACCGATTTTCCAAGACTTATTTTCACTCACTTCATCTAATTTTCCAAGACTTATATTCACTTCAAATTTCCACCCATTTTCTCAAGACTTGTATTCACTCAAATTTCATCTAATTTTCCAAGACTTTATTCACTTCAAGTTTCCACCCATTTTCAAGACTTATGTTCACTCAAATTTCATCTAATTTTCTCAAGACTTATATTCACTTCATATTTCTTCGATTTACTAAAGACTTATATTCACATCAAATTTCACCGATTTTCCAAGACTTATATTCACTTCAAATTTCATCTAATTTCCAAGACTTATATTCACTTCAAGTTTCATCCAATTCTCTCAAGACTTATATTCACTCCAAATTTCACTGATTTCTAAAGACTTATATTCACCTCACCCCAAAATTTGCCCTCCTATCTCGATTTTATCCGGTTTAGGCATCACATTCACCCAATATACTCCTATTAGGTCATTGACATTAAACAAATATTTACACATCTGATATGCATCATTTCGTCAATTTAAATTGAACAAAGTTAGTTTAAATCGATATTTGCATCATTTTATGGTTATGAACATCTATTCCACCGCATTCATTTTCGCTTTCACCGCTTCTTGCATCATTTTAAGTTGATTATATGTCATGATATCAATATTTCGATTTTACAAATGTATCGCTAAAAGTTTGATTCGACATTGTACCTAAAATTAGTGGGAAAATATTTCAAACTTTCGCCTCTAACTCATCAGTTATGAATCTACGTGTTGCGTAGATTATGAAAATGTGATCTCTCTAATTTTTCGATACATTTCGAAGATTTGTTTTTAACCGTAAGTGTTTTAAAAAATCAGGTATTTTTTATTATCGTTTTATTTTAATTTTAATTATTTCAATAATTTTTCTTTTATCTATGAAACCCGTAGTTTATTTTAATGTGCTCATTTAATTTTTTCGGGTAATTTAATATTCAAATTTATATCATTTTTAACAATTTTAGATGTCCAATTTTTATCTCAAAAAATCAAACAAAAAATACTATTGGGCTTATTAAATTTTATCAATTTCATTTTTAGGCCCATTTTATGATTAAGGGTAATTTTGGCATTTGAAAAAATATGAAAACCCTAATTTATTGGTATATATATGTGTTATGTCTTGTTACAAGGGGGAGCAAAATTCAAAAACGAAAATGTGAGAGAAGGAGGCGGAGGCAGTTGGTTTTGGGATCTGTGAAAAAATAAATGATTTTTTCATTTTCCAAACAAATTTCTATCACGCTTCCTCAATACCCGCTCCCTTCGTCCCCTGCTCAACCCCACCACTATTATACTACCCTCCGCTCCTCCAGAACAAGCAAACCTTCACGCTCAACTTTCCGTAACTCAAATCGCAGCCACCCATTCCAACCCTCCACTTACCTCCATCGTCGATACTTCGTCCCTTCCATCACCCCTTCATCCTCCATCCCGGCAACCTCGTCACCCTCACTGTAAAAAACATCATCATCTTCATAACCGGCCAACCCTCCGTAATCTCACCCTTACTCATCTTCCTCAACCTCACCAACCCTTCAATCTTCCAAACAACCATCACTTCCTTGCCTTCTCCGCCGTATCCCTCCACAACCCATCACCTATTCCTCTTCATTCAACACCCAACACCCGTCAGCCAGAAATCTATTCTCTCACAATCTCTATCCACCATCGTCCCCTGCTCGACAAACCCACCTTCTTCTTCATCGCACCCTCGCTTTCTCAACCGCGACCTCCATTTATCTCAACTAGTTCTCACACCCATCGCCGAACTCCTTTCCTCCACCCATCGACAGCCATCAACTCCCGCCAGAACTCCACACCGCTCACTTCCGCTATTCCGCCACACTTCACCCCTTCAACCTCCATCATTGCTCAATCAACAAACAACAACACATTAAACTTTGCAAGGTTAACAATTGCTCAACTTCATGTCTGCTCAACATTTTGTTGGGAAATCCATTCACCGCCTGAGCCCCGCCAAATAAACGGGAAAAGATGAAGGAAGAAATAATTCAAACCGAAGATACGGGCAACTCTTTTCGGGCCGGATAAGTGTAGACTTTAAAGCGTACCAAGATCCAAACACCGATTCCTATTCTGCCTCATTCAACCACTTGCTTGAGGATAGAAAAGAGATAAGGCTAATCCAACACCTTAGAAGGAAGTAGCTCAACGGTGGTAAACCTCTAATGCCTCTCATCTTTGTTCTTTTTTGTTGTTGTTCAAATTCTAGTTCTCTTTTTTAATTTATTGAGTGTTAGTCTTGATATAAGTTTTGATAATCTAAAATAAGGAATCATGTGGATATGTTGTATGTGTATTCAAATTTGATGTCGATGCCATTTGAGTTAGTTGTAATAAATTGGTTTTCTGCTATGATATTTTGTTTATACCAAATTGAATTGATTGTCAATGTTTAATGTTGTTTTGTTTGAGATAATTTTGAGCAAAGATTCGATATCACTATTGAGTACCAATAGGTTGTTATTTTCTACGCCGATGCCAATGAATTGATTGAAACTTCTTGAACTTGTTTTAGTGTGAAGGCTCAAATCGCTAGGTTTGTCTATTTGTGTTAAAATTGAATATTGAAGTCGATGTTAGTGTGTTGAATGGATACACCATGAGTGGATTTAAATGAGAAATTTCAATTATGCTATGTGATGCTTCCCTGCTTATGCTAAATATCTGTCTCGAGATGCTTGTATTGCATGTTTAGATGTGTTGCGCCCGATTTAATGTCGCTGATTTTGATAGTTTTAAATTCATTCCGCTATGTTTCGAGTTTGTTTAGAACAATAACAATACATGCTATGCTAATTTTCCTGCTTGTATCATTGAGTTGTGGTATTTTGTTTTGAATCGATTCTTAGTTAACCAAGTGACATTATTTTGCTATTCCTTTGAACATGTTCGAGCCTAATTTTGGGATATAATGATACATGTATAGCTGCGCCGGATTCATTGTGTTTGTTCGATTCATTTTGAAATAATGTTGATGATGCTTTTGTTTCGCTTTGTGTTTTTAAATCGGTTATAGCATAGTATCGTGGTTGCCATCGATTTTTGAACTTGTTTGAAAAGAATTTCAATGCGCTTTAAGTTTGTACATACTACGTCCCTGGTAAGTGGTTGAAAATATACGAGTTGGTTGATAATCCGTGGTTGATTGAGTTTATCTTGACACTTGTTTGTGTTTGCCTTTGAGTTTATGCAATTTTTGATCGATATCCTATAATATTGTGATTATGTGGTTGCTGTCCTAATTAGTTTTTGTTGTTTTAAGCTCGCTTGAGCTTGAATTTTCATGTCTTAAACTTGATCGAGTAATATGAATCATTGTCATTTGTTTTCATTTTCGAATTGATAATCATGAATAATTGTTGTGTTTACCGATATTGAATGAAGTTAGAATGAAATGCCATGTGGAATTGAATATTGATTTAAGCTTTCGATTATTTAAATGTATTCATGTTAGATTCATGTTAACTTCATTCAATTTTATAACCTTGTTTACCCACACATGTTCTAATTATTGCAATTCTATCTCATTTATTTTTATCTCACTTATGATACTAACATGTTTGTTATTTGTGAAGACATCCAAGGATCGATCAAGGCATTCAATTTCTTTTAGCATATCCACACTTGCTCATAGCATTTTAATTTTGAATTACTACTTTGTTTAATATTTAGTATGTATATATAAAATATTTGGCATATTTACTTTATATTTAGCATTGTAAATACAATTATACTACTTTTATTTATATATTTTATTTGGTTCATTTTGTAAATAAAATCATATTGTAATTATTATTCTTGTGTTATGATTTTGAAATTGGAATTTAATTCAACCTTCGAATGAATTTGAACGTAAATATATCCATTCTTCGCATAGTTTTTGCTTGTATTTTGATCGATGTAGGAATCTCCATTTGGTATTCATCCGATGCGGCAAGCCTTATCCGATCTTGAAGACTACTCTGAGCTCAATTATTTCAACGCATAAAAGCTATTTATTTATTCAAATTAATTCGATTTGGTTGTATATATCCCCGTTCATGAACATGTACCCTCATTCCTTGTGTGTTCTAATTACCATTTAATTATGCGTTTATCATATTAGAACACATAGCCTCCTCTTGGGCTCCCATCAAGAAGCAGTAAACATACACAATGCACACTTGCACATTCATAGTTTGTCCTGGCTTTTCTACAATGACAACTATTCGATCGATTGTTCCAATCGTCGCTTAGAATACTAGTGTCACGCTAGTCTCACTTTTAGGAGCATACATAAAGCCACCTTGTATGGGCTTGTTTTCCTAAAACACTTTCAAATCAAAACAATTAATTGAACTTGTTATTTCAAAATCAATTTTTCTAAAAAACAAAAACATAGTGATATGGTATTTAATTAAATTGTTAGAGGTTCACCTGACGATTTAATTAAAATGTAAAGTATTTGGGCCATTAGAGGGTAACCCAATGACTTAAATGTTTTATTCCATAACACTTAATAAAAGTGAACTTTGTTTCACCTCACTTCTTTTCATAACAAAGATTTTGGATGAGAGATGATCGGTTGACCTCAATCACCAATCTCTAGTATCGAATCGTTAGAGGATATCCCAACGTTTTGATACTTGTCATCCACAACCAAACCCCTAAAACACTTTCAAATTAAATTAATTAATTGAATTTGTTTTCAAAATCAATTTTCACAAAACAAAAAATAGTGATATGGTATTTAATTAAATTGTTAGAGGTTCGCCCGACGATTTAATTAAAATGTAAAGTATTTGGGCCATTAGAGGGTAATCCAATGACTTAAATACTTTATTCCATACACTTAATAAAAGTGAACTCTGTTTCACCTCACTCTTTTCATAATAAAGATTTTGGATGAGAGATGATCGGTTGACCTCAATCACCAATCTCGAGTATTGAATCGTTAGAGGATAACCCAACGTTTTGATACTTGTCATCCACAACTAAAATCAATTCAACCATTCAAATCTTTTTTCGCTATGCGATTATCAAAATCAAAAACATTTTCTTCTAAAATCAATACAAACAATCCAAGACATTTTCAACAAGAACTACTGAGTTTTGACTTTCCATTGCACGAGGGAATACGTAGGCACGCTGTTTCAAACCGTGTCAAACTCAAAATAATAATAAACAAACTCTGCTTCATTCTTTCTTAATTTTTTAGAAGATAGCATTTTACTTTAAACACACAAACATGCATGAACTAAATGGGTCCCATCGAGTACGATGGACGGGGTGCTAATACCTCTCATGTAACCGACTCCTTAATCCATGCTTTTTGGTCTTGTAGACCTTATCCGATTTTTGTGGGTTTTATCTATATTTCCGCTCTTTTAGAACAAACAAAATTAGGTATATTTCATTGTTTTTGAAAATTCATTTAAATGATTTTTGAAAATCGAGTTGCTCACTTGGCATTCACTCGGGATTTTATTTTAAAACTTTTTTGACTAAGCTTAGTCAACCCTAGTTTAGTTCTTCGCATGTTTGTGTGTTTGTTTATCGCTTTCTTCTTATGCTTATCTATTGTTTATTTGCTTATTTTCTCTATGCTTTATATATTAACTGCTGATATATTATTGTGATGGGAATTCATGGGCATTGATACATAGATAAGCCCACTACCCAGCTTCTAGGTCACCTTTAGGAATAGAGGGGTCATGTGAGGTCCACTGACTCCATTGTCTTGTTGGCCCAAGACCCGCTAGAGTTGGTTGTTTTAAGGAGGTTGTCCCCATACGCAGACATCAATCTTTGGACAAATGACCTATAACTCTAAGTTTGTTCATGTTGTCCTAACCGAGACCAAACGCTCAAATAATGGATTTCGAGCATCCTTAAGAGTCGCTTGGGTATACTTTTACAAATACTATCGCCACGTAGGCCTCTCGCGCGATGATAGTGTTTGTAAAAGGGGATCTGAGACCCCAAGAAACATTTAGCAAAAAACAATTAGAACCACCTTGTTCGGGATTATTGGGTAGAAAACCTAGAGCCATCCTATTGTAGGAGCCCACCTAAATAAGTTGTTCTAATTACCAATACCATCCCTAATTCACGTCTCTGTGAACCTGTTATTATCATCATGTTGCACTCCATTTGCATCAATCATCTCAAAAGAGTTTATTTCTCTTATCATCCATGCATCATCATGCATTTCATGCATTTCAATCAGAAGACTCATTTCAACCTGGCTTCTTATTCAGAATCTCAAGACTACAAGATTGATTTCCTGAGATCGCCGTCATCATGGATCAACTTCAGGAAAGTGTGGCTGCGATGAATACTCATATAGATACCCAGATGGATCAATTCATGGAGATTATCCAGAACCTCGCCATTGGACAAGAAGAGTTGAAGCAAGTTGTTCAGAGATCCGAGGTTGTTACCACTGATCATGTTAATCCACCAGGTGTTGGTCTTAACCACAAGGAGGTCCTTTCAGATGAAAATGTCAAAAACACCGTTCAGATGCATGTCAATGGAACTCCTCACTGTGAGGATATCTTCGAGTCTTCGCTTGACAACTTCGATTCGATGAAGAGACCGAGTCCGAGAAAAGCTTCACCTCCTTGAGAAAATGATGAAAGCTACGAGGGTCGTGATTCCTTTGGTTTAGACGCTCCTAGTTTGTGCTGGTGCCCGATATCAAAATTCCCGCAGTTCAAAGTCCCCACTCGAGAGTATAAGGGTACTTCTTGTTCGACATCACATCAAAGCCTACTGCAATAAGATGGCTCCCTATGCGGAAAATGACAAGCTCCTCATGCACTTTTTTCAAGATAGCCTCAGTGGAGCATCTCTCGAGTGGTACACTCAGCCTGAACGAACTCACATCCAAAGTTGGAAAGATTTAATAAGCCTTTGTCAATCAAGACGACTATATAGGGACATGGCTCCCACCAGAATTCAACTCCAAGGTTTAACTCAGAAGATTGAAGAATCTTTCAAAGAGTATGCACAAAGATGGAGAGAATTAGCTGCTAAAGTTCAACCTCCTCTTTTGGAACGAGAACTCATTGAGATGTTCTCCAATAGCTTGCAAGGTCCCTATCTGATTGCTGGATGTACTTCTACGTTTTCACACCTAGTTATTGTAGGGGGACGTATTGAGCGTGGTCTCAAGATGGGTAGCATTCATGATGTTGCTATTGCTTCCAATTCCAGAAAATCGATGAAGATGCAAGCAATTTTCGAGGATGAGGAAGAAGCTCCCGCTACCCTCAATTTCAAATTCCTAATCAAGGACAAAGCTACTTCTAATCAAGCAGTCCAAACTGGTTGCAACCTCATCAAACACCTGCTCAAGATGCTCCCAACAGTAACGCCTCGACAACAAACTTATCGACAACATCGTAACAATGGGAAGAATCTGATAAGGCCAAGAAAATTGCATGATCCAATCCTTATGCCTCAGAGTGAGTTGCTAACTCACCTACTCCAACATTCTTTGGTGGAATTAAAGGAGCTCGGGACGCCTCCTTTTCCGTATCCTTTGGGATATGATCTTGATGCCTACTGTGAGTTCCATTCTGGGGCACCTGGCCATACAATTGAAGGATGTAATCTTTTCAAAGGCACGGTTCAGAAACTCATCGATTCCAAAGACATCACGTTCACACCAGAGGGCCTACCCATCAATTGAACTCTCTTTTGACTCAGTGAACGCCAGGACTACGAAGTGCATCTTCTGAAGCAAGAAATCCATACGGAGACTAGTCTCCTCAACATGGAGATTTCTAGTTTCATCTTACATGCTCATTTGTAATTTTTCTTGTTTTGTTCAGTACTTTCTTGTATGCAAAACTTGCTTATTTCTGAATACTAATCATAATGCATTGAATATGTTTGTCTTGAATTGATCCACTCGTATTCACTCTTATTTGTTTTACTATGCTTTTGATATTCAACTCTTATTAATAAAGCAACACCTCTGTAGGGAGGATGACGTAAAATTTACCAATAATCTCAAACGGTATGCTTCGAGTAAAACCGCTAACGATGTATGTGCCTTGTTTCAAATTCCCAAACACCGAGATATAAGGAGTGAAACCTCGTTAACCCCTTTGAGCCTCAAGTAGGAGTTTTTTCTCGTAAAAACTCTCATTTTTTAACCCGGGTGGTAGGTTCATTAACCCGATCGAGCGTTCAAAACTCGTCAAGAGTGCGCATCTAAGGATAACAACAATGGTTATCCTTCAAATGGTCGAGGAAATTCAAAACCACAATGGTCAACCTTCGTCTATCAATAGTGTGCATCAAAAGAGGATGATACCGTAATGGTTATATCTCGCACAAGAAACAACAGATGACGATACCACAATCGTTATCTCTCATCCGTTAAGGATTCAAACAGTCAATTACCTCCAATCAAACAAAGATGGAAGATCACACGACTTGTTCAAAAAAAAGTGGTAAAAAAAAAGATGACAAAAAGCCCGCTAAGTCGAAACTTCATAATAAGTCGCTTAGGCAAAAGTCAGGCAAAAGAAAGAAACAAAAAGGATTACAAAAAAAAATCCTTAGAAAAAGAACAAAGTCGTGATCGACACCAAAACAAAAGGTGAGTGACTGTCGTGTCCAACAAACCTCGGTGTTTCCTCAACCATCATAAACTTCTCTCAAGAGATGAATGCTTGCATCAAGTTATCTGAACCTAGGATTGGAGAACATCACGGAGAATGGGAGGGCACCAAATATTTGAGCCTAAAAAATCTTTTTTTCTAAAAACCCGTGAACCAGACCACTACAACCCTTGAAAGTCCTAATTGAAGCGTGGGTTAACTCGAAAGCAGAATTGTTACGAGAATACGGTAACCTGACTCCTAGGAGGTTTGCTAAGCATTCGAGTTGGTATCACTCCCTCTTTTTACTTTCTTTCACAAAAAAATCGATGTTTCGACATCCTTTCAATAAAAGATTTTTAAACTTCAAAACAAACATGAACTTTGCATTAGAATTATCATTCGTAGAATAATATATTCTTTGCTTATAGATTAGTGCTTAAACATCAAGTGAGCTTTCATATTGAGCATCAGATGGATAATTTGATTGTCCTGAAGGACATATTGCTTCAAGTATCTGGTCGAGCACAAGACAGTCAGAGTTGAGAAGTAAGGTTGTGAAGTAGCCTACTTTCAAGATGTAAATTAACCACCCTGAGTAGGTGATGTCTTCAAATTTCCTATAATCTGGAGAAATTATGTCGAGATTCGAAGAATCTCTCAAAGAGCTGAGTAATCAGGGGCATTCACCTGAGCATGGTTGAAACCATCTTTACCTTTTGGCTAGTCAGGGGCAATATTTCCAAGTTTATAATATTGGGGCAGATTATCTTGATGGTCTAGATCTCAGAAAGCTTTCTCGAGGCTATTTCCTTCAAAATCCCTACAGATTGGGGCAAAGCATTATGCAGGGGCATTCCTCCACCTCATAATTAATCAAGTCAAGTCCAGGCGCAAGCTAAACAACTATTGAGTTTGAATGGCATGTCAGGAAGTCAGGATCATCATCATTAGTTCATCAGAGATCTAAGTTTGTGTTGGCATTTCTCCATCAGAGGTTAAGGATCATTATCTCTAATTCAAGTCAGGATTGTCATCCTTAACTCATCAGAGGTCAAGGTTTAATTCCTGGTTGTTGTTTTCCTTCAACAAGTCAGAAGATCGGATTCTATCCATTGAGTTCCAACAGATGTCTTTGCTCGACATACATGCATATAGTAATCATCATTGCAGCCGCTCGCTTACGATTTTGGTTATCCAAGATCTTAAAATAAGGGTGATGCACCTAAGCTTTGGTCACCAACAAAGTTTCTTTCTCTCCAACAAGAGTTATCCGTGACATATGTGTGCCCTGATGTTATCACTCTTTCCTGACGCTAAGATCGCAAAGAGCTTTTACACCAAAGAAGATCACTTTCAAAGGCTCACTGTGCCGTAAGATGTTGTCGACCCTCTTATGCAAAAGCTTGTAATCCGTAGCTATTGAAATCGTGAACTCTACGACATGGTTATCATCCCAGATGAATGTTAATCTCCAAGAGTTACTTCCCCAGTGATGTAGATCATTGAAAGTTGATGCTTCTATTCTACAATCCCCCTGTCAGGGTCCAGACTATCATCCTTTTGATAAAGACCAGATGATTTATATTCAATTCATGGATGGTTGTTGCTTCAAGAAACACAATCGCCATTAGTCCTAAACGAAACATTAAAACATGCATTATTGCATTGCATAGCATCCTCAAAAAAGCGTAGCATTTCCATTGATATGGAGCATTACGCCAAAAAATAATAATCTCAAACATGCATCTAAGCATAAGCCAGATTAATGTGTTTCTAGTACCTTTATGCCTCCAAGAGAAGTTTATCCATAAAAATCCCAAGTGGTATTCCCAGTAAGGGTTCCTCAAGAAATTCTTGTTGTTGTTGTTGATATCTGCATTTTTGACCCCGTGTCGGTCTCCTACATCATTCAATTCAATTCATTTACCAAGCGTCTTGCTTTTTGCAAATTCTTATTGTAGTTATCTTACCCATGTTTGCCTTTGTCGTTAGAGTGCGAGTAAGAGTTGGTGTATAACCTTTCTTGCTTCTCAATTGTTCGAGTATCCATACTGTGTGGTAATTCATAATTGCCGCCTTGAAGAATTACACCCGCCTTTGGCCCCGAGGGATATTGTATTTTGCACATTTGCAAACTTTAAAGTCCAACATAGTTTGGCAATCCTTGCAGAGTCCCTTGTTCGCCTCTTTCCCTGCGGAATTGCCTTCGATCGACGATTTTACCATTCCATATATCTTTCCCAAAGGAGTCTCCGCCTCCAATGGTCTCATTCTTGCGATGTCTAATATCCTTACCGGACGATGCTTCCTATATGTGTTCAATATCCTTACCAACATGTATATTCGATCTTTATGTGTCCAATATCCTTACCGCATGTATATTTTCAAACCTTTGTTAGAGTCAAGCTGGCCGGCCTCTTCCCAGATATGTCTAATATCCTTACCCCACATATGCTCCCTATATGTGTTCAATATCCTTACCGAACATGTATATTCGATCTTTATGTGTCCAATATCCTTACCGCATATATATTTCAAACATTTGTTACAAATGCCTTCTACCGGCCTCTCTTCCTGTATGTCTAATATCCTTACCCCATATGCTACCCATATGTGTTCAATATCCCACCGAACATGTATATTCGATCTTTATGTGTCCAATATCCCACCGGGCATGTATTATTTCAAACCATTGTTAGAGTCGCCTCGGCCTGTCTCTTTCCCTGTATGTCTAATATCCTTACCGATACATGCTTCCTATATGTGTTCAATATCCTTACCGAACATGTATATTCGATCTCATGTGTCCAATATCCTTACGGCATGTATATTTCAAACCCTTGTTAGAGTGCCTCGGCCCCTTTCCTGTATGTCTAATATCCTTACCCGATATATGTCCCTATGTGTTCAATATCCTACCGAACATGTATATTCGATCTTTATGTGTCCAATATCCTTACCGGCATGTATATTTCAAACCTTGTTAGAGTCGCCTCGGTGGTCTCTTTCCTGTATGTCTAATATCCTTACCCCGACATATGCTCCCTATATGTTCAATATCCCACCGAACATGTATATTCGATCTTTATGTGTCCAATATCCTTACCGGCATGTATATTTCAAACCTTGTTAGAGTCGCCTCCGGTCGGTCTCTTCCGTGTATGTCTAATATCCTTACCGACATATGCTCTCTATATGTGTTCAATATCCTTACCGAACATGTATATTCGATCTTTATGTGTCCAATATCCTTACCGGCATGTATTATTTCGAAACCTTGTTAGAGTCGCCTCGGCCGGTCTCTTCCAAAGGTATGTCTAATATCCTTACCCGACATATGCTCCCTATATGTGTTCAATATCCTTACCGAACATGTATATTCGATCTTTATGTGTCCAATATCCTTACCGGCATGTATTATTTCAAACCTTTGTTAGAGTCGCTCTTCTGGCCTCTTCCCAAGTATGTCTAATATCCTTACCCCATATGCCCCTATATGTGTTCAATATCCCACCGAACATGTATATTCGATCTTTATGTGTCCAATATCCCACGGGCATGTATTATTTCAAACCATTGTTAGAGTCGCGGTCTCCTTTCTTCCTGTATGTCTAATATCTTACTTGACATATGCTACTCATATGTGTTCAATATCCTTACCGAACATGTATATTCGATCTTCATGTGTCCAATATCCTTACCGGGCATGTATATTTCGAAACCTTTGTTAGAGTCGCCTCGGCCTGGCCTCTTCCTGTATGTCTAATATCCTTACCCCATATGCTCCTATATGTGTTCAATATCCTTACCGAACATGTATTTTCGATCTTATGTGTCCAATATCCTTACCGCATGTATATTTCAAACTTTGTTAGAGTCGCCTTCCCGGTCTTTCGTATGTCTAATATCCTTACCTGACATACCAGAGCTTTTGTTCTCGATCCCACTGTAAATATAAAAAAAAATCAATAAAAAAAAATTGAAAATACAAAAAAACAAAATATTTCTACTTGTTCTTCGGAGCGAAATTTGTTCTTAGTATTTAATCTTCTTTCACCTTGAAAGCTCGAAAGGCTAGCACCAATCTCACTTTCAGGTTTAAGATGATTAAATAGGGGCAACTGTTGCACCCCAAAATTTGCCCTCCTATCTCGATTTTATCTGGTTTAGGCATCACATTCACCGCATACTTCCATTAGGTCATTGACATTAAATACCATTTACACATCGCATATGCATCATTTCGTCGATTTAAATTGAACAAAAGTTAGTTTAAATCGATATTTGCATCATTTTATGGTTATGAACACCCTATTCCACCGCATTCATTTCGCTTTCACCGCTTCTTGCATCATTTTAAGTTGATTATATGTCGATGATATCAATATTTCGATTTACAAATGATCGCTAAAAGCGATCTGACATTGTACCTAAAATTAGTGGGAAAAATATTTCAAACTTTCGCCTAACTCATCGCTTATGAATCTACGTGTTATGAGATTATGAAAATGTGATCTCTCTAATTTTTCGATACATTTCGAAGATTTGTTTTTAACCGTAAGTGTTTTAAAAAATCAGGTATTTTTTATTATCGTTTTATTTTAAGTTTAATTATTTCAATAATTTTTCTTTTATCTATGAAACCCGTAGTTTATTTTAATGTGCTCATTTAATTTTTTCGGGTAATTTAATATTCAAATTTATATCATTTTTAACAATTTTAGATGTCCAATTTTTATCTCAAAAAATCAAACAAAAAATACTATTGGGCTTATTAAATTTTATCAATTTCATTTTTAGGCCCATTTTATGATTAAGGGTAATTTTGGCATTTGAAAAAATATGAAAACCCTAATTTATTGGGTATATATATGTGTTATGTCTTTGTTACAAGGGGGAGCAAAATTCAAAAACGAAAATGTGAGAGAAGGAGGCGGAGGCAGTTGGTTTTGGGATCTGTGAAAAAATAAATGATTTTTTCATTTTCCAAACAGCCTTATCGCTGCTTCCCTCAATACTCACTTCTGCTTCCCTTCGTCCCTGTTCAACTCCCACCACTATTATACTACCCTCCGTCTACCTCTGTAAACAAGCAAAACCTTCGCCGCTTCAACTTTCCGTAACTCAAATCGCAGCCACCCATTCCAACCCTCCACTTACCTCCATCGTCGATACTTCGTCCCTTCCATCACCCCTTCATCCTCCATCCCGGCAACCTCGTCACCCTCACTGTAAAAAACATCATCATCTTCATAACCGGCCAACCCTCCGTAATCTCACCCTTACTCATCTTCCTCAACCTCACCGAACCCTTCAATCTTCCAAACAACCATCAATACTTCCTTGCCTCTCCGCCGTATCCCTCTGTCAACCCATCACCTTATTCCTCTTCATTCAACACCCAACACCCGTCGCCGTAAATCTATTCTCTGTCAATCTCTATCCACCATCGTCCCTGTTCGACAAACCCACCTTCTTCTTCACTGCACCCTTCGTTTTCTCAACCGCGACCTCCATTTATCTCAACTAGTTCCTCACACCCATCGCCGTAACTCCTTTCCTCCACCCATCGACAGCCACTGAACTCCCGCCGTAACCCCACTGTCTACTTCCGTCATTCCGTCACACTTCAGCCCTTCAACCTCCATCATCTGTTCAATCAACAAACAACAACACATTAAACTTTGCAAGGTTAACAATTTCTGTTCAACTTCATGTCAGTTTCAACATTTTGTTGGGAAATCCATTCACCGTCTAGAGCCCCCTGCTGCAATAAAACGGGAAAAGATGAAGGAAGAAATAATTGCGAAACTGAAAGATACGGGCAACTCTCTTTTGGGCCGCTTTGGATAAGTGTAGATGACTTTAAAGCAGTCCAAGATCCAAACACTGATTCCTATTCTGTCTCATTCAACCACTTGCTTGAGGATAGAAAAGGAGATAAGGCTAATCCAACACCTTAGAAGGAAGTAGCTCAACGGTGGTAAACCTCTAATGCCTCTCATCTTTGTTCTTTTTTTTGTTGTTGTTCAAATTCTAGTTCGGTCTTTTTGATTCATTTTGAGCTGTTAGTCTTGATATAAGTTTTGATAATCTAAAATAAGGAACTCGTGGATATGTTGTATGTGTATTCAAATTTGATGTCGATGCCATTTGAGTTAGTTGTAACAAATTGGTTTTCGGTTATGATATTTTGTTTATACCAAATTGGAATTGATTGTCAATGTTTAATGTTGTTTTGTTTGAGATAATTTTGAGCAGCATTCTGATATCACTATTTGAGTACCAATAGGTTGTTATTTTGGTTGCCAGATGCTAATGAATTGATTGAAACTTTCTTGAACTTGTTTTAGTGTGAAGGTCAAATCGTTAGGTTTGTGTCATTTGTGTTAAAATTGAATATTGGTCGATGTTAGTGTGTTGAATGGATACACTATGAGTGGATTTAAATGAGAAATTTCAATTATGCTACGATGCTTCCCGCTCATGCTAAATATTCGTCCGAGATGCTTGTATCGGGCATGTTTTAGAAGCTGCCCGATTTAATGTCGCTGATTTTTGATAGTTTTAAATTCATTCGCTATGTTTCGAGTTTGTTTAGAATAATAACAATACATGCTATGCTAATTTTTCCGCTTGTATCATCATTGAGTTGTGGTATTTTGTTTTGAATCGATTCTAAAGGTTAATTCGTGACATTATTTTGCTATTCCTTTTGTGCTAACATGTTTGAGTCTAATTTTGGGATATAATGATACATGTATAGCCTGATTCATTGTGTTTGTTCGATTCATTTTGAAATAATGTTGATGATGCTTTGCTTTGTGTTTTAAATCGGTTATAGCATAGTATCGTGGTTGCCATCGATTTTTGAACTTGTTTGAAAAGAATTTCAATGTGCTTTAAGTTTGTACATGGCTGCCCGGCTTTGTGGTTGAAAATATACGAGTTGGTTGATAATCCGTGGTTGATTGAGTTTATCTTGACACTTGTTTGTGTTTGCCTTTGAGTTTATGCAATTTTGATCGATATCCCGCATATTTGTGATTATGTGGTTGTTGTCCTAATTAGTTTTTGTTGTTTTAAGCTTATGCTGAGCTTGAATTTTCATGTCTTAAACTTGATCGAGTAATAACATGAATCATTGTCATTTGTTTTCATTTTCGAATTGATAATCATGAATAATTGTTGTGTTTACTCGATATTGAATGAAGTTAGAATGAAATGCCATGTGGAATTGAATATTGATTTAAGCTTTCGATTATTTAAATGTATTCATGTTAGATTCATGTTAACTTCATTCAATTTTATAACCTTGTTTACCCACACATGTTCTAATTATTGCAATTCTATCTCATTTATTTTTATCTCACTTATGATACTAACATGTTTGTTATTTGTGAAGACATCCAAGGATCGATCAAGGCATTCAATTTCTTTTAGCATATCCACACTTGCTCATAGCATTTTAATTTTGAATTACTACTTTTGTTTAATATTTAGTATGTATATATAAAATATTTGGCATATTTACTTTTATATTTAGCATTGTAAATACAATTATACTACTTTTATTTATATATTTTATTTGGTTCATTTTGTAAATAAAATCATATTGTAATTATTATTCTTGTGTTATGATTTTGAAATTGGAATTTAATTCAACCTTCGAATGAATTTGAACGTAAATATATCCATTCTTCGCATAGTTTTTGCTTGTATTTTGATCGATGTAGGAATCTCCATTTGGTATTCATCCGATGCGGCAAGCCTTATCCGATCTTGAAGACTACTCGGAGCTCAATTATTTCAACGCATAAAAGCTATTTATTTATTCAAATTAATTCGATTTGGTTGTATATATCCCCGTTCATGAACATGTACCCTCATTCCTTGTGTGTTCTAATTACCATTTAATTATGCGTTTATCATATTAGAACACATAGCCTCCTCTGGCTCCTCATCAAGAAGTGTGTAAACATACACAATGCACACTTGCACACATTCATAGTTTGGTCCTGGGCTTTTCTACAGCGACAACTATTCGATCGATTGTTCCAATCGGTCGTTTAGAATACTAGTGTCACGCTAGTCTCACTTTTAGGAGCATACATAAAGCCACCTTGTATGGGCTCGCTTGTTTTCCTAAAACACTTTCAAATCAAAACAATTAATTGAACTTGTTATTTCAAAATCAATTTTTCTGCAAAAAAAACAAAAAAAACATAGTGATATGGTATTTAATTAAATTGTTAGAGGTTCGCCCGACGATTTAATTAAAATGTAAAGTATTTGGGCCATTAGAGGGTAACCCAATGACTTAAATGTTTTATTCCATAACACTTAATAAAAGTGAACTTTGTTTCACCTCACTTCTTTTCATAACAAAGATTTTGGATGAGAGATGATCGGTTGACCTCAATCACCAATCTCTAGTATCGAATCGTTAGAGGATATCCCAACGTTTTGATACTTGTCATCCACAACCAAACCCCTAAAACACTTTCAAATTAAATTAATTAATTGAATTTGTTTTCAAAATCAATTTTTCTACAAAACAAAAAAAAATAGTGATATGGTATTTAATTAAATTGTTAGAGGTTCGCCCGACGATTTAATTAAAATGTAAAGTATTTGGGCCATTAGAGGGTAATCCAATGACTTAAATACTTTATTCCATACACTTAATAAAAGTGAACTCTGTTTCACCTCACTCTTTTCATAATAAAGATTTTGGATGAGAGATGATCGGTTGACCTCAATCACCAATCTCGAGTATTGAATCGTTAGAGGATAACCCAACGTTTTGATACTTGTCATCCACAACTAAAATCAATTCAACCCATTCAAATCTTTTTTTCGCTCATATGCGATTATCAAAAATCAAAAACATTTTCTTCTAAAATCAATACAAACAATCCAAGACATTTTCAACAAGAACTACGGAGTTTTGACTTTCCCATTGCACGAGGGAATACGTAGGCACGCGGTTTCGAAACCGTGTCAAACTCAAAATAATAATAAACAAACTCTGTTTCATTCTTTCTTAATTTTTTTAGAAGATAGCATTTTTACTTTAAACACACAAACATGCGCGAGCTAAATGGGTCCCATCGAGTACGATGGACGTAAGGGGTGCTAATACCTTCTCATGCAACCGAATTCCTAATCCATGCTTTTTGGTCTTGTAGATGCCCTTATCCGATTTTTGTGGGTTTTATCTATATTTCCGCTCTTTTAGAACAAACAAAATTAGGTGGCGTATTTCATTGTTTTTGAAAATTCATTTAAATGATTTTTGAAAATCGAGTTGCTTCAGCTTGGCATTCAACGGGATTTTTATTTTAAAACTTTTTGACTGCTTAGTCAACCCTAGTTTAGTTCTTCGATGTTCAGTGTTTGTTTATCGCTTTCTTTATGCTTATCTATTGTTTATTTGCTTATTTTTCTCTATGCTTTATATATTAATGCTGATATATTATTGTGATGGGAATTCATGGGCATTGATACACAGATAAGCCCACTACCCAGCTTCTAGGTCACCTTTAGGAATAGAGGGTCATGAGCCTAGGTCCACTTGACTCCATTGTCTTGTTGGCCCGGCCAAGACCCGGCTAGAGTTGGTTGTTAAGGAGGTTGTCGTCCGATAGCGCAGAGACATCAATCTTTGACAAATGACCTATAACTCTAAGTTTGTTCATGTTGTCCTAATCGAGACCAAACGCCAAATAATGGATTTCGAGCATCCTTAAGAGCCGTTGGGTATACTTTTACAAATACTATCGCCACGTAGGCCTCTCGCGATGATAGTGTTTGTAAAAGGATCCGAGACCCCAAGAAACATTTAGCAAAAACAATTAGAACCACCTTGTTCGGGATTATTGGGTAGAAAACCTAGAGCCATCCTATTGTAGGAGCCCACCTAAATAAGTTGTTCTAATTACCAATACCATCCCTAATTCACGTCTCTGTGAACCTGTTATTATCATCATGTTGCATTCCATTTGCATCAATCATCTCAAAAGAGTTTATTTCTCTTATCATCCATGCATCATCATGCATTTCATGCATTTCAATCAGAAGACTCATTTCAACCTGGCTTCTTATTCAGAATCTCAAGACTACAAGATTGATTTCGAGATCGCCATCATGGATCAACTTCGTGAAAGTGTGCTGATGAATACTCATATAGATACCCAGATGGATCAATTCATGGAGATTATCCAGAACCTCGCCATTGGACAAGAAGAGTTGAAGCAAGTTGTTCAGAGATCCGAGGTTGTTACCACTGATCATGTTAATCCACCAGGTGTTGGTCTTAACCACAAGGAGGTCCTTTCAGATGAAAATGTCAAAAACACCGTTCAGATGCATGTCAATGGAACTCCTCACTGTGAGGATATCTTCGAGTCTTCGTTTGACAACTTCAGATTTCCGATTAAAGAGACTGAGTCTGAGAAAAAGCTTCACCTCCTTGAGAAAATGATGAAAGCTATTGAGGGTCGTGATTCCTTTGGTTTAGACGCCCTAGTTTGTGCTTGTGCCCGATATCAAAATTCCCGCAGTTCAAAGTCCCCACTTCGAGAAGTATAAGGGTACTTTGTCGATTACTCACATCAAAGCTCATCGCAATAAGATGGCTCCCTATGCGAAAATGACAAGCTCCTCATGCACTTTTTCAAGATAGCCTCTGAGCATCTCGAGTGGTACACTCACTGAACGAACTCACATCCAAAGTTGAAAGATTTAATAAGCCTTTGTCAATCAAGACGACTATAATAGGACATGGCTCCCACCGTAATTCAACTCCAAGGTTTAACTCGTAAGATGAAGAATCTTTCAAAGAGTATGCACAAAGATGGAGAGAATTAGTCGCTAAAGTTCAACCTCCTTTGGAACGAGAACTCATTGAGATGTTCTCCAATAGCTTGCAAGGTCCCTATCCGATTGCCGGATGTACTTCACGCCACACCTAGTTATTGTAGGGACGATTGAGCGTGGTCTCAAGATGGTAGCATTCATGATGTTGCTATTGCTTCCGAATTCCGAGAAAATCGATGAAGATGCAAGTACATTTTCGAGGACGAGGAAGAAGCCCGCCACCCTCAATTTCAAATTCCTAATCAAGTGACAAAGCTACTTCTAATCGCAGTGCTCCACAAATCTGGTTGCAACCGTCTCACAAACACCTGCTCAAGATGCTCCCAAGAGCAGTAACGCCTCGACAACAAACTTATCGACAACATCGCAACAATGAGGTGGGAAGAACTGATAAGGCCAAGAAAATTGCATGATCCAATCCTTATGCCCTGTGAGTGAGTTGCTAACTCACCTACTCCAACATTCTTTGGTGGAATTAAAGGAGCTCTGACGCCCCTTTCCGTATCCTTTGGGATATGATCTGATGCTCACCGTGAGTTCCATTCTCGGGCACCGCCATACAATCAAGGATGTAATCTTTCAAAGGCACGGTTCGTAAACTCATCGATTCCAAAGACATCACGCTCACACCGTAGGGCCTACCCATCAATTGAACTCTTTTGACTCATGAACGCCAGATACTTAAGTATCTTCAAGCAAGAAATCCATACGAGACTAGTCTCCTCAACATGGAGATTTCTAGTTTCATCTTACATGCTCATTTGTAATTTTTCTTGTTTTGTTCAAGATTTCTTGTATGCAAACTTGCTTATTTCTAATACTAATCATAATGCATTGAATATGTTTGTCTTGAATTGATCCACCGTATTCACTCTTATTTGTTTTACTATGCTTTGATATTCAACCTTATTAATAAAGCAACACCTCCGTAGGGAGGATGACTAAAAATTTACCAATAATCTCAAACGGTATGCTTCGAGTAAAACCCCGCTAACGATGTATGTGCCTTGTTTCAAATTCCCAAACACCGAGATATAAGGGAGTGAAACCTCGTTAACCCCTTTTGAGCCTCAAGTAGGAGTTTCTTTTCTGCCGTAAAAACTCTTTTTTAACCTCGTGGTAGTTCAGTTAACCCGATCGAGCGTTCAAAACTCGTCAAGAGTGCGCATCTAAGGATAACAACAATGGTTATCCTTCAAATGGTCGAGGAAATTCAAAACCACAATGGTCAACCTTCGTCTATCAATAGTGTGCATCAAAAGAGGATGATACCGTAATGGTTATATCTCGCACAAGAAACAATGATTTATACCACAATCGTATCTCTCATCCGTTAAGGATTCAAACAGTCAATTACCTCCAATCAAACAAAGATGGAAGATCACACGACTTGTTCAAAAAAAAGTGGTAAAAAAAAAGATGACAAAAAGCCCGCTAAGTCGAAACTTCATAATAAGTCGCTTAGGCAAAAGTCAGGCAAAAGAAAGAAACAAAAAGGATTACAAAAAAAAATCCTTAGAAAAAGAACAAAGTCGTGTGATCAGACACCAAAAACAAAAGGTGAGTGACTGTCGTGTCCAACAAACCTCGGTGTTTCCTCAACCATCATAAACTTCTCTCAAGAGATGAATGCTTGCATCAAGTTATCTCGAACCTAGATCGAGAACATCACGAGAATGGGAGGGCACCAAATATTTGAGCCTAAAAATCTTTTTTCTAAAACCCGTGAACTGCACTAATGCTACAACCCTTGAAAGTCCTAATTGAAGCTGGTTAACTCGAAAGCGTAATTGTTACGAGAATACGAACCGACCTGGAGGTTTGCTACATTCGAGTTGGTATCACCCTCTTTACTTCTTTCACAAAAATCGATGTTTCGACATCCTTTCAATAAAAGATTTTTAAACTTCAAAACAAACATGAACTTTGCATTAGAATTATCATTCAGAGAATAATATATTCTTTGCTTATAGATTAGTGCTTAAACATCATGAGCTTTCATTGAGCATCGATGGATAATTTGATTGTCCCGAAGGACATATTGCTTCAAGTATCCGGCCCATACAAGACAGTCAGAGTTGAGAAGTAAGGTTGTGAAGTAGCCTACTTTCAAGATGTAAATTAACCACCCTGAGTAGGTGATGTCTTCAAATTTCCTATAATCTGGAGAAATTATGTCGAGATTCGAAGAATCTCTCAAAGAGCTGAGTAATCAGGGGCATTCACCTGAGCATGGTTGAAACCATCTTTACCTTTTGGCTAGTCAGGGGCAATATTTCCAAGTTTATAATATTGGGGCAGATTATCTTGATGGTCTAGATCTCAGAAAGCTTTCTCGAGGCTATTTCCTTCAAAATCCCTACAGATTGGGGCAAAGCATTATGCAGGGGCATTCCTCCACCTCATAATTAATCAAGTCAAGTCCAGGCGCAAGCTAAACAACTATTGAGTTTGAATGGCATGTCAGGAAGTCAGGATCATCATCATTAGTTCATCAGAGATCTAAGTTTGTGTTGGCATTTCTCCATCAGAAGTTAAGGATCATTATCTCTAATTCAAGTCAGGATTGTCATCCTTAACTCATCAGAGGTCAAGGTTTAATTCCTGGTTGTTGTTTTCCTTCAACAGAAGTCAGAAGATGGGATTCTATCCATTGAGTTCCAACAGATGTCTTTGCTTCGATACATTGCATATAGTAATCATCATTGCAGCGTTTCGCGTTTTACAGATTTTGGTTATCCGAAGATCTTAAAATAAGGGCGTGATGCACCTAAGCTTTGGTCACCAACAAAGTTTCTTTCTCTCCAACAAGAGTTATCCGTGACATATGTGTGCCCTCGGATGTTATCACTCTTTCCCTGACGCGGAAGATCGCAAAGAGCGTTTTACACCAGCAAGATCACTTTCAAAGGCTCACTTGTGCCAGAAGATGTTGTCGACCCCTCTTATGCAAAAGCTTGTAATCCAGAGCTATTGAAATCAGGAACTCTACGCGACATGGTTATCATCCCAGATGAATGTTAATCTCCAAGAGTTACTTCCCCAGTGATGTAGATCATTGAAAGTTGATGCTTCTATTCTACAATCCCCCTGTCAGGGTCCAGACTATCATCCTTTTGATAAAGACCAGATGATTTATATTCAATTCATGGATGGTTGTTGCTTCCTCAGCAGCTCACAATCGCCATTAGTCCTAAACGAAACATTAAAACATGCATTATTGCATTGCATAGCATCCTCAAAAAAGCGTAGCATTTCCATTGATATGGAGCATTACGCCAAAAAATAATAATCTCAAACATGCATCTAAGCATAAGCCAGATTAATGTGTTTCTCGAGTACCTTTTGCGTCTCCGAAGAGAAGTTTATCCATAAAAATCCCAAGTGGTATTCCCAGTCAGGGTTCCCTCAAGAAATTCTTGTTGTTGTTGTTGATATCTGCATTTTTGACCCCGTGTCGGTCTCCTACATCATTCAATTCAATTCATTTACCAAGCGTCTTGCTTTTTGCAAATTCTTATTGTAGTTATCTTACCCATGTTTGCCTTTGTCGTTAGAGTGCGAGTAAGAGTTGGTGTATAACCTTTCTTGCTTCTCAATTGTTTGAGTATCCATACTTGGTGTGTGGTAATTCATATAATTGCCGCTCTTGAAGAATTACACCTCGCCGCCCCGAGGGATATTGTATTTCTGCACATTTGCAAACTTTAAAGTCCAACATAGTTTGGCAATCCTTGCTAGAGTCCCCTTGTTCGCCTCTTTCCCCGTGAATTCTTCGATCGATCGATTTTACCATTCCATATATCTTTCCCCAGTGAGTCCTGCCCACGGTCTCATTCTTATGATGTCTAATATCCTTACCTGACGATGCTTCCTATATGTGTTCAATATCCTTACCGAACATGTATATTCGATCTTTATGTGTCCAATATCCTTACCGGCATGTATATTTCAAACCTTTGTTAGAGTCGTTGGCCTGGTCCTTTCCCAGATATGTCAATATCCCTACCGAGTTTTGACTTCTTCCCATTGCACGAGGAATACGTAGGCACGCGGTTTCGAAACCGTGTCAAACTCAAAATAATAATAAACAAACTCTGTTTCATTCTTTTCTTAATTTTTAGAAGATAGCATTTTACTTTAAACACACAAACATGCGCCGAGCTAAATGGGTCCCATCGAGTACGATGGACGGTGGTGCTAATACCTCCTCATGTAACCGACTTTTAATCCATGCTTTTTGGTCTTGTAGACAGCCTTATCCGATTTTTGTGGGTTTTATCTATATTTCCCCGTTCTTTTTAGAACAAACAAAATTAGGTGGCGATTTCATTGTTTTTTGAAAATTCATTTAAATGATTTTTGAAAATCGAGTTGCTTCAACTTCAAGTTTCATCAAATTTTCTGAAGACTTATATTCACTTCAAATTTCATCAGATTTTCTAAAGACTTATATACACTTCAAATTTCATCAGATTTTTTGAAGACTTATATTCACATCAAATTTAGTCAGATTTTCTGAAGACTTATATTCACTTCAAATTTCATCTAAATTTCTGAAGACTTATATTCACATCAAATTTCACCAGATTTTCTGAAGACTTATATTCACTTCAAATTTCATCTAAATTTCTGAAGACTTATATTCACTCAAGTTTCACCGATCAAGACTTATATTGACTTCTAATTTCATCTAATTTTCTGAAGACTTATATTCACTTCAAATTTCATCAGATATTCTGAAGACTTATATTTACTTCAAGTTTCACCAGATTTTCTGAAGACTTGTATTCACTTTAAATTTCATCTAATTTTCTGAAGACTTATATTCACTTCAAATTTCATCTAATTTTCTGAAGACTTATATTCACTTCAAATTTCATCTAGATTTCTGAAGAATTATATTCACTTCAAATTTCACCAAATTTTCTGAAGACTTATATTCACTTCAAGTTTCACCAAATTTTCTGAAGACTTATATTCACTTCAAATTTCATCTAATTTTCTGAAGACTTATATTCACTTCAAGTTTCACCAAATTTTCTGAAGACTTATATTCACTTCAAATTTCATCTAAGTTTCTGAAGACTTATATTCACTTCAAGTTTCACCAGATTTTCGGAAGACTTATATTCACTTCAAGATTCACCAGATTTTCGGAAGACTTATATTCACTTCAAATTTCATCTAATTTTCTGTAGACATATATTCACTTCAAGTTTCACCAGATTTTCTGAAGACTTATTTTCACTTCTAATTTCATCTAATTCCTCTCAAGACTTATATTCACTCAAATTTCACCGATTTTCAAGACTTATTCACTTCAAATTTCATCTAATTTTCTGAAGACTTGTATTCACTTCAAGTTTCACCAGATTTTCTGAAGACTTATGTTCACTTCAAATTTCATCAGATTTTCTGAAGACTTATACTCACTTCATATTTCTTCAGATTTACAAAAGACTTATATTCACATCAAATTTCATCCGATTTTCTGAAGACTTATATTCACTTCAAATTTCATCTAATTTTCTGATGACTTATATTCACTTCAAATTTCATCTAGATTTCTGAAGAATTATATTCACTTCAAATTTCACCAAATTTTCTGAAGGCTTATATTCACTTCAAGTTTCACCAAATTTTCTGAAGACTTATATTCACTTCAAATTTCATCTAATTTTCTGAAGACTTATATTCACTCAAGTTTCACCAAATTTTCTTCAAGACTTATATTCACTCAAATTTCATCTAAGTTTCAAGACTTATATTCACTCAAGTTTCACCGATTTCTAAGACTTATATTCACTCAAGATTCACCGTATTTTCTAAGACTTATATTCACTCAAATTTCATCCAATTCCTCAGAGACACATATTCACCCAAGTTTCACCGATTTCCAAGACTTATTTTCACTTCTAATTTCATCTAATTTTCTCAAGACTTATATTCAATTCAAATTTCACCAGATTTCTAAGACTTGTATTCACTCAAATTTCATCTAATTTTCTCAAGACTTATATTCACTCAAGTTTCACCGATTTTCTCAAGACCTATGTTCACTCCAAATTTCATCCAATTTTCCAAGACTTATATTCACTCCATATTTCTTCGATTTACTAAAGTCTTATATTCACGCCAAATTTCACCGATTTCCCAAGACTTATATTCACTCAAATTTCATCTAATTTTCCTCAAGACCTATATCACATCAAATTTCACCAGATTTCTCAAGACTTATATTCACTTCAAATTTCATCCAAATTTCAAGACTTATATTCACTTCAAGTTTCACCGCATTTTCCAAGACTTATATTGACTTCAATTTCATCCATTTTCAAGACTTATATTCACTTCAAATTTCACTGATATTCAAGACTTATATTTACTCAAGTTTCACCCCATTTTCCTCAAGACCTGTATTCACTTTAAATTTCATCCAATTTTCTCAAGACTTATATTCACTTCCAAATTTTCATCTAATTTTCTCAAGACTTATATTCACTCAAATTTCATCTAGATTTCTGAAGAATTATATTCACTTCAAATTTCACCAAATTTTCTGAAGACTTATATTCACTTCAAGTTTCACCAAATTTTCTGAAGACTTATATTCACTTCAAATTTCATCTAATTTTCTCAAGACTTATATTCACATCAAATTTAGCCCATTTTCAAGACTTATATTCACTTCAAATTTCATCTAAGTTCTCAAGACTTATATTCACTTCAAGTTTCACCAGATTTCTAAGGCTTATATTCACTCCAAGATCCACCGCATTTTCCAAGACTTATATTCGCCCAAATTTCATCCAATTCTTCAGACATATATACTTCAAGTTTCACCGATTTTCAAGACTTATTTTCACTTCCAATTTCATCTAATTTTTGAAGACTTATATTCACTCAAATTTCACCGTAATTCCCAAGACTTGTATTCACTTCTAAATTTCTTCCAATTTTCATAAGACTTATATTCACCCAAGTTTCACCCAGATTTCTAAGACTTATATTCACTCTGAGATTCACCCATTTTGAAGACTTATATTCACTTCAAATTTCATCTAATTTTCCAGAGACATATATTCACTCAAGTTTCACCAGCATTTTCAAGACTTATTTTCACTTCTAATTTCATCTAATTTTCTCAAGACTTATATTCACTCAAATTTCACCCATTTTCAAGACTTGTATTCACTTCAAATTTCATCTAATCTCAAGACTTGTATTCACTTCAAGTTTCACCGCATTTTCCCAAGACTTATGTTCACTCAAATTTCACTCATTTTCTCAAGACCTATACCACTTCATATTTCTTCTCATTTACAAAGACTTATATTCACATCAAATTTCATCGATTTTCAAGACTTCTTACATTCACTCAAATTTCATCTAATTTTCTAATGACTTATATTCACTTCAAATTTCATCTAGATTTCAAGAATTATATTCACTCAAATTTCACCAAATTTTCTCAAGACTTATATTCACTCCAAGTTTCACCAAATTTTCCTCAAGACTTATATTCACTCAAATTTCATCTAATTTTCTCAAGACTTCATATTCACTCAAGTTTCACCAAATTTTCCAAGACTTATATTCACTCCAAATTTCATCTAAGTTTCAAGACTTATATTCACTCAAGTTTCACCAATTTCTCTGGAAGACTTATATTCACTTCAAGATTCACCCAGACTAAGACTTATATTCACTTCAAATTTCATCCAATTTCTGTCAGACACATATTCACCAAGCTCACCGTGATTCAAGACTTATTTCACTTCTAATTTCATCTAATCTTCCAAGACCTATATTCACTCAAATTTCACCCGATTTCCTCAAGACTTGTATTCACTCAAATTTCATCTAATTTTCTCAAGACTTGTATTCACTTCATATTTCTTCCATTTTCTAAAGACTTATATTCACATCAAACTTCACCGATTTCTCAAGACTTATATTCACTTCAAATTTCATCTAATTTTCAAGACTTATATTCACTTCAAGTTTCATCAAATTGTCTCAAGACTTATATTCACTCAAATTTCACGCTTCTAAAGACTTATATACACTTCAAATTTCATCTAAAATTTTGAAGACTTATATTCACATCAAATTTAATCAGATTTTCTGAAGACTTATATTCACTTCAAATTTCATCTAAATTTCTGAAGACTTATATTCACATCAAATTTCACCAGATTTTCTGAAGACTTATATTCACTTCAAATTTCATCTAAATTTCTGAAGACTTATATTCACTTCAAGTTTCACCAGATTTTCTGAAGACTTATATTGACTTCTAATTTCATCTAATTTTCTGAAGACTTATATTCACTTCAAATTTCATCAGATATTCTGAAGACTTATATTTACTTCAAGTTTCACCAGATTTTCTGAAGACTTGTATTCACTTTAAATTTCATCTAATTTTCTGAAGACTTATATTCACTTCAAATTTCATCTAATCTTTCTCAAGACTATATTCACTCAAGTTCTCACCAAATTTCCCAAGACTTATATTCACTTCAAATTTCATCTAAGTCTCAAGACTTATATTCACTCCAAGTTTCACCAGATTTCCAAGATCATAGATCACCCAAGAATCACGATTTTCTCGGAAGACCTATATTCACTTCAAATTCCATCCAAACTCTGCAGACACATATTCACTCCAAGCCTGCACCTTCATTCTCTAAAGACTCATTTTCACTCTAATTTCATCTAATTTTCTCAAGACTTCATTCACTCAAATTTCAAGATTTCTCTCAAGACCTATATATTCACTTCCAAATTTCATCTAATTTTCAAGACTTATTCACTTCCAAGCCACCACAGATTTCTCAAGACTGTTCTACTCTAAATCACCGTACTTTCTCAAGACTTATACCACTCACATTTCTTCTCAGATTTACCAAAGACCTATATCCACATCAACTCAATCCACTCTCCAAGACTTATATTCACTCAAATTCTCACCACTTTTCAAGACCTTATCTCACTCAAACTCCTCATC
>CM038794.1:123057932-123105560 GCA_021764765.1 Vicia sativa
GGTGGAGTTTCCTATTATGGATGCTAGAAGTAGTGCGAGAATGGTTACATAGATCTCTGATTATCATTTGACTCATGATAAGTTAAGGAGGGTTATTGTAGCATCTCAAAGGTACGATTAAGCTAGCCTTGGATATTATGTTTTAAATGTAGCTGAAGGACTGCAAAATAAAAGAAGAAAAACCTTAAGGGAGGAATTTGAAACCAGGTGGAGTTATGTGTGGTTGAAAATTCATACTTGTAGGCTTGTTAAATTACCTAGCCAGAAAAATGTAATTGGAAACAAGTGGATAAATGGCGAGATCAAGATTCAATGGTTGTTTGAATTTGATCAAGGTTATTGAATAAGTCAACATCGTAGAGAGCAACAATGTTGTTGATTATTAAATTGGTATCAACACGGTTTAAAGTCAAGGTAGAGATTGTTGTAATATACCTTAAAACCTTTGTTTATGAAGAAAAATAAAACATGTTTTGAGATTACTAAAAACCAGAAAGCCGGAAAATAATCGGGTCCCAGCAATTTACGGGATCGAGTTCGATCGACATGTCCATTCATTAATGTTAAAATATTTTATATTAATTTGGATATCATATGAATTAATATGAAAAGATATTATAATATATTTATAATATTCTGAAAGATATTATAACATATATATTTATAATATTGTAAAAGATATTATAAGATATATATTTTTACTAGTCTAAGAGATATTATAAGATATATTTATAATATTTGATAGACATTATAAGATTATAATAGTATCTTTTATTCTAACAGTTAAGGAGATATGTTTTGGGATTTGTTATGGATTTGTTGGATTTTGGCTATTATAAACATGTATGTCTTCTGTTATTATAGTGTGAGAATCTTAGAATTTACATCAAACAAGGGAGAACAAGGGTTTAAGGGCATAATATAGGGTTTATGATATTATATAGGGAGACCTTAGAAAGGAAAATATTTTGGAAATCTTTGGGATTATTTAAGGTTATCATGAATTGGAAAACACTTGTTTATATCTCGAATTTGATAGACATCTCGAAGGTTGAAGAGGTTGAGAAGTACTTGGGTAGAAAATAGGGTAAATCTTGGGCACCTTCAGGGTTTTTCTTGGGAACTTGAAGGCGAAAACTATTTTATCTTAACTCATATGTAATCTCTTGTAACAACTTTCTAAGTATAGTGAATTATAGAGCTGCCCTCTCCCCCAGAATAAATCGTTTGTTCGAACTAGGTAAATAAACCTTTGTCTTTTTCTCGCCTTATCCTGTTATATTATTTGTGTTCAAATTCTTATTGCTAAAGACCATTTAATTTGGTTGCTACTATTCTTTGTCTCACAAATTGATATTGAATTTTGTCATAATTAATAACAAGATTCACAACATCTTTCTTTCTTTTGTGTGAAGTTTATGGTCCTTAGAGATTTTTGTTATTGTGATGTGTTGTATTAGATTTGAATAGTTTTAGAAGTTGTTGTGAATTAAGGGTAGATGATATTGGTAATTATGTTTGATTAATATTTAGAAGTTAAAGGTTTTGGAAGTGGATTTTTTGGTATTAGAATGATGGATGTGTTAATTTTGAAGAAATTGATTATTAATGATATATAGCATTTACAAATTGTGATAAAAATATTATTTTTTTGGTGTATGAGATTTGTGTTGAATTATAATGGCTATAAGATTTATATGTCGAATTATAAAGGTTATAAGGTTTATGTGTTGAATTATAATTGTTATAAGGTTATAAGATTTTTGTGTTGAATTAAAGGTTTATATTGAATTTTAAAGGTTAGTGTTAAATTTTGATAACAATATAATTTTCTTGATGAATAATAGTATATAGAAATATTTATAAAGTTTGTGTTGAATTATAATGATTATAAATTTTATATGTTATATAGTTTGCTTCTCAAACCTTTTAATTTGTTAGTTTCGTTTCAAATAGATGTAGAAGATAGAGATGACAAATTTAAATTACTAAAAGTTGTTGATATATCTGAACACAAATACATAGTTTTATATAATATATATATATATATATATATATATATATATATATATATATATATATATATATATATATATATATATATATATATATATATATATATATAATCAAAAGCTAGTACTATCTGTTGTAAATATTCTATATGTTATAAAAAACTTGTGTTGTCGCAGCGCTTCTAAAAAATATGATGTCATTATATTAAAAAATAATACTTATGCCAACGCTTTAACAAAAAACCTGCATACATGCACAATAGATAACACTTTTAACTAAAAACACTTCTTAAATGAGATATTAGACAACATTTTTTTAAAAAGCGCTACCTAAGTGGAGAATAGAAAGTGCTTTGTAAAAAAAGTGTTGTCTATAGTGGAGAATAAAAAGCGCTTTTAAAGAAAATGCTGCCTAAAAGAGAACTAAAAAAGAACTAAAAGATACATTAGACATTACTTTTAAAAACGTTGTCTAAAGAGGGAAAAAACGCTTTTTTAAAAAAACGTTGCCTAAAGATACAATAGAAAACTCTTTAAAATGAAACACTGCTTAAATAAGACATAAGGCAGCGCTTTTGATTTTAAAAAGCGCTATCTTTACCTACAGTAGTGCTAGTATAAATAACACTTTTAATGTTGTCTATGCCAAAAAAGCGCCGTCCTTTTCCTTATTTGACATAATGTATACTAAATTTAATAGAAATGATCAAATTGACTGATGTGAATATCTTTGAAGGACATAAAAGAAAATTAAGGGACCATAAAGTTTAACTAAACCTTTGTTTTTATAATCCGTGTAAATGTGTAAAATTAAAATATATTGAGAAATAGAAAAATTAGTCTACGGTGTTAAAATTTAAAATTCATATAACCAAACTCAAATAAAATTTGCATTATACTATATATATTAGAACTGCAAACAAAGTTTAATCATAACACGAAAAGCCATATATTTTGTTTTCGAGATGGATCTTCAAATCCTGTACTTTACATCCATTTTCTCCCTAATCACTTTAGTGTTTATAGCACACAAAATACTAGTGACCAAGAAATCTAACTCATCAACCTCTAGTTTACCACCTGGCCCCTTGAAGCTACCTATCATAGGAAACATACACAACCTTGTTGGCTCACTTCCCCATCATAAACTAAGAGAATTATCAACAAAATATGGACCCTTAATGCATCTAAAGCTTGGAGAGGTTTCAACAATAGTTGTTTCATCATCAGCTTATGCTAAAGAAGTGTTGAAAACTCATGATCTTATCTTTGCATCAAGGCCTGAAATCCTAGCTTCAAAGATATTGAGTTATAACTCTCGTGGTATGTCTTTTGCACCCTATGGAGAATATTGGAGACAACTTAGAAAAATTTGTACCCTTGAGCTACTAAGTTCAAAACGTGTCCAATCTTTTCAACCAGTTAGAAGTGAAGAATTAACTAATCTAATCAAGTTGATTACATCAAAAGAAGGAACACCAATCAATTTCACCAAAGAAGTGTTTTCCACAATATTTACTATCAGTTCAAGGGTGGCCTTAGGGAAAAAGTGTAAGGAAAATCAGAAATTCATATATGTAGTAAAGGAATCCACGAAGGTTGCTGGAGGTTTTGAGTTGGGAGATTTGTTTCCTTCTTATGTATGGCTTCAACACTTATCTGGTTTAAAGCCTAAGCTTGAAAAGTTACATGAACAAGCTGATGTGATTATGCAAAACATTATTGATGAGCATAGGGAGGTTAGGAAATCAAGGGTCAATAAAGATCATGCTAAAGAAGTCGAGGAAGAAGATTTTATAGATGTGCTTTTGAATCAAGAATGTTTAAGTGATAATAGTATCAAGGCTGTGATCTTGGTAAGCAAATTTATTTTGATTTAAAATCTTAATTCATTGCTTCTTTAAGTATATACTACTTTTTAGCTTTCAGTTTTAATCTATGTAATATTTTTATTTAGTTTTAATTTTTTTTAAATATTTTAAATTTTATTTTTGGTCCTTATTTTTTTTTAATCTTTTCAAAATTGATTTCTATAATTATATTCCTTATTTTATTAATATTGTAAGAACAAAGAAAGATCAATTATTGAAATATAAAATATATACAATTTTACTAATATTTTACTATATATATTTATTGAAAGATCAAAGAAAGATCAAAATTAAAATATATAAAAGTTATTGACTAAAACAAAAAGATAATATATTTGCAAAGACCAATTATATATTTAAATTTTTGTATCAAATAGTTTAAGATCTTGAATAAGGTTTATTTTGTCTTAAATCTTGGTGTAACTACTTATGCATAAATTATTTAGAGATTTTTAAATAGGTTTCTGGATTTTAGAAAAATTGTATTTAAATATTTAAAATATTTAAAATATTTTTATAAAGTTGGGTCTCTGACTTTTTAAATAATTTTTTATTACTTGTCTTAATTTGGGGGCCCAAATAAATATTATTAAAACTTTAAATACCTAATTAAATTTATTTAAAAGTATAATTATGAATTATTCAATTTAACTAACTAGATCTTTTGATTTTGAAGGATATGTATGGTGGTGGAAGTGAGTCATCAGCTTCTACAATAACATGGGCAGTGGCTGAGCTAATTAGAAATCCAAGAATACTGGATAAGGTGCAAGCTGAGGTAAGAGAGGTATTTGATAAAGAAAAGCTACTACCAAATGAAAGTGACATGGAGAAATTAACGTATTTAAAAAATGTTGTGAAAGAGACATTGAGATTGCACCCTCCTGGTGCATTTTTGCTTCCGAGAGAATGTGGAGAAGCATGTGAGATAAATGGATTTTATATACCTTATAAAAGCAAAGTGATAGTGAATGTTTGGGCCATTTCAAGAGATCCAAGTGTTTGGTCTGATCCAGATAGGTTTTATCCAGAAAGATTTGATGAAAATAGTGTTGACTATAAAGGTAATAGTTTTGACTTCATTCCATTTGGGTCTGGTAGAAGAATGTGTCCAGGGGTGACATTTGCTTTGATAAGTGTTGAGTTTGCACTTGCTTTGTTGATGTATCACTTTGATTGGAAACTTCCCAATGGAGTTAAAAAGAAAGATTTGGATATGAGTGAGAGTTTTGGAGTAGCTGTTACAATGAAAGAAGATTTATACCTTATTCCATCCATTTACCATCCTTAGCTTACTCCCTCCATACATATACAGGAAATAATTATATTATGTATTTGTGTGTACCGAGATTATACATCTAAGCAAATAAGCTATAATATCAATTGTTGGTTGGTTCAGTGATAGAGAAAATCATTGTTCGATCTCCCGTAACGACCATCGGAAGGGGGTTGAAATCACCGAACCGAAATATATCGGTGGTGATAAGCAAAAAAAAAAACTATAATTATTGTTTAGAATAAAGGTGATGATGTTGATCAAGTTTTTAGAGTTTCTGTGTAAATTAATTATTGTTTAATTATGATAAAATATATGGAGATCATGTTTAATGACGATTTAACCTGACAAATATTTTAGGAATCAATATTTAATTATTGTGTAACCTTGATAAATTTGAGGTCTTGTGTAGTAATCTGCCTTAGATTATGTACAATGGGAGTGTTGAAAAAAATTTCAACAGTTGAATGTTTGCAATGAAGTGTTAAATAGGGTGTTGAAAGTGAGGTCGATTAATTGGTGTTGAAAATATTCAATATGTTGAATGAGGAAAGAGTGAAGTTCCATAAAATACTTTGTAAAATTTTATTGGTTGTTGTGAATGTTTAGATTTTTAACGTGTTGTGAATGTTGATGGTATAGAGTGTTGAATTTTATTAAACAAAATTATTGTAATGAGTAAAAATTGAATATGTGTTGAATTATTAGATAAGAAAGAAAAAATAATTTGAAATATAAAAAATGAAGAAAAAAAATGTTTCATTATTGTACATTGTCCTACGTAAAAGGAAAAAAAAATAGTAACGTGTCTGGCATAACTTTTGACCCTGTTTAAGCTAGTCTATAAAAGAAATATCATTAAAAAAGTCAACAAGAGTAACTCCATTATTAGAGAAAGGTTTGTGACATGGGAAAATTTTGTCCATAAATAGTAACGTGTCTGGCATAACTTTGACCCTGTTTAAACTAGTCTATAAAAGAAATATCATTAAAAAAGTCAACAAGAGTAACTCAATTATTAAAGAAAGGTTTGTGACATGGAAAATTTTTGTCCATAAATAATGTGTGATGAAGGAACGTTGTCTGATGACGAGAGCTTCTAGTACAGAAAATGTTGTTTGAGAGTGATATTTAGATAACATTTGTAATTCATATGATGAGCAGCCCATTATCATTTGAGCAGTCCATTATTAATTAATTGAATGAAGTTAGATTAAAGTGATTTATAAACAATTGCATTTTATGAAATATTTTCGACGTGGGACTCCAAAATATATATACAACATACATGCAGTTCCATCTTCACCATTATCTTTTTCTTCCATTATACATAGTTAGAAAACTCTTTTCTTGATATTCTAAAACAAACCCAACTAAATATACAAAGTATAATTGTACTTAGCTTCATGACATAAGCTCATCAAAACACATTGTACTTACCAACACCGGATCAGCAGAGTTATCCAAACATGAAAAGTAGTGATTCCTTACTGGTGAAATGTTCCAAGAATGAAAGTTATTGCATGTCTTTATTGTTTATTGCTTTATGTTTTCCATAGTTTAAGTATTCACGGTCTTTCAGAAACAATGATAACATTTGATAGCTTGCAATATTTACGGTCTTTCAGAAACAATGACAACATTTGATAGCTTGCAATACTGAGATTTCGTAGCACTATTTGGTCTTTGAAAGGTATTTACTAAAATCACTATTTTGTTCATGGTTTTTCAAAAAGTGTCCCACATCAAATACGGATAAATAAAAATAAGTGTTTATAAAGCAAGTGATGCATTTGAACTAATTATTTGGAAACTAATTGAGTAATTGAAGAAATCTGACCTTTGCCCAATTTATTTTAAAAAATAATTTAAAAATATAAAATTACGACGTTGTTATGCCGGACAAATATTGGGAGAGAATTTTTATTGCAACGTGACAGTCAGAGCTATATCTAAGAGAATCTGAAAATTGTAAAGGGACTTTATCAGGTCTAAAATCAAATCTCGCTAATATTATAAATTGGTGTTATATAGTTAGCCATTTATTTTACCTTTGTAGTTTGTTTAAGGTCATATTCTCTCTCATTATTGATTCTTATTCTTTCTTCAACGGTGGTAAACCTATGGAATCATTTATTGGGGATGAAATAAGGAATACCTCCTCGTCCAATGAAATTATTTATTCAAAGGTTATATCTATGGTTCCTCTAGTGGTTATACCTCATGTTGTAAATGTTATACAAATTAGTGATAGTTCTTACACTAGAAGGAGTATTGATTATGGTGGTAATGAATCTAGGGCTCATTAGGATGACGAAGATTCCTTGGAGAATGATACGGGACTAGTTCATCTAGGCTTGATATTAGAGAGATTTGTTGTGGTTTCTCTTTCCTTGAGGTTCCTATGGTGAACTTGGAAAGGGTTAAGGATTATCAAAGTAAACTTGAGGGTTCAGTTTTATATTAAGACTTTTACGACATTACTAAATTTTCATTGTATATAAAATCAAAGGATGATCGTAGTATTATGCAAAATAGTGGGGTTATAGTTGAAGCTGAAACTATGTACTTATCTAGTTCCAAATATAAGAATCTTATATTGGCATCTAGAGCTTACTTTAGGGTTATTGAGAAGATTTTGGAGATTGGTTATGTTATTTTTAAAATTTCTTTATTTAAGTGTAAGTGGATTGACAGTAACACAGATGTAGAAATTGATGAATAAATGATTCATACGGGTTGAACTTTGAAATACAACTTATATGAACGAACCATTCATCATGAAATCTCAAGAACAACAAGTTTTTTATGTCACTGATCCTTCTAAAAATAGATGTCAATTACACTACAAGGAAAAAATATTTCTGATAGTGATGGAAAGTTAAGATTTAAATTTTGAGACACCTTCTTTCCCAACAGATGTGTGTATCTCATTTGGAAAAAAAATGATTATGATAATATTCATTCTATTTGTTATCATAATTAAGAAGGGATAAGGAAAAACTAGTAAATAAATATTCTATATGACTTAGTAATATTTATTTATTCACTTTAGATTTGTATCATTTTCACTATTATTTAGTTTTTTTCCAACATGTAGATATGTCAAAGGATAGAAATTTGTTACATGGTTTTAGAATTTAAAGGCTAAAAATCATTACCTCTAACGTAAGTGTTATTGTTTGTGACATATTTATGTTTATAAATTATTGGGTTAATATCCTTTTTAACCCCTGCCATATTGTGAGATCTCGAAAAAGAACCTTGATTTGATTTGATTTGAAGATTATCCATTTTTAGAACTTGATTTGATTTGTCCAAATAAAGAGGTGATGTGGCATTGACAGCATGACATTTTTTCCACTATTCATTCAAGTAATGGTCCCCATGTCACTTAAATACGGACTAATATGATATTTAAATTATTAATTTATTTTTTATTTAAAAAATTAAAATATTAAACTGATTTGAAATTATTTTATGTGAACACATTTAGAGCTCACATGGAGGTCGTGTTTCGTTTTCGCCTCGCAGATAGGTGTTGAAGCGGTAAAACAACAATCAAAAGTAAATATTTATTATTTTTATCATACCTTCTCCATGGGGATTGATGCATATTGAATTGTCGTTCGACATTTCACGTGTTTATGAGTTTGAGTTTAAAATGGGATGAAGGTAAAATAGGTAAAGGGTATCAATAGAAAATAAATACATTCTTCAAAGACGAGAAACTTATCGAACATGAATTTACACTACTCATCACAAACTCAAACCTATTGATCAATTGCACTCAACCTATAATACTCATTAAAATCATCATGTATCTGTCACATCAGTGTTCATTTCTGTAACACCTATAAGACCTATCACAATAGAGGTTATGTCTAATCTAAATTGTGAGAACAACTTTATTCTCGCATCGACGATGTCTCGTGCGAAACAACAAATAAGCATTAAGCTTCGATACATTAGTGATTGTTAAGCCTACATGTGTGATTGTTTTGTATTGTGTTTGAAGTGTGGTATCTTCAAACTATTTTAGTTTTGTTTGGAGTGAGGTATCTCCAAGATGGTTGTATTAAGAGCCAAGCAGTTGATGTTGTTGCTGGTGTGATAATGACTGATAGACATCACTGAGGTGATTGAAAGTGAGCAAAGGTTCTCATATCTAAGTGTGCTATCTTAGATAGAAGGGTAATTGGGTAGTCTGATTAAGTGAGGAGCGTAAACATGGAGGTTTCCCTCCGAATTAGTACTACTAATAGTGAACTTAATTCCTGACTTGGTATGCCCCCAGATGTAGGTTGGTTAAAACTGAACTGGGTTAACAACTCCTTGTGTTCTTTTTTTCCTGCACTGTTAATTGTTTGTTCTACCTTTTCTGTTTTATAATGTCAGATCAGATGTCACGACATCTTGAGTCTACCTGTAACCAGAATTTCAATTAGTATCAAAGCAGGCATCCTGTCGGTTTCTAGATGAGATCCATGGGGGATACTTTCTGGTTGTGTACAAGGTAGAAGATTGTTTGAACAAGGAGTGTTCATATTATATAGCCCCTAGAAGTGGAGGATGGACCCATTTGTGGAGAGCTAGACCAACCTGACCAGAACATGTACCTTCTTGAAGAAAGAAGATAAAGATGCTGGAACAAGAAAGTTAAATTCAAAGACTTCATGCGGGAGTGAAGATTTTGGATTGAATTGTTCAGCCTATATTCACCACAAAGATGAAAATTGTCAAAACCTTCATGCTTACAATTAAATTGTGGAGTAAGAATTATGTAAATTCTGTTGAAGTATGGTTATTTTCTGCTGCATAGCCTCAGATGCAACCCCTAAAGTGAAAGAAGGATCCTAGGGTTATTTTTATTCAATAGAATATTGAGCAGATCTTACAACCTATTAAAAGTGTCAAAGATACTTGAGTTTCTCTCAAGTCCACTCATAAAGGCATGTATTAATAAAGTTGATGAATATCAATTGATCAATGATTCTCATATACATGTGCAAGTTGTTTGAAGACCTTGAAGATTATTAAGGATGATGTGTTCCAAGGAGATGAAACAAATGTTCTATAGGATTTTAGGACAATATTACTGGTATGCAGCTACCAGTTGAAGAACAAATGTTATGGGTGCTAAGTAGATGTAGTATGAGTACATATGTTTGGAACCTGCTCCTGATTTGGAAGAGGACACATTTGTTTATCAGTTGATAAGGACATGATCAACTAAATTATTATAATCCAGATGTTAGTTTATTTCTAACCTAAGCCTATGGGAGTATAAAAGTAAAGCTCAATGCAAGTAAGAATACTCATAAAGGTACTTTCTTCAGTCCCCTTATGTGAAATTAAGATGAACTTATATCTGGTACATTCTTCTGATAAAAGGAACCAGATATATGGAGACTTGCTCATGATCATATGACAGATTTTTTTTGGAGCTGAATACTGTTTCTCAACCACAGTGAATTATAGTCATGAATATTAAATGCCCTAAATATTATCCAAGAAGGGTATTGTCAAGATGAATCAAGGAAGACATATTATCATAAAGAATTTGCATACTTTTGTATTATGCCATGATTAAGTCTGTTCCAGAAACCTAGTTGAGGGAATCTTCTTTGTAGGTACAGACTATGGCATCCATCATCTCAAAATCAGAATGAGAGTCTAAAGAAAAGCTTATCGAGATGTGGATCATATTTTTCCTTGATATGTAAATTGTTTGGATGTAAAGCTGATAGTTGCAGTGCTTCTTGTGTCCCACCCCCAAGTGTTATGAATAAGGAATTATGGATGTTACCCCCAGAACCATAATGGATGATTTTGTATCAGATGTCAAAACATCATCTTAAATTCTTCAGTTATTAAAAGTTGTATTGTTGCCAGGAAGTAAATATAAGTGTGAAGATGTAATCAGTCAGGATGATCTAGTGTGAGTAGCTAATTCTAACTAACTAACTGGTAGGTACTTTGACGGGAGACTAAGTACTTATTAGATGTGCAGCCTGAATGCAAAATTCTTATACTCTGTCAGGAGCCGAGTATATGTATCAAGAATTCATGGCCTAGTGTGGAATAAATATCAATACTAAAGTTCACTATTATCTTTACAAGTCAAGGATGTGTGGCAATGTTATCTGGTGATTATTTGAAGAGCTGATTCAACTAAGGAGATGCATATAAATGCTGTCAAATATCTTGATGGGAGCTAGATATTTGTGATAACTGTGTGGAAATCTAAATCAAGAAAGAGATAAAGACTGTGATGTATAGAAGAGAATGTTCTACATGAAGATGTAACATCACAACTGTTGAAGACACTAGAGATTGAAGAAAGATGATAAGGTTCAGATTTATCTTTTGATGACTTATAATTAGTTATACACATAGTTAACAAGGAGGTTTCTTCTATTACAAGTTACAGAGTGTGGCAATCTAAATCTTGTGAAGCAAGAAAACTAAGGATTCCTTATTTGGAAACTGTGGCAAATTCCAAATAAAGAATACTTCAAGTATTATAAGGACCAACATCAAAGATGTCCTTATTTTGTGTATCTCAGGGGGAGTAAGGGGTATTAAGATCAGCAAAGACAATGTAATTTTGCTTCTAATCATATGGAAAGTCTTTTAAAGACTAATCTTTTAAAGCTAGAAGAACAATATCGAACAAGAAATCAGGACATATCTCAAGACATGTTTTATCCTTAAAAGACCAACATGGATAATTCTTAAACTTTTCATCTAAGACGTGTTTTGATGGTGTGTATCACCTGTCCTAACTTAGTGCATGTTTTGGAAATTGTTAGTTCCAAAATAAACAGGCTGTATTGAAGTAGTGTTTCTTGACTAAGATATTTATTATAGTCTAGGTACGTTATTTTATTTGCTCAGGTATTTAGAGTGTCTTTTTGTTTCTTTTTCTTCCCTTCACTTTTGTTGTGTCTTCGTTTTTTTACTCTCATGTCCTTCATTCGGATATGGGTAAGTTTAGATTCTGTGAAGGTTATGTTTGTCAACTTATGGCAAACATAGGGAAAAAGGTTAGTGTTCAGACGTAGTTAAGTCTGAGGTCAATCTTTGCATCTATTTTTTCAAAGATATTGAATCGGATGTCCTATTCTAAGTTTGTCCGTTCTTGCATTTTCTGCAAGTATTTTTGTTCTATGTCTTGTTTTTGAGTTATGAACACAAATTGTGTCTTGTGTTCTGAGTTATCCAATATAGAGGTCTGATTCTCTATGTCTGTAAATGGATAGTTCAAGTGTTATTTTGTTAAATAGTTTCCTCTTGTGCTCCAAAAGAGGATGTTGTGTCAGTCTATGTCGTAGCATAGTTCTCGAGGGGGAGTATTTACTATCTTCTTCCTCATATGCATCATGGCCTAAATATTTGTCCTTCTTTGTGAAGATGGTGCCTATGATGTTATGTTTCTTGTGCTATAGTGAGTTCTCCTTCAACAAGCCTTTGCCTTATTATGGCTAAAAAGGGGGAAAAGTGGTTATGTTATAATATCTCGAAGAGAAACTTTTAAGGGAGAGTGTGATCTGTGGGATCCTTAAAAGAGAGAGAACATTGGAGTTGGACCTTCCAGAAATATGTCTTAGTATGATGTTTCAACATCATAAAAGAAGACCGAAGACTATCACTTGTAAAGTTTGAAATATCATAAACAATGACTATTGAAGACTTCTAAATTGCTACTGCTGGATTAAATTGTTTAAACCCTTGTATATTTTATTATGCTTCTGTAATACAAAGGTTATGTAAATTAGTTTTAGCCAAAATAAGCCAAAGGGGGAGATTGTTGATTCTCTATTTTTAGGATTGACTTTATGTTTGGTAAAACTAATTTAGCAGCAATAGGTTAAATAGGATTTCTAACTTGTAAGGAGAAAACAGGTTGAAGTTCTATTTAATGAAGAAACATGTTGTGTTGAAAAGTTTCAAAATCTAGAACAACATGTCATATGAGATGTCGAGACATCAGACATCAGGACATCACGCTACAAAAACTTTTAAGTTTGTTATAGTTCTGTGTTAATGAAAGCAAAATATTATGGGAATATTATGCGTCTTATGTAGCATGAATTTAAAGGCTATGTGGAGGTCCAAGAGCTAAGGAGAAAGATCATCAAGGACCTTGGTCATAGCAGAAGTAATCTACTTGTTCATCTCTGCATAAAATTTGTTAATGCAAGCGTTTGTTACAGCTTATGCTGTTATTTTGAAGGCCCATATCCAGTTGGGTAATAGGTTATAAATAAACAGTTGTAGCCTAGTTTTAGTAAACTAACCGGTTTTAGAAAGATGTAATATTTAGGGTTAGCCATGTAAGTGAACCACTCAGATTATGGTATGGTTACTGATTTGTGCCTTGAAGCCTGTAGGTAAGAGGTTTATTTTACTCACTCAGAAGCCGTGAAGCAATGAGTGTAGTTGTGCCATTGGAAGAAGCTGTGAAAAAATTCCATGTTTTGTTTGTGTCAGATGTGTGATTATTTTGTATTGTGTTTGAAGTGTGGTGTCTTCAAACTATTTTAGTTGTGTTTGGAGTGAGGTATCTCCAAGATGATTGTATTAGGAGCCAAGAAGTTGATGCAGTTGCTGGTGTGATAGTGACTTATAGACATTATTGAGGTGATTGGAAGTGAGGGGGAGGTTCTCATATCGAAGTGTGGTATCTTAGGTAGAAAGGTCATTGGGTATTCTAATTAAGCGAGGAGTGTAAATATGGAGGTTTCCCTCTAAATTAATACTGTTGATAGTGAACTTCATTCCTGGCTTGGTATGCCTTCAGATTTAGGTTGGTTAGAACCGAACTGGGTTAACAATTCCTTGTATTCTTTTGTTTCCTGCATTGTTAACTGTTTGTTCTACCTTATCTATTTTATAATGTCAGATCAGATGCCACAACATCTTGAGCCTTCTTGTAACCAGAATTTCACGGTTGATATCTCACTTTGTGTTAGAGATAACCTTTGTGTGAGAGATATGTGAAGATATCAACGAGTAATTTAGGTTAAGGGCAATTGGGTAGTAATTTTATGTATTTTATGGGTATATGAAATACAATCTTAAGAGTTCTCTCCTTTCCGGAAAATTTATTTATTTCCTGCTCATATATTTAATTCCCGCACCTTACACTTTAAATCCATTTTAGAAACTTATAAATGTGAGAAATTGTCGATCGACAATTTAGTAGCACTAATCCCCGTGGAGACGATATTATATAACCTATAAAAATACTTACTTTTGCTTGCCGATTTACGGCTTCAGTAGTTATGCTCAAAATGAAACAAAATGCCTTTATTCTTTTCATGCTTTCATACAATCAACACAAATAAAAGATTAAACTTGATAAAATCTAGCTAAAATAAGAATGTTAGTCTTATGCATATATGAACAATGGAAAACTTGCTCAGATTTGGCGTTTGAAACTAAAGTGATTCAATCAAAAGCAAGTAATGCGAAATAATGAATTCCATGGTAATTGTACAAATTAAAAGTTTCCTAATCTTGTTATGCAATAGAAAGCGATGAACATGTACCTTGCGTATGACACATTCAAAAATATCATTACCATACATCTGCAAGTTGAAACAATAAAACTTGAAAAATTACCTAAAAATGAGGGCCAAGTGAAGCAAAAGTAACAATGGCACACAACTAAGTATGTTAAGTGCGAAAGAGCGTGCTAGGAAGGAACAGAAAAAACATTGTGCGCTAAGTGGTAGTAGGAAAATGTAGAAAAATAAGAACAACCTCTAATTTCTCATGCCTAACCTCCACTAACCCCTATACATATCAACTAAAAAGTTTACAACCTTTGCAGTGCCTCCCAACTAGCCTTTGTTTAACGTTGTTAGCTCGACGTCTTTATCTACAAACAAACACTCCTCCATGTTGCTTCGTTCACCGACATATAACATTAACATGGGGAACACTTGAGCAAACGTAACGAAAATAAGAATATTTACAACACAAAAAAAATTAATGACAACACATATATACACACAGTTGAACAATAAGAAAAAAACATATACACAAGTATCAAAATCAAATGCAAAACAATTATAAAGCAAACATATATATAAATAGTGACATGTAAAACATTAACAAATTCATAAGTATGAGAAACACACACACACACACACATATATATATATATATATATATATATATATATATATATATATATATATATATATATATATATATATATAAGTCAAATTACACAATATAGATCATATAAACAATATGTACAAAACTCAAAAACAAAGAAATTATCGCAATGAGATCTAATATCAAACACCAATCCTCGACAACAACGTCATTTTGTTGAAATGGTAAAGCAACAAGCAAAAAAGAGTATTTATTAAGTTTTAACATATCGTCTCCACATGTATTAGTGCATACTGAATTGCCGCTCTCTATTAGTGCATAATAAAATGGGTTAGAGGTAAAAAAAGGTAAAAGGTATCAACATAAAATAAATACATTCTTCAGAGAGGAGAAACTTATCATGCATGAATTTACACTACTCATTAAAAACTTACTCATATTGATCAGTTGTAGTCAACCTATAATACTCGTCAAAATCATCATGTATCTCTCACATTAATGTCCATTTTTGCAACACCTACGAGATGTATTATAATAGAGTTTATGTCTAACCCAAATTACAAGAGCAATTGTATTTTCGTGTTGGTGATGGCTCATGTGAAACAACAACACTAGAGTATTAAGCTTCAATATACAAGTGTTTTTAAGCCTAAATTTATCTCTAGAGTTTAGAACCTTGATAAGTGCCAAAATGTAGTTATTTTGTATATACATTTTGTGGCAGTTATCCGTTCTTTTGTTGATATTCTTCGAATAAATCCCCCACTTTTTGTATAAATGTGTACATAATAGAATAATTGAGTTTTTGTGTAAATATTGTATCATTTGATAGTTTTTCATCTCTTTTATAGGTATTCATTCATAATTGGAGCATTGAGTAATAAAGGCCAAAGGCTAAGCTTCAAGAGTGCGATTTTGCATAATTGATCAACGAATAAAGCTCAAAATCAACAAAATAAAAATCATTATTTTGATTGATATTCATTCATGGTTAGATAGAGCATTGAATAAGCTTTCCAACGCTTCAAACCGGGCGCAATTCCGAGTTACGGTTCTCAAGATATGGCAAAAACAAGATGCTGAACATAACAGACCGCGCTTAGCGCGAATACCGCGCTTAGCGCGAATACCGCGCTTAGCGCGCGCTGCGACTTCAGAATTCTTTAAAAGGGGCTAAAAACACATTTTTAGGTTATGGGTTGGGTATTTTTGAGTCCCAACACCATCACCATCATTTCTTTGGTAGATTAGCTTAGAAAACAATATTGGAGCTTGCATTTTGATGATTGGAGGTGGATTGCTCTTCGATTGGCTTGACAATCAATGTAGATTTGTGGTTTATCTCTTCTCCTCTTTGTGTATTTCTCTTTTGTTGGGTTTGTATGTATTTCTACTTATAACTCTTGTATATTTATTGCCTTTGGCTTGTATAAAGTTTGCTTTACGAATTTGTGTCGGTGATTATCTTGGATTTTTACTTTATGTTAGGGATTTGAGCTTTGCTAGAGATAGATTGCTTAGATTCTTACCTAGGATGATTATCTGTTAGTTTCTGAATGCTAGAAATGAGTTTAGATCTAACATTCACTATAGAGTATCTGAACTTAATGCCTCTGCATTGGTGAAGTATGCTAGGAATGGGTATGGAGGTGACGCAGTTGACTCCTGTGTTGTTGAGATAGGCCAGACATGGCTATTGAGATGATTTAGGAGGATTCTCAATTTGGGTTAGGAATAACCAAGGTTGTGAGAGGTATGTGATGACACAGACGAGTATCGTAGGCCGAGTATGACATGGGTGGTAGATTTAAGTCTGTTACCGGTAGTTTACATTCGTTCCGGACAAGCTGTCTATCCTTTATAGTTTTTGTTCATTTACATTTTGTCTTTTATTTTCATTTCCTTTAATCTCAAACTCATTAACGGTAGAATTGTCGAACGACGAATCAATAACCAATCTCTGTGGACACGATACGATATAACCTAACCGATATATATGCGATGTTGTGAATTGTCTCGTACTCGTAATGTTTGTTGTGTGGTTGTTAAGACACTTTCTTTAGGTTTGCGCGGTGTGGCAATACCATGGCATGACGAGAGGAGGTTACTAGTGCTCGCACAATAAAGGCGTCGAGCTTACGACGTAAAACAAGCATGTTTTTGTTTGTTTATGTTTATGTTGTTTGGTGGATTATGTTTTAACAAGTTGAAATAGGACTTGCTCTTAATTTCAAATTTTCACTTTTCAACATGTTAATTCGTTTTCACCAAGTTTATGTATTGTTATTTGCTTTTGTTTTGTTATGTCAATTTGTTATTTTCCACAAGTTTGTAGTGTTTTAGCTTGTGGAAGTGTGTATGTATTGTAAATATTGTTTAGATGTGTAAATGAGATTGTATAGGTGTGTAAGTGGAGTTTGCATAGCAGTTGCACCTGTTGCTGTCATTTTTCTACAACTGGTGTAGCGCGCTTAGCGCGCTCTGCTGGCGCTTAGCGCGCTCTGCTATGCAGGTGTTGGCTGAAGATTTTGATGCAGATGATTTGAATAAAAATCACTGAGCTCGAAATGAAACAATGTCAGTATTCATTGGAACGAAGGAAATGTCATGATTTGGAATGAAAGAATCAGCTCTTCGAATAAGATATTGAAACTTGGAGCTTTGAGTAGCAATTATGATGATACATGTAGAAGGAGCTTCGAAATGGTAGTAGCGTGGTGTTAAGAAGCGAGTTCGAATCGAAAGGCGGTTCAGATATTCGAAATTCAAAATGTGAGCGGGATGAATGGAAGTTCGAATATGCGCGCTGGAAAACGGTTCGGAGACGTGGAGGCCAGAGAAGCATAGTATTCTGCATGTCCGAAACGTGGCAAGCTCTCATAAGTCAGACCGTTATGGTCAAAATAGTATAAATAGAAGTCTTAGTGTTAGGATTTCGTGTGTCATATCTATTGTACTAAATTCAGTAACATTCAAAATACCACATGGCTAGGGAAACGAATGCACGAATAATGTACGTATGATTGCACCAAACTCTTTTATGCAATAATGTATCTTTATCTTTCCAGTTTACCTTTTATCTTGCATCAATGTCATTTAAACCTTTTACATTCAAAGTCATTTAACTTTCTCTGCCTTTAAACGCATTTCTCTCATTTCGAAACTCTTTACTTTTTGAAACTCTTACATTCATGCTCTTATTTTCCAGAAAACTTTTACATACTTGCCTTTAAATTCTTGTATTTTCACTTCATGCTTTATTTTAAAAGTCTTTTACATTCAAGAAATCCTTTAAACATTCCTACATTTATATACTTTCTGCAATTCGAAGTCTTTATGTCTTATTTGTTCGAACTAGTTTTATACCGTTTTACTTGATTTCGTTATCAGCTTATTGGACATCATAATCGAAACATACTTGAAATATATATATAAAACATTCAAAAACAAGTCTTGAACATGAACTATCATTTTAAGTTTATGCAAACGACCAATAACCCCATAGGATCAATCTAATCGATCCTGCAAGTTACCAAAGGGATTAAACAACAATCATAACGCTTGTTTGATAGTTTGGAGGACTAGCGGTTGTTTCACCAGAAATCACTGTGAACAAATTGGCACGCCCAGTGGGACAGAGATTGGTTGTTGCTAATTAAAATTAACGTTTAAAAAACTTAATTATTGTTAAAAGGTTCTTTCTGAGTAAACAAAGTTCATTAGTATATGAACCTTAGGAGTGGTAGAATAACTAACAGTAACCAACCCTTAAGAAATCAAGTAATAGGATGTCGATCCAAATAACCCACAAGGGAACAAAACGCCCCATGCAATGGCACTAACGCAATTGCTTCGATAGGGACGTCGGTAGCGATCCTTCGAACGCACAACTCTGCGTCTTCCACTAATAGTATGGCCACGAATGGAACAAGTGGCATGTCAACAAACAATTCGATCCTAGGTAGTACAGGAACCACTGGGTACCCTGGAGGATTCATCCCACCATCAGGGGCACAAACCCATTTTGCTACCCCACCACCGACTAGACCATTCAGTTTCGACAATACTAGACCAAGAAATTCCCAGTACGGAATGCCAACATCCTTCATGGCAGGTTTGCAAACTTCGACGTCGAACGCGTCACCACACTTAGGGTCAGGTTCTGGGGCTAATCAATTCATGACAAATAACCAAGGGTCAGTAGGCTATGGTACGTTGCCCATTTTGACCACAGAAAATCAAATGGCTTTTAGGCAGTTAATGGATGATAGTAACCATAGTATGATAGGAATATTAGCACAAACTATGCAAGAAATCTTTGCCCCAATAGTTCAAAACGTGACTGTGACAAACAGAGAGAACGCAAACAATATGAGTCGAATAGCATATTTCTTTGCTCCACCTGAAAGGCGTAGGCAGAACCAGGCATTGGTTCGAGCAAACGCACCTATCATAGAACAGATCGCTGATGACCCACCTTATAGGCCAGCCAGAGAGGGGGTTAACTTGGGGGGCAAGAGCACAAAGGGTAGATGTCCCAGTCCAGTGATTCGAGAAGAACCACAAAGGGGATTGATAGAACCACCAGCAAGGGTCGAAAGATTTGAGGCCCCAGTGATTCGAGAAGAACCACAAAGGGGAATTATTGAACCAGGGGCAAGGGTCGAAAGACTAGAGGTCCCAGCGTTTCGAGAAGAACAACCTAGAGGGGTTGTCCTTGTAGGTCGAAACCAAGATGCTGATGCAGTGGTTCATAGAGTTCGAAATGACAATATCCTGGCGGAAAATAACCTAACCACCATGATAGAAAGGATCATGGCCCAAAACGGTATTAATATAGGAATTAGAAGGCCAAATTACGCTTCTCCCATAGCAGACTATGTAATCCATACTTATTTTCCTAGAGGGTACAAGATCCCTAAATTTAAAAAGTTTGCTGGAGATACAAATGAGTCAACGGTCGAACACATAGCTAGGTACCTAACTGAGGCAGGAGACATAGCAAATAACGAAAACCTTAGGATTAAATATTTCCCAAGTTCCCTTACTAAAAATGCTTTCACATGGTTCACTACTTTGCCCCCTGGATCCATAGACACCTGGACCCTCTTAGAAAGGTTGTTCCATCAACAGTTCTATATGGGACAAACCAAGATAAGTCTAAAGGAATTAGCAAGTGTTAAAAGGAAGTTCACTGAACCTATAGATGAATACTTAAATAGGTTCAGACTCTTGAAATCTAGATGTTTCACAGTAGTCCCTGAGCATGAGTTAGTCGAAATGGCCGCTGGTGGTCTGGACTATTCTATTCGAAAGAAATTAGATACTCAATACTTGAGAGATATGGCTCAGTTAGCGTGATAGGGTTCGACGAAGGCTAAAGGCCGAAAGCCGGCTTCTAAGAATAATAAGAAGGAAAGAGTCTCCTATGTCGAAAGGAAGGTGAAGACTACCCCAATCAAGAGGTCAAATAGATCTCGCTGAATTGAAACAGGCTCCACCTTACTCTTGTAAACCCTAGTCCCCACAAAAGGAAAGAAATTGTTGAAAATGAGAAAAATGACAAGTTTCCAAAGAAGGTGTATACCTTCGATATAACAAAGTGTGATGAAATCTTCGATTTACTAGTCAAAGATGGCCAATTAATTGTGCCACCAAATGTCAAAATACCTCCTTTAGATCAAAGAAACAAAAGAGGATTTTGTAAATATCATAGTTTTCTAGGCCACAAAACCTCACAGTGTTTTCTTTTCAGGGACTTGATTCAAAATGCAATTAAAGAAGGCAGACTAAAGTTTGCTGATAAACCAAAAATGAAGGTGGATGAAGACCCTCTGGATATTGCAGACACCAACTACTCCGAGCCTTCGACCATTGGAGACATCAATATGGTGGAAGCAGACCAAGGGGCCACTACATTGAAAGAGGAAAGCACTGAGAGTGAAAGTTGGGTGTTGTTCGAAGTCAACAATGGAGTCACTGAAGACGTCCACGAACGACTGGAGCCTTCGATCGAACCAACTCCAACTGTTGTTTCAAAAGGAATCCAAGCACGAGGGTCGAAAGCCGAAATGTAAATTGACACAGCCATCAAGGCCCGAGGCTCAAACCGAAAAGGTTCGACATAAAACAAGCTTCCCTCAAAAGGGACATGGGATACCTTGGGTGAACCTAGTGGGAAGTTCGACTATCTGGTAAAATATTCTGCTCTAGAGAGTTCGAAAGTCCGAATCGAAAACGTCAAACCATCAGGATGGGGAGATGAGATACAGAAGGGGAATATAAAGATGGTAACGTTCCTCAAAAAGAGATCTGGGACACCTTAGGGGAGCCCAGTGGGAAATTTGATTATATGGTAAAATACTCTGCACCAGAGAGTTCAAAGATTCGGATCGAAGACATCAAACCATCAGGATAGGGAGATGATGATACGAAAGGACCAGATGTGGATGTCAATATGGCGGACATGGAGAGACCTTGTTCTGAGATGCAGGAAATGGAAAGATATCTCGAAAAAGAAAAATACAAAATGGAGGATGGTTATGCTGCAAATACTAGCCTAAAACAATATCTCATGCTGTGCCACAAGGGACACGCCGAAATGATGCTTTGTCCAAGATGCATCATATGCAACGAGGATTGCCATGGAGTTCGAACGAAACAAAGGGCTCGAATCGAGTGAATTGCCAAGACAACCAATTGTTCGATGCTACCCTAGAGCGGGAAAGTTTGTTGGAATTTTAGTACTGTCACAAAGGGGCAACCAAGTGCTTGATTTGCCCAAGATGTTCAAAAGATAACCGAACATGGTGGAGCAAACGATTCCCTTCCCATGCCGGAATCACAAGGAAGTTGGTCAAATGAGTCGTTCGATGGTAGTCACAACCCGATAGCCCATATCCAAAGGGTGCTCAAGGGTGACATTTAAAATCCCGCAAGTACCAGCAGGATGGCGCAAGTCGAAACCAACAAAGGGAAGGATAAATGGGAGGCAATGAAAATGCGGCCATGCCATGGTATACCGAGACAATTCAACACAAAGAAAGAGGGAGGAACCGAGGAAATTATAAAGGTAAGAATCCCATGTCAAGATCCCAATGGCGAAGGCATCAACGGAATCGAAAGGCTGAGAGGGATGGTTTAGCAGACAAAGGAGCAGTTTCGACCAACAAAAAAGAAGCGTCAAGCACCAATCAACCAACAACAAACAGGCAACTCGAAGGCAAACCTCCAGTTAGTAGGAGGCTTTTTTCTGAAACAAAACCAGATGAATCAAAAGAGTACACTCCAAGCCCACAAGAAGATGAGGGTATGCTTACAGATAACTTCGAATCAGAAGTAGAATCCTCCCTTAACCTAAACTGCAATGTGGTATCTGTATTACCATCCGAATTTGGCCAGGAGACCGAAATCGAAGAACAGGAAGAAGAAGACACCATTGATCTGATGAAACACAGACCGGTCTGTTACTATGTAATGGATAATGGCGCGGTCGAAGAGCAGAACGCATTCTTCGAACACCCAGATCCCACAATGAAGAATCATTTGAAGCCACTGTTCATTCGAGCAAAGGCTGGAGCCCACGGGGTGAACAAGGTCTTAGTAGATGGGGGCGCTGCAGTTAATCTGATGCCTAAATTTATGCTGAAGAAGTTAGGCATTCAAGACGGTGATGTTAAACCTCACAACATGGTTTTATCCAACTATGAAGGGAAGGTAGGACAAACGTTGGGGGTAGTGCAAGTGGAGTTAACTGTCGGATCAAGCTGCAGGCCCACTATGTTCATGGTGATCGAAGCCAAAGCAAATTATAACCTGCTATTGGGAAGAGAGTGGATTCATGGCGTAGGGGCAGTCCCTTCGTCGATGCACCAAAGGTTAGTCCTGTGGAGAGAAGATGGGATAGTAGAGAACATCGGTGGACGGAGCTACTTCATGACAACCACCTAGTCAACAAGAGGAATTATGACAAGTATCCGCCGTAATAGCTCCTCACCCCAAGTGACGAATCGAACGAAACAAGAGATGTACATTACTATGTGACCTTCGCCATGATGGCATGTATTGGGATAGGAAAATAATTAAGGGTGATGAAGGAGGAAGGCACTGCAAAGACGGCCACCAGTCGGAGTCCGACGACCTCGATCATGATCGAGTCCTCTTTCTTCGAAAGGATTTCGCCTATATGGTGAGAATGAATGGAAAGCGGCTTCGAGGCTGCAATAGAACATACAGTGAAGTAAACGAACTCAAGGGAATGGTCCGAAAGATTCACCCCGTGAGAGAACGAAATAGATCAAAGGCTTGATGCCATTTATGATACAGAACCCTTGGGCTTCGAGAAGGATCCAACAAACTCAAGTGCTAAGATGTTGGCACAGGACCCACTCAAGAAGTGAATTTGGGGATATCAACACGAAGAATCACCTACATAAGCGAAACTCACCCAAGCCTCAAACAAGAGGTGATCAAGTCCTCAAAAACAAAGATTGCTTTGCATGGGACTATGACGAAATGCCTGGTTTGAAAAGAGAGTTAGTGGAGCAAAGACTTCCAATTAAGGATGACAAGAAGCCCATCAAGCAGACTCCAAGGAGGTTCGCGCCAGCAGTGCTCACGAAGATCAAAGCAGGTCGAAAGGTTGTTACTACGCAAATTCATCATAACCACAAGGTATGTCGAATGGTTAGCAAATATAGTACCGTTATTAAGAAAAATGGTTCATTGAGAATATGCATAGACTTTAGGGATCTAAATATCGCAACCCCAAAGATCAATACTCTATGCCTGGGAAATGTTAATAGATTCTCGCTGCAGGATTCAATACCTAAGTATGCTAGATGGATACTCGTTATAATCAAATTTTATTGTCAAGAAGATGTTGCTAAGACAGATTTCTGCCCAGAGCCTTAGGCACCTATGAATGGGGAGTGATGCCTTTGGTTTAAAAATGTTGGGAAACTTACCAAAGAGCAATGAACTCCATATTTCATGATTTTATTGAGACGTTTATGCAGTGTACATTGATGATATAGTCATCAAATCTATATCTAGAAAATCATCTGCATCATTTGAGCCAATCATTCGAAAGGATGAGAAAACATGGCTTAAAATGAATCCCTTAAATGTGCATTTTTGTGCAGTGGAGATTTCCGGCTTTGTGGTTCATAAAAAGGAATCGAAATTAACCGAACAAGACCAAAGCCATCATGGAGACTAAAGCCCCACATCGAAAAAGGAGTTACCTCTACTAGGAAGATTAATTTTCTCACAAGATTCATTTCAACCTAAGTGGGAAAACACAAGCTTTCTCCACTACTGCTTAAAACAAGGCCAAGCCTTCGAATGGAGCGAAGCACATCAGAGGCCTTCGACAAGATTAAAAGATATCTATCTCAACCTCCTATCTTGTTCCACCTTCATGGGGAAAACCCATGAGATTGTACATATCTCGTCGAACTTACTATAGGTAGTATGTTAGTACAAGAAGACAAGAATGGCATCGAAAGAGCCATATATTATTTAAGTAGGTGTTGAATGATGCGAAACTAGATATAGTAATATAGAAAAGTTGTGTCTTTGTTTATACTTTTCTTGTATGAAACTCAAGTATTATATAAAACCTGTTGATGTTTATGTTTCATCTCATTTCGATGTTATCAAACACATGCTTTCCAAGCCAATAATGCATAGCGGAATTGGTAAATGGGCATTGGCTTTGACAGTATGCTTTGACTTTCATGCCTTTAAGAGCGTTGAAAGGCCAAGTAGTTTCGATTTCATTGTGGACCATTCATTGGTCGAACAGCCTGTCATGGGTTATGTCGAAATGAAACCTTGGAAGCTATACTTTGATGGTTCGACCCATAGAGAGGGCAGTGGTGTTGGAGTTCTCATGATTTCTCCTGAGGGAATTCCAACAAAATTCAAGTATAAGTTAGATGGCCCTCGTTGCTCGAACATCGAAGCTGAATACAAAGCACTCATTGTTGGACTTGAAGCTTTGTTGGAATTGGGGGCAACTAGAGTCGAAATCAAAGGTGATTCAGAGTTAGTAGTCAAGCAGATAACTAAGGAATACAAATGCATAAAGGAAAATCTGATGATATATTTAGTCATAGTTAATAGGCTACTCAAAAAATTCGAATACATGGACATTCAGCACGTAGCAAGAATAGAAAATCAAGAAGCAAATGACCTAGCACAATTAGCTTCAGGTTATAAAGTCTCTGCTAAAAACATAGAGGATTTGATTGAGATAAGAGGAAGAGTCATGGCTATCAGACTTACACCATCAGATCTAGAGAATATCAAAATAAGTTATGGTGATAAAGATAGGTTCGAAGTATTGGACATAGACACTTTAACAGATACAGATTGGCGAAATCCATTAATAAGGTATTTAGAAAATCCAACATTGAATGTGGATAGAAAAATAAAATATAGAGCATTGTCATATGTCCTTATGGGAAATGAATTGTTCAAGAAGACCCAAGAAGGTGTGTTACTAAAATGCTTGGGAGAAAGTGAGGCATATCTAGCACTATCAGAAGTCCACAATGGGGTATGTGGGGCACATCAAGCGGGCCATAAAATGAAGTGGTTGCTATTTCGATATGGTATGTACTGGCCCAGTATGCTCAAAGATTGTATAGATTTTGCTAAAGGATGTGAAGAATGCCGAAACATGCAGGATTCAACATGCTCCTGCAAGTGAGTTGCATTAGATCATTAAGCCATGGCCCTTTAGAGGATGGGCATTAGATTTAATAGGAGAAATCAATCCTGCTTCATCTAAAGGTCAGAAATATATCCTGGTAGGAATAGACTATTTCACTAAGTGGATCGAAGCAATACCTTTGGTAGCTGTAGATCAAGAGACTATCATCGAATTCGTACAAAAAACAGATTATCTATAGGTTTGGATTGCCAGAGAGCATAACCACAGACCAAGGATCTGTGTTTACTGGTAAAAAGATGCAAGAATTTGCCCAAGAAATGGGGTTTAAGTTGCTAACATCAACACCATATTATGCTCAGGCAAATGGTCAGGTCAAAGCAGCCAACAAAGTAATAATAAGTTTAATCAAAAAACATGTTGGTAAAAAACCAAGAAATTGGCATAAAACTTTAGATCAAATACTATTGGCCTGCAGAACATCCCCTAAAGAAGCTACTAATACTACACCTTTCCAATTAACATTTGGTCATGATGCAGTCTTACCAGTAGAAATTCATCTATCGCCTGAATTCAAAGGCAAAATGAAATCTCATCTTCTTTATATTGGGAAATGATGATGAATGAGTTGGTCGAACTAGATGAAGTTAGATTGCATGCATTAGAAGTCCCGATGAGGCAAAAGAGAGAGTGGCGAGCATATAACAAAAGGGTGAAAGGTAAAACATTCAAGATTAATGACTTAGTTTGGAAAGTTATATTGCCCATGGACAAGAAAAATAAAGCATTAGGTAAATGGTCACCTCATTGGGAAGGACCTTTTCGAATAGTGAAAACATTTTCAAATAATACGTATGAAATCGAAGAGTTGGCAGATGACAAACGAATCCTAAAGGTTAATGGGAAGTATTTAAAGAAATATAAACCACGCCTGCAGGAGGTTCGAATAGTAGCAACGTAATCATAAACATATAACTAGAGGCCAAAATGGTGAAATTAATTGCCAAAATGGCATTGTCAAGTGTTACAAACAAACATTCAATTAAAATACAAGATTGCTTTAAATAAACAAGTTTCAGAATTGGGTATTGTTCCTTAATCGATCAAAGATATTCTTAAAGACTCAAGCTTGTCCTGAGTAGAGCGCTGGGCTCCTTCCAAGATAGCAACTTCGCCCTTCAGCTGCTCAGCCACCTCAGTCTCTACGAGCCCTTTATTTAGAAGCTCTTCGAATCGATTACCAAAAGTATTGGACTCATATGCAAGTTGTTGCTGCTGGCTGGGCTTCCTTAATTTTATGCTGAAGTTCCTGGATCTGCTTCTCGCATTGAAGAATGGATTGAGCTCGAAGATCATAATCAACTTTAGCTTGCTTGATATGCATGGCATGATCTTCAACCTCCTTAGTGAGCTTCGAGGCATGTTCATAAGCAGTGTCCATTGTAGTTCGTTTCTCTTGGACTTTGTTGGCAGCAGATTCGTTTTGAAGAAGGCATCCAGTTACGTTATCGATCAGGGATTGAAGTTCAAACAAAATGGTGCTGACTTCTAGGGAACATGTGGAGAGATCAACTTGATTGAGAAGTCCCTTCATCACGAAGCAGGCTGTACTATCTTTTCTGAGTACTTCGAATAAATCAACATCAAGTATGGTTTTTCGAATCTTGTGAAGAAGGATGACTCTATCATCAGAAGGTACTGAATCAGAGGTCGAACCAGCATTAGCCTTAAGGAGAAGAGTGTTTCTCTGAGCTAGTTTAGCCTTCATGTACCCAATAGGGTCAGTTCGTTTCAAGAGGGCTAACTCCTCTTCGGCTGTCTGGCATTTGGAAGACTCTGGAAGTTCCGTTACGCAATGGAGTGACATCCATTTCAACGTCCATTGGTTCATTAGTGGGAACATCATCGCCTTCATTATTCGCTTCTTCATCATCCTCTTCATCATCAATCAAGTCCACTACCTCGATGTTATCATGTTGATTACCACCAGCATCAGATTCCGTCCCTTCGCTCGAACCTTCTTGAGCATCTTCTCCTTCTTCATCCTCAGACCCTTCCTCACTTGAATCTTCGCTCTCTTGGGAGTTATTGGTTTTTTCTTCTTCAGTATGAATTGCCTTTTCGCTCTCTTGATGGATTTTGGGAGGAGACTCTGGGTGAGAAGTCTCTGGAGGCACTTCTGTAGAATCTTCGAGCGTTGTTTCGTTGGTCTCCTTGAGAGGAGGCGAAGTGCCTTGGTCATCTGGCTGTTCAGAAGTTCTAGTTGGAACTACCATATTGGACGAACCTTTATTCTGCACCAGATTGCTTGAATCTCCATGAGGAGAAGAATGGATCGGAGCAGTTGTTTGTGGGGGAGGAGTCGAACTAGTTGGGATCGGAGTTGAATCATCCTACAAAAAAAAAGATTAGAAACTTATAATTAAGGTACGAATAATCATTTTAAAAAATTCGAAGTAAAATCACCTGTGGGTTATCTGCAGATGTATTGCTGTCTATGTGTTCCAACATTACGTTGGAGGTCGAAGGTGGATTTTTGGATTTTTGTGAGGGAGCAACATCCCTAGAATCAAGTCCAGAGACGTTAGTGTCTTTTGGAATGTCTTTCTTTTGCTTCTTTCTTAAAACTGATGGTGAACTTTCCCCAGCCTTGAGAGTCTTTCCACTGGCACTAGGTTTTCTCTTCTTTGGAGTAGTTGGTGGGAGTTTGCTAGTCTGAAATAATGCAAACGTAAGTTAGACTTCAGTTATAGACTTGAGCTTATTTCGAAATACCAAAATAAAACTGTTTACCTTTGGGGTTGGAACAGTTGTTGGGATTGGAGCAGGTGTTGGAGTCTGAGTAGTTGTTGGAATCGGAGCATTGGTGTTTGTTGTTGTTGTTGTTGCAGGAGTGATTGTTGGAGTTGCCTTGGGCACATTGTCATCAGCTTCAATAGTTGTTTGGGAACTACTTACTTCCTTGGTCTTTGATGCAACAGTTTTTATTCTGATAGCTGAAAAGTGAAACACATAAGACAAAATGTTAAAATAAAGTAAATAAGACTTATTTGGGGTTTCCCAAGCATTCGCACCTGCGCTTTCATTCAAAAGAATCGACATGGCAGAAAGGTCATAGCGAAGATGCCCTGGGAAATTATGGAGCCAATGTCGAGCCCATGTCACAGTCTCAGATGGCTTTAGTTTCCTTTGAGATTTGTACTTGGACATCTCTTTGCAAGTAAACCACCAAGGGTATGGGGGAAACCAAGCCAGAGCCAGTTCTGAGGTAGGTAGTTTGGGAAACTTAGGTGGATGCATTTCGAGTGCCAACCTATACCTATCCTCAGGTGACAGTCCTGAAGGAAGTCTTGAACTTAGAGATTTTTTCTGTAAATTTTTCCTTCAAGGTTTGGGACGCTCGATATACTGTGGACTCCAAGCGTGTAGGATCATAAGTTATTTCAAAGTAAGTTTGAAAAGCTTTAATTTCTTGAGCGTGAGTGAACATACCTTTCTTTCTATGTACCTGCACATCGAATGAAGCAGTTAGTTTCTCTTCGATAGTAAGAGTATCAAACATACAAGACTGGTAGAATATACTCCACCAATCTAGAAAACCTTTGGATGAAAAATAAGATGGTTCAAAAGAGATCAATTTATATTGAGCAAAATCTTGATATTGTTCTTGCTGAAGTTTGGCTTCTCTAGCCTTGAAAGTTCGACCAGAGGTAATGGAGTCGTGAGTCTGAAAGAGTGGTTCAGGAATCAGTTGGCATAAACCAAATTGTCTTGAGACAAAGTTGGGTTGGTAGGCGAATAGAAGGATTTGATTCTTGGTCGGAGTGATTCTTGAAGAGATCAGTCTTGGGAGCAAAAAGGCTTTCCAGATGTCTTGGACTTCTTTGGTCTTGGCAGCCTCTGAAAGGGACATGGTGAACCATGGTGGTCCGTGGGTCCTCGAAGCAAAAGGCGCCATAGTCTCTTCGAACTTATGCTTTTTGGAAAATAGCATGATGTACTGGGAAAATAGAATCTGGAAATCAGCTTTGTCATCACTTGGAGTCAGTTTCCTTAACCGCGTGCCCTCAATATTTCGATCCATTACTTCTGGGTTTTGCTCAACAATGGTGTCAGCAGTAGAAAGTGAAGATTCGAACATGGCATTAAGCCATAGCTAAAGCAACCAGAAAGGACCAGCTAGCAAGATATTCTTAGGAGTGTGGGATTTTAAGCTCGAAACAGCCGACCTCAAACTTTCATAAAGGTCAACCAGTAAGAGTTCACTTAAATTAATCCTCCTATTTTCATGTAAATCCTTGCTAGAGGGATGAACCCGCTGGCCACTTGCGACTCCACGCGAAGACGATCTTGATAGCCAGAGGGTGAGGAAAGCAATGTGTTCAACATCAGAAACACTATCACCTTCAGTGTGATAATGACTGATAAACTTGGAGAAGCTAGCTAACTTGATATCAAAGTCAATTATGCTCGAGTGTTCCTCAGAATCAGGAATATAGGTTTCTCCTAGTGGTGATAATCCAGTGATAGCAGCTATATCAAAGAACGTAGGTGTGATCATCCCTCCAGGAAGGTGAAAGGTATTGTAAGTACTATCCCAGAAGTACAGGGATGCAAAAAGTAAAGGATGGCTGTAGGTAAAGCCCGGTTTTGATAACTTGAGAAGATTGTAAATACCTAGTTCCTCCTAATCGATGGGATTTCTTAACCTCTATTTTAGCAAACCAGCTCGTATGCTACATCGCAGAGAGGACAAGATCGAAATGGTTTAAAATTACTTTTAACATAGTCCAAAATGAAAGGATCCTATGGGGAATATCAAGGGTTCCTATGGTTTTAGAAGCAGGGTTCGCTCATATTATCGCCTACTATAGGATTTCCATTTTGTTAAATAACGTTTAAAATCATAGCAAACAGGAATATGGTTCTAGTGTCCTTCGTAATCTCAAAATCGTGAGAGGGCCCATTAGGCAAACCTCTTCCGAGGCGTTAGTCGATTAATACCGTGAAGAATACAGAGTTCCTGCTTTTCGAGATGCCTTGAGGAATGAGTACCGATTAGCCGTGATGAGTGTCAACCTTGCTTTCCGTGATCGCTCCGGTTCTTGGTCTTCTTCTTAGAAATCTTTTTCTGAGATGTTGTTGTTGAAGACATTATTGAAGTCATTAAGATTTTAGGTTTTTTAGCAAAGAGAGAAGAAGAAAAAGGTTCAGAGTGTGGAAAAAGAGTAGAAAGACTGAGTCTGTCGGGTTTTATAGTAAGGAATTTGAAACAATCATCAACTAAGGCCAAGGTACGTGGAGAACGTGGGTTGGACACGGAGTGAGGTGGCGAAAGTAAGCATTGGAAATAAGCATGATTAAAGACAATCATTATCTCTAATAACCGCACCATACCGTGGCAACTGTTTGAAGCGGTTCGGAAACCCAAGACTCATCATGACTGACGTAATGGAAGTCATACACAGTGTCATAATTGCTCAAGGTCACATCAAAATCTTGAGGATATATTTAAAATAAGTATTTCTATAGGGATTCAAATACATATTTTAAAGGGGCATTTTGTTGGCTGAAGATTTTGATGCAGATGATTTGAATAAAAATCACTGAGCTCGAAATGAAACAATGTCAGTATTCATTGGAACGAAGGAAATGTCATGATTTGGAATGAAAGAATCAACTCTTCGAATAAGATATTGAAACTTGGAGCTTTGAGTAGCAATTATGATGATACATGTAGAAGGAGCTTCAAATGGTAGTAGCGTGGTGTTAAAGTTCGAATCGAAAGGCGTGGATATTTGAAATTCAAAATGCGAGGGATGAATGGAAGTTCAATATGCGCTGAAAACGGTTCGAGACGGAGGCCAGAGAAGCATAGTATTCTATGTCCAAACGTGGCAAGCTCTCATAAGTCGACCGCTATGGTCAAAATAGTATAAATAGAAGTCTTAGTGTTAGGATTTCGTGTGTCATATCTATTGTACTAAATTCAATATATTCAAAATACCACATGGCTAGGGAAACGAATGCACGAATAATGTACGTATGATTGCACCAAACTCTTTTATGCAATAATGTATCTTTATCTTTCCAGTTTACCTTTTATCTTGCATCAATGTCATTTAAACCTTTTACATTCAAAGTCATTTAACTTTCTCGCTTTTAAACGCATTTCTCTCATTTCGAAACTCTTTACTTTTTGAAACTCTTACATTCATGCTCTTATTTTCCAGAAAACTTTTACATACTTGCCTTTAAATTCTTGTCTTTTCACTTCATGCTTTATTTTGAAAGTCTTTTACATTCAAGAAATCCTTTAAACATTCCTGTATTTATATACTTTCTGCAATTCGAAGTCTTTATGTCTTATTTGTTCGAACTAGTTTTATACCGTTTTACTTGATTTCGTTATCAGCTTATTGGACATCATAATCGAAACATACTTGAAATATATATATAAAACATTCAAAAACAAGTCTTGAACATGAACTATCATTTTAAGTTTATGCAAACGACCAATAACCCCATAGGGTCAATCTAGTCGATCCTGCAAGTTACCAAAGGGATTAAACAACAATCATAATGCTTGTTTGATAGTTTGGAGGACTAGCGGTTGTTTCACCGTAAATCACCGTGAATGTAGTGCTGAATTCTTTTTAAAATTTCACCGGTTTTCCTTTTTCCCACTTTCACCAAGGCTTTTGTATTGAATAAAATTAGTATTGTTTTTCTAATTCTTTTGTTGTTGTTTGACTCAAATTTTGGTCCGTAACTTGAAGACTTTTGAGGTGATTTTCCGAGTTTGATCGCTTCAACTCATGGATGTATGGTAATGATAATTTTCAAAGTTGCTACACGCCGTACTCGTTTATCGCTTTCTATAGCATAACATGTTTAGGAAATTTAACATTTGTACAATTACCATGCCATTCATTCTTTTTGCATTAATTGCTCATGAATTGAATCACTTTAGTTCCCTTTTTACCCATAAATGTGAGGAAGTTTTCCATTGTTTACATATGAGAGCCGACATTCTTGTTTTAACTGGATTTTATTATGCTTAATCTTTAGTTTTGTATTGATTGTATGATTGCAAGAAAATGATCAAGGCACTTTGTTGATTTTGAGCATAACTACCTTGGCCAAGTATTCAATTCACCTTGTGAGTGTGTGATCCTTTGTTAGCCCCTTTGAAATTTTATCAACATCCATTTTTATTTGAACTTGATGCTTGTCTATCAGTGTCAATTCACTTTTTTTGTATGGATGTTGATTTCTTTGTTTCTTGAACCCTCAACTATATGTTGTTGTATGGATTTTTACCTTGCCTTAGAAAGTAGGGAGTATTCACATAATGATGTTGGTTGAATTCAAGTTGGGGAGAGGAATGTTTATATACTTATATTGTGGTTGGTATGAGGTTAAGAGAAAAGAAAGAAAAGAAAAAAATGTGCAAAAGAAGGATTAGAAAAAGAAAGAAAAAAGAGAAAAGCTTCGAAAAAGAAAAACAAAAAGAGTAGGAATAATGTTATGTTAATAAGTGAGGTGTGTTTGGTGTGAAATTTGTGATGAAGAATAAGTTTGATTGAAATTATATTGTTTGGAACTTTGTGAGTTGATCACTCCCTTAGGTTTCGGCAAGTTTTTGTTTCGATTAGCTTTAGGACTTATCACTTGTTTGTTAACCAAGCCACATTACAACCTTGAAAAGCCCTTGTGATTCTTGCATTTGTATTTTCAATATGTTTTTGGATGAATGCATAATTTAGTCTATTGTTTGCAAGATTGTGGAGGAGTGTTTTTTATCCTCACCTTGTGTGTTCTTCATCTACCGATGAATTTTTGCTAGGCGTGATTCATGATTGAGCTTGTTTTGTTTTAGAATGTTTTGCATGATTTTTGTACTTAAGATTTGTTTCGTTTATATGTTATTGTTGTAGTATGGTGGTAAGTTTGTATTTTGTCGTGTATGTTTTTGTTTGAACCATACATTTGTTTTCCGTTTTAAAAACTTGTTGATTTGTGATTCTTTGATTATCATCTTTTGTTTCTTTAGGTTTACTTGACTTTGTTTGAGGACAAACAATGTGTCAAGTTGGGGAGAGTTGATAAGTGCCAAAATGTAGTTATTTTGTATATACATTTTGTGGCACTTATCCGTTCTTTTGTTGATATTCTTCGAATAAATCCCCCGCTTTTTGTATAAATGTGTACATAATAGAATAATTGAGTTTTTGTGTAAATATTGTATCATTTGATAGTTTTTCATCTCTTTTATAGGTATTCATTCATAATTGGAGCATTGAGTAATAAAGGCCAAAGGCTAAGCTTCAAGAGTGCGATTTTGCATAATTGATCAACGAATAAAGCTCAAAATCAACAAAATAAAAATCATTATTTTGATTGATATTCATTCATGGTTAGATAGAGCATTGAATAAGCTTTCCAACGCTTCAAACCGGGCGCAATTCCGAGTTACGGTTCTCAAGATATGGCAAAAACAAGATGCTGAATATAATGATCGCGCTTAGCTTAATACAGCTTAGCGCGCTTGCGACTATTTCTTTAAAAGGGGCTAAAAACACATTTTTAGGTTATGGGTTGGGTATTTTTGAGTCCCAACACCATCACCATCATTTCTTTGGTAGATTAGCTTAGAAAACAATATTGGAGCTTGCATTTTGATGATTGGAGGTGGATTGCTCTTCGATTGGCTTGACAATCAATGTAGATTTGTGGTTTATCTCTTCTCCTCTTTGTGTATTTCTCTTTTGTTGGATTTGTATGTATTTCTACTCATAACTCTGGTATATTTATCTCCTTTGGCTTGTATAAAGTTTGCTTTACGAATTTGTGTCGGTGATTATCTTGGGTTTTTACTTTATGTTAGGGATTTGAGCTTTGCTAAAGATAGATTGTTTAGATTCTTACCTAGGATGATTATCTGTTAGTTTCTGAATGCTAGAAATGAGTTTAGATCTAACATTCACTATAGAGTATCTGAACTTAATGCCTCTGCGTTGGTGAAGTATGCTAGGAATGGGTATGGAGGTGACGCAGTTGACTCTTGTGTTGTTGAGATAGGCCAGACATGGCTATTGAGATGATTTAGGAGGATTCTCAATTTGGGTTAGGAATAACCAAGGTTGTGAGAGGTATGTGATGACACGGATGAGTATCGTAGGCCGAGTATGACATGGGTGGTAGATTTAAGTGCATTACGGGTAGTTTACATTGCTCCGACAAGTCATTCATCCTTTATAGTTTTTGTTCATTTACTTTTTGTCTTTTATTTTCATTTCTTTTAATCTCAAACTCATTAACGGTAGAATTGTCGAACGACGAATCAATAACCAATCTCTGTGGACACGATACGATATAACCTAACCGGTATATATCACCCGGTAAAAATAATACCAACTCTTTGCTTGCCGCTTTACCGCCGCAACAAACCTAACAAATTTAATTCTCTAATCAAGATTTGTGAGGTCTATCTCTACAACAACAAAAATCCAAACATAAATGCAAAATGATCAAGGAAAATGTCGATATTGATTTGTAAAGAAAGCTTTCACACAACACCATTGTCAACAAATATACATAGGTTCAAAGTAAGCATAAAATAAAAACCAACAAAAGAGAAATACATAGGGAGTAAGAGAGAAAAACAAAACATCTCGTGGGTTGTCAGCGCCAGTTGATGAGAAATTCACCTCCGAATCATCCATATGCAAGACCGAATTATTATTTTTCTAGCTAATCCTACCAAAGAATGTTTGTTGATGAATTGGGGACAAAAACACCTTAAAGCATTACCTAAAATTTTTTCAAAACTCTATTTATACAAAAGCATAAATAGCATACCGCGCTAAGCGAGCTAAGAGCGCTTCAAACGCTTAGCGGGCTCAAAAAAATAGCTTTGCCAAATTTTCTCAAAACTCTCGTAGCACGTTGCATAATGCGCTAAGCATGATTTATGATTAGTTTCTTCCAAAATTTCATAGTTGAAGTCGTGCCTTCGATAATTTATTACTTAATACTGCCAACATGCACCAAATACCTATAAAAGACATAAAAACTATCAAACGGTACATTATTTACTCAAAAACTCAATAATACACATACTAAACATACTTACACAAAAGTTGTGATTTATTTGAATATTAACAAAATAACCGATAAGTGCCAAACAAAAATAACTACAAATTGACACTGACCACTAGGGTCCAACTTCTTTAGTTTGTACCTCCACTGAGTAGACAATGGTTGGGAGCACGAAGTTTCCATGTCTAGTGGGAGAAAATCCCAGGTTTGTGGCATGGGCTTCTAATGAGAATCCATATTTCCATATCAAGCGCAAAACCAGAGAGAAGATATTGGAAGTGAAAATTATGGGGGTTTGTTAAAATTTCTTCACATCCTTTGTTTAGATGTGATTTGAACAAGTGATCATAATTGGAGACGGCCAAAGTGAACGACAATCCTTCGAGCAAGTGGATGTTGACGAGGGGAAGGTGTACTGGCAAGGCACTCCGATGCTAAAGTAAGCAAATGATCAAGATGAAGACAAGAGAATATTAGGGTTGTTAGAGAAAGAATATGATACTTTTCCCTCAAAGATATAAGGGTTTATATAATAGACATAGGAGGATTCTCTTTGGTTTATATATTTGGGCCGAGATTTGCGGGCCTGCAAATATAGTCGTTCGAGCTGACTAGGTCAAAACCGGGCGACTATGCCTGCAACTAGCCGTTATGTCGAAATGGGGGACATAAGGGGCGTAGCTCCAGATTTGATATGCATTGATTCCACCCAGTGGGTGTCGGGCAAGGGACTTTGCATGGCGGGCAACCCTGTCGTTCATCACACTCAACAAGTTTAAGGACCTCGATCGGAGACTCGAGTCTTGAGGAGACGAGGTTGCCCGACGAGCATTCGGGAAGTCCAAAACAGTAGCCCTCCAAGTCGTTGTGTCTGCGTGCGTGATGACTTGAACTGTGCAGCCAAGGCCATTATACCCGATGGTCATTGTTGAGGAGATGGAAGGTCTAGAGAATTTGGAAGTTCTCGTATGCCCGGCCTCGAGCCGTGTACATTGAAGGCATGTCAGGCCTAGAGACTTGGGAGTAATGAAGATTCCCCTAGGTTCCCTAGGCGCGTGTGAATACACGTGCGTAGGGGAGGCCTATAAAAGGAGGAGAGTTCCTTCATTTAAGAACTTTCTTTGTCCTGCCTTTCTCACGCGTAACCGGACTCGACAACTATCGTTCCGAGGAGCCACAATTGTGTTCTTCTGAGTTTTCACCGCCTCATGCCGCCACACCGGTGCTTGATATTCTTGTTGCAACAGTTTGATCGTCTTCTAAACGGTATGTTTCCTAATCCTTCGTATGATTTTGCTAGATTTAAGTTGAAATTCCTAGTTATCTATAGAATGCATGCGGTTAGGGTTTTCTTTTTTGGGTTTTTCTTGGCGGTGAGCGGTTGCTCCACCGTTCTCTGGTGTTTTTTTTACGCCAGAGTCCATCCGTGCATTTTTCTTTTGAACTGAAGGATATCACTTTGAACGGTAGTCCATTCCTGAGAGAGGGTTGTTGACCGAGGAAGTGGATCCTCGTTTGTCCGAGCCTTTTCACTTGATTAGCATTGGAAGGGTGGATTTGACGTTAATGTCGATCTCACTGACTTCCTCTGCTTTTCAGGTATCATGGCGGATGATAGCGGAGAAAGTAGTTCTAAATGTTTGAAGGGTTCCAAACGGGAGTATTCCAATTTTACCACTGACGAGGAAGGTACTTCGGGTGAGATCCTGAGGGAAGATTCTCGTTCCACTGAGGAATACACCAATAGTTCATATGCAATTATAGCACGGGTCGAGATCCAAGATTCGATCACCTGGGTGGCCCCGGATGTTCATTTGAGGGGGTCGCACTTTACTACCCGTCAAAATGAGGTGTTCGATGAGGTGGATTGGTATGACCCTGAGGATGAAGATATGAATCAAGAGGGAAGGCCGGAGGATTGGGAAGTATATATCCCAGCGGCCGTACATCAAATTTGTTCGACATATAAAGTTGACCATATTCTAGTATTCGATATCTGGTTTAGGGAGTTGGGATTTCTCCTTCCGTTCACTAATCTGCAAGTGGCAATTTTCGACCACCTTTGCCTAGCTCTATCTCAACTCCACCCGAATGCGATCACTTTTATTTAGGCGTTCAAGATTGTGTGCGAGTACTTAGAGATTGGTGCTACTCTTCCCTTGTTTTTCCATATATTATGTCTTCAGAGGATCTTAGATAAGACGGACGGAGTAGTTCGGTGGAGCTGGGTGTCGTTTCAACAACATAATGGAAAGCTCTTCAAACCTTATCTAGAGTCTGTCTGATTTTTGAAGGACAAGTTCATGTTAGTTCGACCAATTTCAGAACAGGCTCTATTTAATGTTCTTTTGAGTGTTCCTGCGGTCTGGGATGATGGTTCTTTGAAGCTGAACTAGCATGAGGAGAAAGTGTATCGGCTCGTGTCTAGATTTAACTTTCACTGGAACACGGAGCATTTCGAGCAAAATGTTGACCAATATGTTTGGGCAAAGGAGGGACATGATGTGGAGGATTTGGCCAGTCTTGGCGTGTTGTTGTCTTATGTCAAGGGTCTTGTCCCAGTCTAGCGCATGGGGAGAGGGGGAAAACCACTCTTCGGAGACGACGTGGGTTACATTTTCGAGCCCCCGCTCATCAATGTAATGTATCTCCTTCTTAGTGGAGATCCTAAGGCTTACTTGGGTAGATTTGAAATTCTTGCATCCTTTCTTCTTTTGTGATTGTTGAATATATCATGTTTGTTGCAATGTAAGTGAATCTCTGCTTATGGAGCGATTGCTCAAACTTCACGCAAAGATAAGAAAAAGGGGAGAAGGTCGTCGAACGATTCGGGTGCTAGTTCTAAGGCCGGCCCAAGGAAGGTGTCCGCAAGTCAGGCGGTCGGGGCTCTATCCCCTCAACATACCCCCTCAAAGAATAAGAGGGGTCGAGTTGATAGCAGTATGGTGGATCTGACTAGGGAAAGAGGCAAGGGGAAATTTGATCTGCCGCCTTGTTGGCTCAACTGCACCTAATTCTACACTACGAGCGTCAATTTTCCAAGAGCGGAAAATATCTTGTTTGAGGAAATGGATCGGCCATCAAAGAAGCAGCTCTTTCCAAGGGTGCGGGCGCGTGGGTGCGCATTTACGAGATAAAGGCGGCCTATTCCGACTTGGGTCAGTCTCCCAAGGTTGAACTTCGAGGGCTCACGACCAAACTGAAGGAGACGAAGGAGGTTGCTAATGGTCGGGAGGATAAGTTATCCGCTGATCTGAAACGGGCCATAGAGGAGAGCGATGCGAGTCAGAAAGACAGGCAATAACTGGGCGAAGAGGTCGCACGTTTGAAGGCTGACCTTGTTCCAGTTGAGGGGGAGCCCGAGGATACTGCAGGGCTGAAGACCCGGGCTGATCTGATTGGATGTATTCAACTGGCCTATGATGATGCAATGGTCACTTCTTTTGGGAGTTTTGAAAATGCATTGGCCCAGGTACGGGTCTTGAATCCGGGCGTAGAGTTAGTGACCGAAGGAATGGGAGTTCACTTATATGTTAAATATGGTGAGATAAAGAAGCCCGACTTCTTCGACGAAATAGTCGTGGAAGAGACTCCTCTACAGCCGACTTCTGGAAACGTCCCTGATCAGCCCGCTGAGTAATTCTGATTTATTGTTCTTATTATGTTTGTCTGGGCGAGACCCATTTACATAATGACAACTTTCGAACTTTATTGGTCGTTTTGGATTTTTTTTTTGTTGGGGTGGAGTCCCCATTGTAACTTAAAGACAAATTCGGTCCTTGTGGCCGTAACTACCTAAGTGTTTTGTCTTATTTATTTGTTGTATGCATGGGATACTTTATAATTCGGGGAGGGAACTCTTATAGGTAATGTATGGTCTTTGGTAGTGTGGGGAAACTAGTCAAAGCGGGCTAGTTCGTTATCGGACTCGGTCCGGAGCTCAAGCTTTGATTAAAAGCCTGAGGTCGGTGGTGTGAATATCCCATCGCAAGCTGGGTGTCCTATCGGGCGAGTTACTTAGATAGCGGGGCTCTTTGAGTCCCCGGCGTCGGGAAGAGATCAGACTCGTTATATGAATGGAGCGAGCATCTCTTTTGTTGCCATGATGTTACACATCGTTGGTATCGGGGCGACCGTTTGATGTCGAGTCATAAACACCCGGCGGTTTTCCGAGGTGTGTCAACCGTTAGTGTTTTAACTATAATATTGTTGGAGTTTTTCAGCGTTCCATGATCGACTAAGTTGTTCCCCATGTAAATTTTCTAATTAGTAGGCCCCCTTTCCAGTTTTGGCGTAGACGCGGTAGGGACCTTCCTAGTTTGCTGCGAGCTTCCCTTTGGTGGAACTCCTAAGATTTCGCTCAACGACTAAGCTTCCGACATCTAATTCGTGGGGAATGACTTTGGCGTCGTATCGGAGTCTATTCTCTGTTTGAGCGATGCTTCTCTAAGAGAAGCCCCCGTTCATAATTCTTCGACCAGGTCGAGTTCTTCCCTCAAGGATTGGTCGTTCATCTCCACGTCAAGGGGAGATTCATTTCTTCTTGAAGGCTCGAAAATTTCTATTGGAATGACTGCTTCGGTTCCATAGGCGAGTCCGAATGGGGTTTCCACAGTGAGCGGCGGGGAGTTGTTTGATAGGCCCAGAGCATGTTGTATAAGTCCTCAACCCATTTCTTCTTTGATTCGTCCAACCTTCGCCTGAGTTCGCGCAGTATGACCCTTTTAGAAGATTCGGCCTACTCGTTCGTTTGTGGATGTTTGAACGACGTGAAATGTTGCATGGTTCCCAGATGGGCAACGAAGTCTTAAAAGTTTTTATCGATTGAAGCTGCGTCCCATTCGGTGACTATGGCTTGTGGAATGTCGAACCGAGCTAATATGTTTCTTTTATAGAAAGCGTAAGATATTACGGGAGGTGATTTTGCCCAACGCTTGGCCTCTCATCCATTTGGAAGTAGTGACACCCTCTTATTAAATATTTGTTACGATATGCTCCCAAAGGCGAGGCGGTCCAGGATGTCGAGCATCCACCATGAAAAAGGCCACGGAAAAGAGAGGGACCTTAGCTCACTTAGGGGAGCCAGGTGCACGTGTCCATGAAATAATAATTCACGAAACAGGTTTCCTCTATTCCTCTATTCAATGAATTCCCAACTGGATCTAGAGCTGCCAAATTTCATCTATTGCTAAAGATAACTGAATATCCTTCTCTCTAGGCGATCTTGAATCTGATCTTGAATCTTTGATCTTTGAGTAGTTTCCTTCAGAACCTTCTTCTCCAATTCAACCTTGGAATCTCTGTTTTTCTTCTCAATCTCTGTTATAACCTTCTTGTGATCTTCCAAAGACACCATTTCTCCTTCAAACCTAGATCTCTTCCTTGCAGTACAAGAATCCATGAAATAATAATTCAAACATGCATTGAAACATAAGCCTTTATGCTTCTATATTCCCCAACGATTTTCTAACTGGATCATCTCTGACAAGGTCCACATCCTTAGTGTAAGTTGTCATCCAGCACAAATATTACGATTAATCATTTTGATTTGATTGAGTTATACTCATTGTTTTTAGTCGTATTATTCCTCCTTGGTGACACTTTATTGGTCTAGTCTATACTACCTTTGTTGGTACATTTCAATGTCCATAAATGTATCTTTTGAATGCCAATTTTATCCTGACGATCATTTTAGCAAGTGTTTAGAAGTACACTCGAACCACTCTTCTTTGGGTCGAGTTTTGATCTTGTTTCCTGTGCATGAAATCTAGTTTGTTTTTTCCTGGTACTCATATATTTTTTTGTTCTAACTAGGTTCCATGAGTCGAGTTTTACCTTGTTTTTTTTCTTATTCCTGGGATTCTTTTAGTTCCATCATGTTGTCTATCTCTGGTTGAATCATTTCCCCTTTATTCCTCGGATTCGTTCAGCTTTGTCTATTGTCTATCCTTGGTTGGGATGTATCTTTTATAACTATTGGGTTCATTCAACTTCATCTACTGTCTACCCTTCGGTTTAAGATCAACAAGTGCTCTAAGAAACATGCCTCTCACTACTTTGCTATGGGTGAGTTTTGTCTCACTTCCCGTCGTGAAACCTAATTTTGTCCGGTACTCATTTCTGATTGTTTTGATCTTCTAGTATTATCAGAGTCGAGTTTTATCTTGTTACGTAATACGCTCATGGATTAGTTCGACTTAGTCTCATCTATCCTTGGTTGACTGTCTGTTCATACCTTGGTTTGCCATAGTTTCCTTGTTTACCCTTGGTTGATTTAGCGGTGCCCTAGAATCACGCACTAGTCACCTTGGATAGGACCATTTCTATGGTTGTCTATTGGTACTTTTAAGTCTAGTTTTATCTGGTCTTCTAGTTTGAGTTTATCTCATTTACATCACGGTTTGTGCTCTGGTTTCATCTTGTCACATGTTGTTGGGATACTAATATTCATTAGATCCTATGCTTATTAAAGGTCAATGTTAGTTGGATTTTCTCTAGAGTGAACTTTGTGTGATGTTCCCTAAGTCCAGCATCCTCCGGCTTCTTTTGGAATGCTTCACTCTTTTTCTCAAGAGTGTAAATTTTCGGGTTCTTTTGTATTCAATCCTCTTACATTATGAACGCTTGAAGGTTTCCACCAGTTCTTGCTTATCAAGTTAAAGAAGATTGAATAGGGGCAGTTGTTGCACCCAAAATTTACCCTCTTGATTTAACTTATGTTTATCATAAACATCATATTGCATTGCATTCATACATTGTGATAGGATCAAATTTCTTTAGTTCTCAAGTCCTCTATTGTGTTAACATTTTGTTCTAAGGGAGTCTCAGGCTCTCATGTCTTTGTATATTTCAATTCACAATGATATATTATGGCTCAATGCATCTTATTTGTCTTGATTTCCCAGAGTTGAAGTTTTGCAAAGAATTGAAGGAATTCATTTGTGTCATTCATTCAAAATTAAGCGTTTTGGCCCATTGTGAAGTTTGAAGTTTGGTAATTAAATTTCTTGAAATATCAACTTCCTATTATCATTGTGCTATCATGGTTCAAAGTTTTCTCGATGCATTTAGAAGATTAGAGGTTTTGAAGCTTTATTGGCCATCTCTAATACAAAGGTGCAAAATTTGGGTTTTAGATATAATTAGGATTTGTTCATATTTTCACTCAAAATTGATTTCATGTGTTTCTATATGTTGTTGGCGTCCATGGTTGAAAGGTTGAGGTTCAATTTGGATTGGATGAAAGTCAATTTTGATCGTACATAAAATCCTTAGCCGAGATGAATATGCGAAAGGGAAGAATGTGAAGATCGGGATGGTCTCGGCCTTGGGAGAGGTCTTTGTCGGCGTGGGTCCGGGGAGGAGATGAAGTCGGCCGAGTTCAGGAGTAGTCCGGCCTACTCGATATGAAGGTTGGCGGCGTTATGAAGATAAAGAGTTCCTAGAGTCTTTAGAGGCGTTACTAGCAAATGATTACAAGGTACATAGCAGCTGGCTCTTTGCCTTGAAATAGTTAATGTCTTGAGGTAGTACGGAAGGAGAAATAGTTTCATGGAAAGAATGATATAAATAGGGCTCCCTTGGTAGGATAAGCAAGACAATCATAAGCTTGGAGCTTGAGTTCACGACACTTGAGCTTCCAGATCCCTAAAAATATCTTTAATAAGGTTTTCCTACAAGAACATTGGCCCCACGTGGTGCCTCGGTGAAATCGATCCCGAGGCACAAACACATTAACACCGCGACAATGTCTCGGCTTCACCATCACGGATCCGGATCTCGCGATTCTTGGCCATGATCGATGACTGCGCCATATAGCTGCGTCGAGGACAACGTTCAAGCCCTTCAGCGAAAAGCTTGGGCCGAGTTCGAGGAGGTAGAGCCTTTGGAGTCGCGGCCTTTATCTCGGAGGCAATCAGGGCGCGTCCCGGATAATTCAAACCCGTCGCGGCATCATATGATGTATCACGGACCCCGAGCATGCGGTTAACAATAGGCGCTCATTGGAGCAGCAGACTCCCATAAGTGCAGGCGATGGCGGTACCTTTATAGAATCGGCCTTGCGCTGAATATGGGACTTCCGGTTTATGCGTAGTGAGCTATCAAGATTTCAACCCAGAAGATCACTCAGTGATTTTCAATGTCGACATAGGAAGGTGGCGACCTCCTCTTCAGCGTACAGCATCGCTTCAGTCGCAAGGTTTCATGGCTAGATTCAAGGAGACTATCAGGTCTCACATCCCAATCAAGGAATATTTGTGGCCGCGTTCCAGCCTTAAACCGGTCGGTTCAATGAATCCTTAGCCCAAAACCCATGAGTATGGGCGAGATCATTACTCGGGCGAGTGCTACGTAAAGGGAGAAGAAAGTAACATGGAGAAGCGTGCTCGAGATTCAAGGAAATTCGGGCGTGGCCAAGCGAACCCGACACGATACCACCCGTGAAGCGAACACGGGACGGTAATTTATTTATCACGCCAGCATCATTTCGGCTCAAGGTTCACCTCGACACGGAAGGAAGACATCCTCTGGAACATCAATCATTTGAAGCTCCTCCACCTTGTGATAAGTGGTGTTAACCAGTTCTAGGAGTTATCAGGAGCATGGTGTGACTTTCATCGTCGAAAAGGACACACCAGTCCTGCATTGATTCGCGGAAGATTGAAAAATAATTCAAGAGGAAAGCTATCATATCTGTAAAAGGAAGATCTGGGCGGACCGGCAAGCGGGATTCATCCCAAGCGGGACTCGGCTTGATTCGGTCCAAGAAAGGTAAAATTGTGGAAGAAGTGAAGGAGGCAAATCAGCCGGCACCTCTCGACCTTCTCGGGGGGGCTTTGTAGGAAGGCGGCTCCACTAGTTCGGCCGAGAAAAGAATGCGGCTCGTGGCTCCGGGCGGTGCCGTGTCGGAACCTCAAGGTTTGATCCGGGGTGATAACCTTCTCGGGAAGATGCCAAAGAGTTTACGCCACATCAGAATGATCCTATGGTGATTGAGGTGCAAATGCAGGATTGGGCGTTAAACACGTGTTCGATCCGGGAAGTTCCGTGGGACGTCCTCTCAGGGCTTTCAAAGAATGGGTTTCGAGCCAAATGAGTTGTTGCCTTTCGTTGGAACTCTTGTCGGGTTCTCCCGTGACGAGTCTGAGATGCAGGGGTATCTCCCGTGCTAACTACCTTCGGAGAAGAAAAGTGCCAAAATTGTTCAGGTTAGGTATTTGGTGGTTAATGCGTCGTCACCTACAACATTATCATCGAGCGACCTTCGTTTAATGCACTTGAGGCGGTATTGTCAGTTGTTCTTGACCATGAAGTACCCCCTTAGTAGCAGTGTCGGGGTTATCCGTGGAGATCGGGGCTGGCCGGAAATGCTATAAGAATGAGTTTGAAGGCCAAAGAAAAGTCGGGGCCATCGAGTCTCTCAGAAACACAAAGTCGGTATGGTGGAATGTCGATCGAGAGAGGGTCGGCGAGGATGGACTTACCCCTCGGGAGGAGGTCAAGGCGTCCGGATCGGCCCGTGCCTGCCAGTCACATCTCGAGAACTCCAGTGCGAAGGAGGAAGTCGAGATAGTCCGGTTGTTAAGGCAAAATCTAGACCTTTTAGCCTGGAAGCCATCAGATATGTCGGGCATAGACCCAGAGATCATGTGCCATCATTTGTCAATTGATCCGAGAATTCGAGCCGGTGTCCTGAAGGAAGCGGAAGATGGGGGAAGAAGGGGACAAAGGCTGTCTCGGAGGAAGTGGAGAAGTTGTTAAAGGCCGTTCGTTAAGGAGGTGCAATACCCAACTTGGCTATCAAGCATCGTTATGGTGAAGAAGAAGAGCGGCAAGTGGAGGATGTGTATAGACTTCGACTGAGCAACATGCCCAAGGATCATATCATGCGAAGAAATTCTCATTTCACGAGTTTCATGCGTGCTAGGCTTGAACAGTCGTCCGAGCGCAACTGCAGGGAGGCAGTGGATATGGTGTTTGCTCCTCGATTGGGTCCGGAATATTTGAGGTGCGTAGAATGACATGGTAATCAAAACCACGTCGAGCGGATCATGTGATAGACATTAGAGACCTTGGCGGTCACGGAAATTCAATATGCTTTGAACCCGAACAAGTATGCGTTGGTTGTCGGCAAGTTCTGGGTTTCATGCTCACAAATCGTGGTATGAGGCCAATCCGGATAAGTGCCGGCGATCATTGACATCTGTCAGGCCTCGATCTGAAATCAATGACTAGCGGCGTTTGGCGCGTTGTCTCGTTCTTATCTTGTCGGTGACGTCCATTCATTTCTTCTCCAATTAAGAAGAGCTCTCGATTTGAGTGGACGGAAGCATGAAGAAGCATTCAATGGGATAAAGCATTCTTGTCGGCACCTCCGGTGCTAGTCGGACCCAAAGAAGGTTCTCGATTGACACTTTATAAAAGCGATGGCGAGGGGCAATCAGCTCATGCTAGTCAGGCGGATGAAGGAGGCGTCCGTTTACTGTTAGCAAGGTGTTAAAGAGAAATCGAGATACGGGAAGATGAAAAGTTGGCTTTTCGGCGCTTGTGATTGCGCAGCTAGACATTACTTCCTTGGGCATCCCGTCCGGTGAAGACTAATTTTCCTTTGAGCGGGTATTCAGAAACGCGGACTTGGCGGAAGGATGGTATCTGGGCCGTGGAACTGTCCAGTATAAATCGGTTTAGGTCCTCGTGCCGGTATCAAATCCCAGTCCTAAGCGACTTCATGGTAGAACTTGCTTCCCATTTGGGAAAGGCTCTCTACGAAAAGGTGGATTGTGCATTGTGGTTCCTCTAAATCTCAAAGCGTTAGGCGCGAGGGTAGTTACGGAAGGTCGGGAGATGGTGCTCCGAATACTCTTTCGTTTTGTTTTCTACAAGTAACTCCAAGCGAGAATCTGACTGTTGGCGGTCTAAGGCTAGCTTTGGAGTTGGAGTGACACACCTGGTTCGTACCGATTCACTGATTGGTGGTGGGCAAGTGGGCAGGTCATTTAATTAAGGACCTGTTCGGAAAATATTTGCAACAAGCGTTTCATTGAGTCGGCAGTTCGAGTTTTAAATATGTCATGTGGCGGGAAGAAAATACCGAGCGACGCTTCTATCTCGGTTAGCTAGTTCTAAGGATTACGGGATAAACAAATCGGTCATCAAGTGAGTCTTCCCGTGCCCAGCATTGAAAAGGAAGAATCCCGGGCGATTCGTGAAGGGGCGATGGGTGGATGAGTCAGATCGTTAGATTATCTACAACAAGACATGTTACACGAAGATGAAGAAAGCCATGAATCGGGAAAGATTCGTCCGGTTTGTAGTAGAGTCGGGAAACTATCTACCGCTAGGGCGTGCGACTCCATACTCGTTGTGTGTCGAGGAGGAGGATATGTCAGCGGTGATGAAAGAGGTTCATGAGGGAGCTTGTGGAAATCATGGAGGAGGAAGGACTTTGTGTCGGATCTTAAGGGCTGGATATTCTTGGCTACTCTAACAAAAGATTGTCAAGAATCGTGGCTCGGTGCTCCCGAAATATCAAGCGTTCGCTAAAGCCATTCGCAC
>CM038794.1:123105660-123150247 GCA_021764765.1 Vicia sativa
AATCTAGTCGATCCTGCAAGTTACCAAAGGGATTAAACAACAATCATAATGCTTGTTTGATAGTTTGGAGGACTAGCGGTTGTTTCACCAGAAATCACTGTGAACAAATTGGCACGCCCAGTGGGACAGAGATTGGTTGTTGCTAATTAAAATTAACGTTTAAAAAAAAACTTAATTATTGTTAAAAGGTTCTTTCTGAGTAAACAAAGTTCATTAGTATATGAACCTTAGGAGTGGTAGAATAACTAACAGTAACCAACCCTTACCCAGAAGAAATCGAAGTAATAGGATGTCAGATCCAAATAACCCACAAGGGGAACAAAACGCCCCACATGCAACAGACACTAATGCAACTGTTTCGATAGGGACGTCCAGCGCGATCCCTTCGAACGCACAATCTGTTGCGTCTTCCACTAATAGTATGGCCACGAATAGAACAAGTGGCATGTCAACAAACAATTCGATCCTAGGTAGTATAGGAACCACTGGGTACCCTGGAGGATTCATCCCACCATCAGGGGCACAAACCCATTTTGCTACCCCACCACCGACTAGACCATTCAGTTTCGACAATACTAGACCCAGAAATTCCCAGTACGGAATGCCAACATCCTTCATGGCAGGTTTGCAAACTTCGACGTCGAACGCGTCACCACACTTAGGGTCAGGTTCTGGGGCTAATCAATTCATGACAAATAACCAAGGGTCAGTAGGCTATGGCACGTTGCCCATTTTGACCACAGAAAATCAAATGGCTTTTAGGCAGTTAATGGATGATAGTAACCATAATATGATAGGAATATTAGCACAAACTATGCAAGAAATCTTTGCCCCAATAGTTCAAAACGTGACTGTGACAAACAGAGAGAACGCAGACAATATGAGTCGAATAGCAGATTTCTTTGCTCCACCTGAAAGGCGAGGCGTAACCGTGCATTGGTTCGAGCAAACGCACCTATCATAGAACGGATCACCGATGACCCACCTTATAGGCCAGCCAGACTTGGGGCAAGAGCACAAAGGGTAGATGTCCGAGTGATTCGAGAAGAACCACAAAGGGGATTGATAGAACCACCAGCAAGGGTCGAAAGATTTGAGGCCCCAGTGATTCGAGAAGAACCACAAAGGGGAATTATTGAACCAGGGGCAAGGGTCGAAAGACTAGAGGTCCCGTTTCGAGAAGAACAACCTAGAGGGTTGTCCTTGTAGGTCGAAACCAAGATGTCACGATGGTTCATAGAGTTCGAATGACAATATCTGGCGGAAAATAACCTAACCACCATGATAGAAAGGATCATGGCCCAAAACGTATTAATACAGGAATTAGAAGGCCAAATTATGCTTCTCCCATAGCAGACTATGTAATCCATACTTATTTTCCTAGAGGGTACAAGATCCCTAAATTTAAAAAGTTTTCTGGAGATACAAATGAGTCAACGGTCGAACACATAGCTAGGTACCTAAGCGAGGCGAGACATAGCAAATAACGAAACCTTAGGATTAAATATTTCCCAAGTTCCCTTACTAAAATGCTTTCACATGGTTCACTACTTTGCCCCCTGGATCCATAGACACCTGGACCCTCTTAGAAAGGCTGTTCCATCAACAGTTCTATATGGGACAAACCAAGATAAGTCTAAAGGAATTAGCAAGTGTTAAAAGGAAGTTCACTGAACCTATAGATGAATACTTAAATAGGTTCAGACTCTTGAAATCTAGATGTTTCACAGTAGTCCCGAGCATGAGTTAGTCGAAATGGCGCTGGTGGTCCGGACTATTCTATTCGAAAGAAATTAGATACTCAATACTTGAGAGATATGGCTCGCTTAGCGATAGGGTTCGACAGTCGAAGGCTAAAGGCCGAGAAGGCCGTGGCTTCTAAGAATAATAAGAAGGAAAGAGTCTCCTATGTCGAACGGAGGAAGGTGAAGACTACCCAATTCAAGAGGTCGAAATAGATCTCATTGAATTGAAACAGCTCCACCTTACTCTTGTAAACCCTAGTCCCCACAAAAGGGAAAGAAATTGTTGAAAATGAGAAAATGACAAGTTTCCAAAGAAGGTGTATACCTTCGATATAACAAAGTGTGATGAAATCTTCGATTTACTAGTCAAAGATGGCCAATTAATTGTGCCACCAAATGTCAAAATACCTCCTTTAGATCAAAGAAAGAAAAGAGGATTTTGTAAATATCATAGTTTTCTAGGCCACAAAACCTCACGTTGTTTTTTCGTGGACTTGATTCAAAATGCAATTAAAGAAGGCAGACTAAAGTTTGCTGATAAACCAAAAATGAAGGTGGATGAAGACCCTCTGGATATTGCAGACACCAACTACTCCGAGCATTGGAGACATCAATATGGTGGAAGCAGACCAAGGGGCCACTACATTGAAAGAGGAAAGCACTGAGAGTGAAAGTTGGGTGTTGGTCGAAGTCAACAATGGAGTCACTGAAGACGTCCACGAACGACTGGAGCCTTCGATCGAACCAACTCCAGCTGTTGTTTCAAAAGGAATCCAGCACGAGGGTCGAAAGCCGAAATGTAAATTGACAAGCATCAAGGCCCGAGGCTCAAACCGAAAAGGTTCAGACATAAAACAAGCTTCCTCAAAAGGGACATGGGATACCTTGGTGAACCTAGTGGGAAGTTCGACTATCCGTAAAATATTCGCCTAGAGAGTTCGAAAGTCCGAATCGAAGACGCCAAACCATCGGATGGGGAGATGATGATACGTAAGGGAAGATAAAGATGGTAACGCTCCTCAAAGAGATCCGGGACACCTTAGGGAGCCCAAAGGGGAAATTTGATTATATGGTAAAATACTGCACCGAGAGTTCAAAGATTCGGATCAAGACATCAAACCATCGGATGGGAGATGATGATACGAAAGGACCAGATGTGGATGTCAATATGGCGGACATGGAGAGACCTTGTTCTGAGATGCAGGAAATGGAAAGATATCTCGAAAAAGAAAAATACAAAATGGAGGATGGTTATGCTGCAGATACTAGCCTAAAACAATATCTCATCCGTACACAAGGACACGCCGAAATGATGCTTTGTCCAAGATGCAGCATCATATGCAACGAGAGGATTGCCATGGAGTTCGAACGAAAACAAAGGGCTCGAACTGGAGTGAATTGGCGCCAAGACAACCAATTGTTCGATGCTACCCTAGAGGGAAAGTTTGTTGGAATTTTTAGTACTGTTGCACAAAGGGCAACCAAGTGCTTGATTTGCCCAAGATGTTCAAAAGATACACCGTAACATGGCTGGAGTTCAAACGATTCCCTTCCCCATGCCGGAATCACAAGGAAGTTGGTCAAATGAGTCGCTTCGATGGTAGTCACACAACAAAGCCCGATAGCCCATATCCAAAGGGTGCTCAAGGGTGACATTTAAAATCCTTGCAGTACCAATGCATGATGGTCGCAAGTCAAACCAACAAAGGGAAGGATAAATGGGAGGCAATGAGCGAAATGCGCCATGCCATGGTATACCGGAGACAATTCAACACAAAGAAAGAGGGAGGAACCGAGGTGGGAAATTATAAAGGTAAGAATCCCATGTCAAGATCCCAATGGCGAAGGCATCAACGAATCGAAAGGTGAGAGGGATGGTTTAGCAAAGGAGCGCCGACCAACAAAAAGAAGCGCCAAGCACCAATCAACCAACAACAAACAGTAACTCAAGACAAACCTCCGCTAGTAGGAGGTCAAACAAAACCGATGAATCAAAAGAGTACACTCCAAGCCCACAAGAAGACGAGGATATGCTTACGATAACTTCAATCGAAGGAGAATCCTCCTTAACCTAAACCGCAATGTGGTATCTCAGATACCATCCGAATTTGGCCAGAGACCAAATCAAGAACAGAAGAAGAAGACACCATTGATTCGATGAAACACATCGTTATTATGTAATGGATAATGGCGCGGTCAAGAGCGAACGCATTCTTCAACACCCGATCCCACAATGAAGAATCATTTGAAGCCACTGCTCATTCGAGCAAAGGTCGGAGCCCACGGGTGAACAAGGTCTTAGTAGATGGGGGCGCTGCAGTTAATCTGATGCCTAAATTTATGCTGAAGAAGTTAGGCATTCAAGACGGTGATGTTAAACCTCACAACATGGTTTTATCCAACTATGAAGGGAAGGTAGGACAAACGTTGGGGGTAGTGCAAGTGGAGTTAATCGTCGGATCAAGCCGCAGCCCACTATGTTCATGGTGATCAAGCCAAAGCAAATTATAACCTGCTATTGGGAAGAGAGTGGATTCATGGCGTAGGGGCAGTCCCTTCGTTGATGCACCAAAGGTTAGTCCTGTGGAGAGAAGATGGGATAGTAGAGAACATCGAAGTGGACCAGAGCTACTTCATGACAACAGTCAATCTAGTCAACAAGAGGAATTATGACAAGTATCCGCCGTAATAGCTCCTGTCCCAAGTGACGAATCGAACGAAACAAGAGATGTACATTACTATATGACCTTCGCCATGATGGCATGTATTGGGATAGGAAAATAATTAAGGGTGATGAAGGAGGCGAAGGCACTTCGCAAAGACGGCCACCAGGCTGGGAGTCCGACGACCCTGATCATGACTGAGTCCTCTTTCTTCGAAAGGATTTCGGCCTATATGGCTGAGAATGAATGGAAAGCGGCTTCAGAGGCTGCAATAGAACATACAGTTGAAGTAAACGAACTCGAAGGGAATGGTCCGAAAGATTCACCCTATGACGAGAACGAAATAGATCAAAGGCTTGACGCCATTTATGATACAGAACCCTTGGGCTTCGAGAAGGATCCAAAAAACTCAAGTGCTAAGATGTTGGCACAGGACCCACTCGAAGAAGTGAATTTGGGGGATATCAACACAAAAAGAATCACCTACATAAGCGCGAAACTCAGCCCAAGCCTCAAACAAGAGGTGATCGAAGTCCTCAAACAGAACAAAGATTGCTTTGCATGGGACTATGACGAAATGCCTGGTTTGAAAAGAGAGTTAGTGGAGCATAGACTTCCAATTAAGGATGGCAAGAAGCCCATCAAGCAGACTCCAAGGAGGTTCGCGCCAGCAGTGCTCACGAAGATCAAAGCAGAGGTCGAAAGGTTGCTACGCTGCAAATTCATCATAACCACAAGGTATGTCGAATGGTTAGCAAATATAGTACCTGTTATTAAGAAAAATGGTTCATTGAGAATATGCATAGACTTTAGGGATCTAAATACTGCAACCCCCAAAGATCAATACTCTATGCCTGTGGCGGAAATGTTAATAGATTCTGCTGCAGGATTCGAATACCTAAGTATGCTAGATGGATACCCTGGTTATAATCAAATTTTATTGTCAAGAAGATGTTGCTAAGACAAGATTTCGCTGCCAGAGCCTTAGGCACCTATGAATGGGTAGTGATGCCTTTGGTTTAAAAATGTGGGAAACTTACCAAAGAGCAATGAACTCCATATTTCATGATTTTATTGAGACGTTTATGCAGTGTACATTGATGATATAGTCATCAAATCTATATCCGCAGAAAATCATCTGCATCATTTGAGCCAATCATTCGAAAGGATGAGAAAACATGGCTTAAAAATGAATCCCCTTAAATGTGCATTTTTTGTGCAGGCAGGAGATTTCCTGGGCTTTGTGGTTCATAAAAAAGGAATCGAAATTAACCAGAACAAGACCAAAGCCATCATGGAGACTAAAGCCCCCACATCGAAAAAGGAGTTACAGTCTCTACTAGGGAAGATTAATTTTCTCACAAGATTCATTTCGAACCTAAGTGGGAAAACACAAGCTTTCTCTCCACTACTTCGTTTAAAACAAGGCCAAGCCTTCGAATGGAGCGAAGCACATCAGGAGGCCTTCGACAAGATTAAAAGATATCTATCTCAACCTCCTATCTTGTCTCCACCTTCATGGGGAAAACCCATGAGATTGTACATATCTGCGTCTGAACTTACTATAGGTAGTATGTTAGTACAAGAAGACAGTAATGGCATCGAAAGAGCCATATATTATTTAAGTAGGGTGTTGAATGATGCAGAAACTAGATATAGTAATATAGAAAAGTTGTGTCTTTGTTTATACTTTTCTTGTATGAAACTCAAGTATTATATAAAACCTGTTGATGTTTATGTTTCATCTCATTTCGATGTTATCAAACACATGCTTTCCAAGCCAATAATGCATAGCAGAATTGGTAAATGGGCATTGGCTTTGACAGAGTATGCTTTGACTTTCATGCCTTTAAGAGCAGTGAAAGGCCAAGTAGTTTCTGATTTCATTGTGGACCATTCATTGGTCGAACAGCCTGTCATGGGTTATGTCGAAATGAAACCTTGGAAGCTATACTTTGATGGTTCGACCCATAGAGAGGGCAGTGGTGTTGGAGTTCTCATAATTTCTCCTGAGGGAATTCCAACAAAATTCAAGTATAAGTTAGATGGCCCTCGTTGCTCGAACAACGAAGCTGAATACAAAGCACTCATTGTTGGACTTGAAGCTTTGTTGGAATTGGGGGCAACTAGAGTCGAAATCAAAGGTGATTCAGAGTTAGTAGTCAAGCAGATAACTAAGGAATACAAATGCATAAAGGAAAATCTGATGATATATTTAGTCATAGTTAATAGGCTACTCAAAAAATTCGAATACATGGACATTCAGCACGTAGCAAGAATAGAAAATCAAGAAGCAAATGACCTAGCACAATTAGCTTTCAGTTATAAAGTCTCTCGCTAAAACTTAGAGGATTTGATTGAGATAAGAGGAAGAGTCATGGCTATCGACTTACACCATCGATCTAGAGAATATCAAAATAAGTTATGGTGATAAAGATAGGTTCAAGTATTGGCCATAGACACTTTAAGACATGATTGGCAAATCCATTAATAAGGTATTTAGAAAATCCAACATTGAATGTGGATAGAAAAATAAAATATAGAGCATTGTCATATGTCCTTATGGGAAATGAATTGTTCAAGAAGACCCAAGAAGGTGTGTTACTAAAATGCTTGGGAGAAAGTGAGGCATATCTAGCACTATCAAGTCCACAATGGGGTATGTGGGCACATCAAGCGGGCCATAAAATGAAGTGGTTGCTATTTCGATATGGTATGTATCGCCCAAGATGCTCAAAGATTGTATAGATTTTGCTAAAGGATGTGAAGAATGCCGAAACATGCAGGATTCAACATGCTCCCCGCAAGTGAGTTGCATTCGATCATTAAGCCATGGCCCTTTAGAGGATGGGCATTAGATTTAATAGGAGAAATCAATCTCGCTTCATCTAAAGGTCGAAATATATCCCGGTAGGAATAGACTATTTCACTAAGTGGATCAAGCAATACCTTGGTAGTCAGAGATCAAGAGACTATCATCGAATTCATAAAAACAGATTATCTATAGGTTTGATTGCCGAGAGCATAACCACGTACTCAAGGATCTGTGTTTACTGGTAAAAAGATGCAAGAATTTGCCCAAGAAATGGGGTTTAAGTTGCTAACATCAACACCATATTATGCTCAGGCAAATGGTCAGGTCAAAGCAGCCAACAAAGTAATAATAAGTTTAATCAAAAAACATGTTGGTAAAAAACCAAGAAATTGGCATAAGACTTTAGATCAAATACTATTGGCCTGCAGAACATCCCCTAAAGAAGCTACTAATACTACACCTTTCCAATTAACATTTGGTCATGATGCAGTCTTACCAGTAGAAATTCATCTACAGTCAGTTCGAATTCAAAGGCAAAATGAAATCTCATCTTCTTTATATTGGGAAATGATGATGAATGAGTTGGTCGAACTAGATGAAGTTAGATTGCATGCATTAGAAGTCCTGATGAGGCAAAAAGAGAGAGTGGCCAGAGCATATAACAAAAGGGTGAAAGGTAAAACATTCAGTATTAATGACTTAGTTTGGAAAGTTATATTGCCCATGGACAAGAAAAATAAAGTATTAGGTAAATGGTCACCTCATTGGGAAGGACCTTTTCGAATAGTGAAAACATTTTCAAACAATGCGTATGAAATCGAAGAGTTGGCAGATGACAAACGAATCCTAAAGGTTAATGGGAAGTATTTAAAGAAATATAAACCACGCATGCAGGAGGTTCGAATAGTAGCAACGTAATCATAAACATATAACTAGAGGCCAAAATGGTGAAATTAATTGCCAAAATGGCATTGTCAAGTGTTACAAACAAACATTCAATTAAAATACAAGATTGCTTTAAATAAACAAGTTTCAGAAGTGGGTATTGTTCCTTAATCGATCAAAGATATTCTTAAAAGACTCAAGCTTGTCCTGAGTAGAGCGCTGGGCTCCTTCCAAGATAGAAACTTTGCCTTCACCGCTCACCTCCCTCGAGCCCTTTATTTAGAAGCTCTTCGAATCGATTACCAAAAGTATTGGACTCATATGCAAGTTGTTGCTGCTGGGCTTCCTTAATTTTATGCTGAAGTTCCTGGATCTGCTTCTCGCATTGAAGAATGGATTGAGCTCGAAGATCATAATCAACTTTAGCTTGCTTGATATGCATGGCATGATCTTCAACCTCCTTAGTGAGCTTCGAGGCATGTTCATAAGCAGCGTCCATTGTAGTTCGTTTCTCTTGGACTTTGTTGGCAGCAGATTCGTTTTGAAGGAGGCATCCAGTTACGTTATCGATCAGGGATTGAAGTTCAAACAAAATGGTGCCGACTTCAGGAACATGTGGAGAGATCGACTTGATTGAGAAGTCCCTTCATCACGAAGCAGGATGTACTATCTTTTCTGAGTACTTCGAATAAATCCACATCAAGTATGGTTTTTCGAATCTTGTGAAGAAGGATGACTCTATCATCAGAAGGTACTGAATCAGAGGTCGAACCAGCATTAGCCTTAAGGAGAGGAGTGTTTCTCTGATCTAGTTTAGCCTTCATGTACCCAATAGGGTCGGCCGCTTCAAGAGGGCTAACCTCTTCGCTGTCCGGCATTTGAAGACTCGAAGTTCCATACGCAATGGAGTGACATCCATTTCAACGTCCATTGGTTCATTAGTGGGAACATCATCGCCTTCATTATTCGCTTTTCATCCTCTTCATCATCAATCAAGTCCACTACTCGATGTTATCATTTTGATTACCACCAAGATCGATTCCGTCCCTTCGCCGAACCTTCTTGAGCATCTTCTCCTTCTTCATCCTCGCACCTTCCTCACTTGAATCTTCGCCTCTTGGGAGTTATTGGTTTTTCTTCTTCAAGATGAATTGCCTTTTCGCTCTCTTGATGGATTTTGGGAGGAGACTCGTGAGAAGTCTCTAGAGGCACTTCTGTAGAATCTTCGAGCGTTGTTTCGTTGGTCTCCTTGAGAGGAGGCGGTGCCTTGGTCATCCGGCTGTTCGTAAGTTCTAGTTGAACCGCCATATTGACTTAACCTTTATTCGCACAGATTGCTTGAATCTCCATGAGGAGAAGAATGGATCGGAGCAGTTGTTTGTGGGGGAGGAGTCGAACTAGTTGGGATCGGAGTTGAATCATCCTACAAAAAAAAAGATTAGAAACTTATAATTAAGGTACGAATAATCATTTTAAAAAATTCGAAGTAAAATCACCTGTGGGTTATCTGCAGATGTATTGCTGTCTATGTGTTCCAACATTACGTTGGAGGTCGAAGGTGGATTTTTGGATTTTTGTGAGGGAGCAACATCCCTAGAATCAAGTCCAGAGACGTTAGTGTCTTTTGGAATGTCTTTCTTTTGCTTCTTTCTTAAAACTGATGGTGAACTTTCCCCAGCCTTGAGAGTCTTTCCACTGGCACTAGGTTTTCTCTTCTTTGGAGTAGTTGGTGGGAGTTTGCTAGTCTGAAATAATGCAAACGTAAGTTAGACTTCGCTATAGACTTGAGCTTATTTCGAATACCAAAATAAAACTGCTACCTTTGGGGTTGGAACAATTGTTGGGATTGGAGCAGTGTTGGAGTCTGAGTAGTTGTTGGAATCGGAGCATTGGTGTTTGTTGTTGTTGTTGTTGCAGGAGTGATTGTTGGAGTTGCCTTGGGCACATTGTCATCAGCTTCAATAGTTGTTTGGGAACTACTTCCTTCCTTGGTCTTTGATGCAACAGTTTTTATTCTGATAGCTGAAAAGTGAAACACATAAGACAAAATGTTAAAATAAAGTAAATAAGACTTATTTGGGGTTTCCCAAGCATTCGCACCTGCGCTTTCATTCAAAAGAATCGACATGGCAGAAAGGTCATAGCGAAGATGCCCTGGGAAATTATGGAGCCAATGTCGAGCCCATGTCACAGTCTCAGATGGCTTTAGTTTCCTTTGAGATTTGTACTTGGACATCTCTTTGCAAGTAAACCACCAAGGGTATGGGGGAAACCAAGCCAGAGCCAGTTCTGAGGTAGGTAGTTTGGGAAACTTAGGTGGATGCATTTCGAGTGCCAACCTATACCTATCCTCGTGTGACAATTCAAGGAAGTCTCGAACTTAGAGATTTTTTCAGAATTTTTCCTTCAAGGTTTGGGACGCCGATATAGTGGACTCCAAGCGTGTAGGATCATAAGTTATTTCAAGTAAGTTTGAAAAGCTTTAATTTCTTGAGCGTGAGTGAACATACCTTTCTTTCTATGTACCGCACATCGAATGCGCAGCTTAGTTTCTTCGATAGTAAGAGTATCAAACATACAAGACCGGTAGAATCTACTCCACCAATCCAGAAAACCTTTGGATGAAAAATAAGATGGTTCAAAAGAGATCAATTTAAATTGAGCAAAATCTTGATATTGTTCTTGTGAAGTTTGGCTTCTAGCCTTGAAAGTTCGACCAGAGGTAATGGAGTCGTGAGTCCGAAAGAGTGGTTCAGAATCGCACATAAACCAAATTGTCTTGAGACAAAGTTGGGTTGGTAGGCGAATAGAAGGATTTGATTCTTGGTCGGAGTGATTCTTGAAGAGATCAGTCTTGGGAGCAAAAAGGCTTTCCAGATGTCTTGGACTTCTTTGGTCTTGGCAGCCTCTGAAAGGGACATGGTGAACCACGATGGTCCGTGGGTCCTCGAAGCAAAAGGCGCCATAGTCTCTTCGAACTTATGCTTTTTGGAAAATAGCATGATGTACTGGGAAAATAGAATCTGGAAATCAGCTTTGTCATCACTTGGAGTCAGTTTCCTTAACCTCGTGCCCTCAATATTTCGATCCATTACTTCTGGGTTTTGCTCAACAATGGTGTCAGCAGTAGAAAGTGAAGATTCGAACATGGCATTAAGCCATAGCTGAAGCAACCAGAAAGGACCAGCTAGCAAGATATTCTTAGGAGTGTGGGATTTTAAGCTCGAAACAACCGACCTCAAACTTTCATAAAGGTCAACCAGTAAGAGTTCACTTAAATTAATCCTCCTATTTTCATGTAAATCCCTTGCTAGAGGGATGAACCTGCTGGCCACTTGAAGCGATCTACTGCAGAAGACGTATCTTGATAGCCAGAGGGTGAGGAAAGCAATGTGTTCAACATCAGAAACACTATCACCTTCAGTGTGATAATGACTGATAAACTTGGAGAAGCTAGCTAACTTGATATCAAAGTCAATTATGCTCGAGTGTTCCTCAGAATCAGGAATATAGGTTTCTCCTAGTGGTGATAATCCAGTGATAGCAACTATATCAAAGAACGTAGGTGTGATCATCCCTCCAGGAAGGTGAAAGGTATTGTAAGTACTATCCCAGAAGTACAGGGATGCAAAAAGTAAAGGATGGCTGTAGGTAAAGCCCGGTTTTGATAACTTGAGAAGATTGTAAAGACCTAGTTCCTCCCACTGATGGGATTTCTTAACCTCTATTTTAGCAAACCAGTTCTGGTATGCTACATCAGCAGTAGGACAAGATCGAAATGGTTTAAAATTACTTTTAACATAGTCCAAAATGAAAGGATCCTATGGGGGAATATCAAGGGTTCCTATGGTTTTAGAAGCAGAGGGTTCGCTCATATTATCGCTTCTACCTAGGGATTTATTTTGTTAAATAACGGTTTAAAATCATAGCAAACAGGAATATGGTTCTAGTGTCCTTCGTAATCTCAAAAACTGTGAGAGGGCCCATTAGGGCAAACCTCTTTCCAGAGGCGTTAGTTGGGATTAATACCTGTGAAGAATACAGGAGTTCCTGTTCTTTCGAGATGCCTTGAGGAATGAGTACCGATTAGCCGTGATGAGTGTCAACCTTGCTTTCCAGGATCGTTCCAGTGTTCTTGGTCTTCTTCTTAGAAATCTTTTTCTGAGAAGTTGTTGTTGAAGACATTATTGGAAGCTGTTAAGATTTTAGGGTTTTTTAGCAAAGAGAGAAGAAGAAAAAGGTTCAGAGTGTGGAAAAAGAGTAGAAAGACTGAGTCTGTTGGGTTTTATAGTAAGGAATTTGAAACAATCATCAACTAAGGCCAAGGTACGTGGAGAACGTGGGTTGGACACGGAGTGAGGTGGCGTAAAGTAAGCATTGGAAATAAGCATGATTAAAGACAATCATTATCTTTAATAACCGCACCATACCATGGCAACTGCAAGCGGTTCGAACCCAAGAGCCATCATGACCGACGAATGGAAGTCATACACTGTCATAATTGCTCAAGGTCACATCAAAATCTTAGGATATATTTAAAATAAGTATTTCTATAGGGATTCAAATACATATTTTAAAGGGGCATTTTGTTGGCTGAAGATTTTGATGCAGATGATTTGAATAAAAATCACTGAGCTCGAAATGAAACAATGTCAGTATTCATTGGAACGAAGGAAATGTCATGATTTGGAATGAAAGAATCAACTCTTCGAATAAGATATTGAAACTTGGAGCTTTGAGTAGCAAATATGATGATACATGTAGAAGGAGCTTCGAAATGGTAGTAGCTTTGAAATTCAAAATGTGAGCGGGATGAATGGAAGTTCGAATATGCGCGCTGGAAAACGGTTCGGAGACGTGGAGGCCAGAGAAGCATAGTATTCTGCATGTCCGAAACGTGGCAAGCTCTCATAAGTCAGACCGTTATGGTCAAAATAGTATAAATAGAAGTCTTAGTGTTAGGATTTCGTGTGTCATATCTATTGTACTAAATTCAGTAACATTCAAAATACCACATGGCTAGGGAAACGAATGCACGAATAATGTACGATGATTGCACCAAACTCTTTTATGCAATAATGTATCTTTATCTTTCCGTTTACCTTTTATCTTGCATCAATGTCATTTAAACCTTTACATTCAAAGTCATTTAACTTTCTCTGCCTTTAAACGCATTTCTCTCATTTCGAAACTCTTTACTTTTTGAAACTCTTACATTCATGCTCTTATTTTCTAGAAAACTTTTACATACTTGCCTTTAAATTCTTGTCTTTTCACTTCATGCTTTATTTTGAAAGTCTTTACATTCAAGAAACTTTAAACATTCCCATTTATATACTTTCTGCAATTCGAAGTCTTTATGTCTTATTTGTTCGAACTAGTTTTATACCGTTTTACTTGATTTCGTTATCAGCTTATTGGACATCATAATCGAAACATACTGGAAATATATATATAAAACATTCAAAAACAAGTCTTGAACATGAACTATCATTTTAAGTTTATGCAAACGACCAATAACCCCATAGGATCAATCTAGTCGATCCTGCAAGTTACCAAAGGGATTAAACAACAATCATAATGCTTGTTTGATAGTTTGGAGGACTAGCGGTTGTTTCACCAGAAATCACTGTGAACAGCAGGGCCAGTGAATTCTTTTAAAATTTCACTCGGTTTTCCTTTTTCCCACTTTCACCAAGGCTTTTTGTATTGAATAAAATTAGTATTGTTTTTCTAATTCTTTTGTTGTTGTTTGGACTCAAATTTTGGTCCGGTAACTTGAAGACTTTTGAGGTGATTTTCCGAGTTTGATCGTTTCAACTCGCGGATGTATGGTAATGATAATTTTCAAAGTTGCTACACGTCAGGTACTCGTTTATCGCTTTCTATAGCATAACATGTTTAGGAAATTTAACATTTGTACAATTACCATGCCATTCATTCTTTTTGCATTAATTGCTCATGAATTGAATCACTTTAGTTCCCTTTTTACCCATAAATGTGAGGAAGTTTTCCATTGTTTACATATGAGAGCCGACATTCTTGTTTTAACTGGATTTTATTATGCTTAATCTTTAGTTTTGTATTGATTGTATGATTGCAAGAAAATGATCAAGGCACTTTGTTGATTTTGAGCATAACTACCTTGGCCAAGTATTCAATTCACCTTGTGAGTGTGTGATCCTTTGTTAGCCCCTTTGAACTTTTATCAACATCCATTTTTATTTGAACTTGATGCTTGTCTATCAGTGTCAATTCACTTTTTTTGTATGGATGTTGATTTCCTTGTTTCTTGAACCCTCAACTATATGTTGTTGTATGGATTTTTACCTTGCCTTAGAAAGTAGGGAGTATTCACATAATGATGTTGGTTGAATTCAAGTTGGGGAGAGGAATGTTTATATACTTATATTGTGGTTGGTATGAGGTTAAGAGAAAAGAAAGAAAAGAAAAAAATGTGAAAAAGAAGGATTAGAAAAAGAAAGAAAAAAGAGAAAAGCTTCGAAAAAGAAAAACAAAAAGAGTAGGAATAATGTTATGTTAATAAGTGAGGTGTGTTTGGTGTGAAATTTGTGATGAAGAATAAGTTTGATTGAAATTATATTGTTTGGAACTTTGTGAGTTGATCACTCCCTTAGGTTTCGGCAAGTTTTTGTTTCGATTAGCTTTAGGACTTATCACTTGTTTGTTAACCAAGCCACATTACAACCTTGAAAAGCCCTTGTGATTCTTGCATTTGTATTTTCAATATGTTTTTGGATGAATGCATAATTTAGTCTATTGTTTGCAAGATTGTGGAGGAGTGTTTTTTTTATCCCTCACCTTTGTGTGTTCTTCATCTACCGATGAATTTTTGCTAGGCGTGATTCATGATTGAGCTTGTTTTGTTTTAGAATGTTTTGCATGATTTTTGTACTTAGGATTTGTTTCGTTTATATGTTATTGTTGTAGTATGGTGGTAAGTTTGTATTTTGTCGTGTATGTTTTTGTTTGAACCATACATTTGTTTTCCGTTTTCAAAACTTGTTGATTTGTGATTCTTTGATTATCATCTTTTGTTTCTTTAGGTTTACTTGACTTTGTTTGAGGACAAACAATGTGTCAAGTTGGGGAGAGTTGATAAGTGCCAAAATGTAGTTATTTTGTATATACATTTTGTGGCTTATCCGCTCTTTGTTGATATTCTTCAATAAATCCCACTTTTTGTATAAATGTGTACATAATAGAATAATTGAGTTTTTGTGTAAATATTGTATCATTTGATAGTTTTTCATCTCTTTTATAGGTATTCATTCATAATTGGAGCATTGAGTAATAAAGGCCAAAGGCTAAGCTTCAAGAGTGCGATTTTGCATAATTGATCAACGAATAAAGCTCAAAATCAACAAAATAAAAATCATTATTTTGATTGATATTCATTCATGGTTAGATAGAGCATTGAATAAGCTTTCCAACGCTTCAAACCGGGCGCAATTCCGAGTTACGGTTCTCAAGATATGGCAAAAACAAGATGCTGAACATAACAGACCGCGCTTAGCGCGAATACCGCTTTTAGCTGACTTTAATTTTTAAAAGGGGCTAAAAACACATTTTAGGTTATGGGTTGGGTATTTTTGAGTCCCAACACCATCACCATCATTTCTTTGGTAGATTAGCTTAGAAAATAATATTGGAGCTTGCATTTTGATGATTGGAGGTGGATTGCTCTTCGATTGGCTTGACAATCAATGTAGATTTGTGGTTTATCTCTCCTCTTTGTGTATTTCTTTGTTGGATTTGTATGTATTTCTACTCATAACTCTGGTATATTTATCTCCTTTGGCTTGTATAAAGTTTGCTTTACGAATTTGTGTCGGTGATTATCTTGGGTTTTTACTTTATGTTAGGGATTTGAGCTTTGCTAGAGATAGATTGTTTAGATTCTTACCTAGGATGATTATCTGTTAGTTTCTGAATGCTAGAAATTAGTTTAGATCTAACATTCACTATAGAGTATCTGAACTTAATGCATCTGCGTTGGTGAAGTATGCTAGGAATGGGTATGGAGGTGACGCAGTTGACTCCTGTGTTGTTGAGATAGGCCAGACATGACTATTGAGATGATTTAGGAGGATTATCAATTTGGGTTAGGAATAACCAAGGTTGTGAGAGGTATGTGATGACACGGACGAGTATCGTAGGCCGAGTATGACATGGGTGGTAGATTTAAGTCTACACGGTAGTTTACATTCGCTCCGGACAAGTCGTCTATCCTTTATAGTTTTTGTTCATTTACTTTTTGTCTTTTATTTTCATTTCTTTTAATCTCAAACTCATTAACGGTAGAATTGTCGAACCATTTAATCAATAACCAATCTCAGGACACGATACGATATAACCTAACCGTATATATCACCCGGTAAAAATAATACCAACTCTTTGCTTGCCGCCATCGCAACAAACCTAACAAATGTAATTTCTAATCAAGATTTGTGAGGTCTATCTCTACAACAACAAAATCCAAACATAAATGCAAAATGATCAAGGAAAGTGTCGATATTGATTTGTAAAGAAAGCTTTCACACAACACCATTGTCAACAAATATACATAGGTTCAAAGTAAGCATAAAATAAAAACCAACAAAAGAGAAATACATAGGGAGTAAGAGAGAAAAACAAAACATCTCGTGGGTTGTCAGCCATTGATGAGAAATTCACTCCGAATCATCCATATGCAAGACCGAATTATTATTTTTCTAGCTAATCCTACCAAAGAATGTTTGTTGATGAATTGGGGACAAAAACACCTTAAAGCATTACCTAAAATTTTTTCAAAACTCTATTTATACAAAAGCATAAATAGCATACCGTGCTAAGCGAGCTAAGAGCGCTTCAAACGCTTAGCGGGCTCAAAAAAATAGCTTTGCCAAATTTTCTCAAAACTCTCGTAGCGCGTTGCATAATGCGCTAAGCATGATTTCTGATTAGTTTCTTCCAAAATTTCATAGTTGAAGTCGTGCCTTCGATAATTTATTACTTAATACTGCCAACATGCACCAAATACCTATAAAAGACATAAAAACTATCAAACGGTACATTATTTACTCAAAAACTCAATAATACACATACTAAACATATTTACACAAAAGTTGTGATTTATTTGAATATTAACAAAATAACCGATAAGTGCCAAACAAAAATAACTACAAATTGACACTGACCATTAGGGTCCAACTTCTTTAGTTTGTACCTCCACTGAGTAGACAATGGTTGGAAGCACGAAGTTTCAATGTCTAGTGGGAGAAAATCCCAGGTTTGTGGCATGGGCTTCTAATGAGAATCCATATTTCCATATCAAGCGCAAAACCAGAGAGAAGATATTGGAAGTGAAAATTATGTGGGTTTGTTAAAATTTCTTCACATCCTTTGTTCAGATGTGATTTGAACAAGTGATCATAATTGGAGACCGCCAAAGTGAACGGCAATCCTTCGAGCAAGTGGATGTTGACGAGGGGATGGTGTACTGGCAAGGCACTCCGATGCTAAAGTAAGCAAATGATCAAGATGAAGACAAGAGAATATTAGGGTTGTTAGAGAAAGAATATGATACTTTTCCCTCAAAGATATAAGGGTTTATATAATAGACATAGGAGGATTCTCTTTGGTTTATATATTTGGGCCGAGATTTGCGGGCCCGCAAATATAGTCGTTCGAGCTGACTAGGTCAAAACTGGGCAACTATGCCTACAACTAGCCGTTATATCGAAATGGGGGACATAAGGGGCGTAGCTCCAGATTTGATATGCATTGATTCCACCCGGTGGGTGTCGGGCAAGGGACTTTGCATGGCGGGTGACCCTGTCGTTCATCACACTCAACAAGTTTATGGACCTCGATCGGAGACTCGAGTCTTGAGGAGACGAGGTTGCCCGACGAGCATTCGGGCAGTCCAAAACAAGAACCTCCAAGTCGCTTGGTTCGCGGCGTGATGACTTGAACTGCAGCCAAGGCCATTATACCCGATGGTCATTGTTGAGGAGATGGAAGGTCTAGAGAATTTGGAAGTTCTCGATGCCCGGCCTCGAGCCGTACATTGAAGGCATGTCAGGCCTAGAGACTTGGGAGTAATGAAGATTCCCCTAGGTTCCCTAGGCGCGTGTGAATACACGTGCGTAAGGGAGGCCTATAAAAGGAGGAGAGTTCCTTCATTTAAGAACTTTGTCCCGCTTTTCGCACAGAATCGACTCGACAACTATCGTTCCGAGGAGCCACAATTGTGTTCTTCTGAGTTTTCACCGCCTCATGCCGCCACACCGGTGCTTGATATTCTTGTTGCAACAGTTTGATCGTCTTCTAAACGGTATGTTTCCTAATCCTTCGTATGATTTTGCTAGATTTAAGTTGAAATTCCTAGTTATCTATAGAATGCATGCGTTAGGTTTTCTTTTTGGTTTTTCTTGGCGGTGAGCGGTTGCTCCACCGTTCTCTGGTGTTTTTTTACGCCAGAGTCCATCCGTGCATTTTTCTTTTGAACCGAAGGATATCACTTTGAACGGTAGTCCATTCCTGAGAGAGGGTTGTTGACCGAGGAAGTGGATCCTCGTTTGTCCGAGCCTTTTCACTTGATTAGCATTGGAAGGGTGGATTTGACGTTAATGTCGATCTCACTGACTTCCTCTGCTTTTCAGGTATCATGGCGGATGATAGCGGAGAAAGTAGTTCTAAATGTTTGAAGGGTTCCAAACGGGAGTATTCCAATTTTACCACTGACGAGGAAGGTACTTCGGGTGAGATCCTGAGGGAAGATTCTCGTTCCACTGAGGAATACACCAATAGTTCATATGCAATTATAGCACGGGTCGAGATCCAAGATTCGATCACCTGGGTGGCCCCGGATGTTCATTTGAGGGGGTCGCACTTTACTACCCGTCAAAATGAGGTGTTCGATGAGGTGGATTGGTATGACCCTGAGGATGAAGATATAAATCAAGAGGGAAGGCCGGAGGATTGGGAAGTATATATCCCAGCGGCCGTACATCGGATTTGTTCGACATATAAAGTTGACCACATTCTAGTATTCGATATCTGGTTTAGGGAGTTGGGATTTCTCCTTCCGTTCACTAATCTGCAAGTGGCAATTTTCGACCACCTTTGCCTAGCTCTATCTCAACTCCACCCGAATGCGATCACTTTTATTTAGGCGTTCAAGATTGTGTGTGAGTACTTAGAGATTGGTGCTACTCTTCCCTTATTTTTCCATATATTATGTCTTCAGAGGATCTTAGATAAGACGGACGGAGTAGTTCGGTGGAGCCGGGTGTCGTTTCAACAACATAATGGAAAGCTCTTCAAACCTTATCTAGAGTCTGTCTGATTTTTGAAGGACAAGTTCATGTTAGTTCGACCAATTTCAGAACAGGCTCTATTTAATGTTCTTTTGAGTGTTCCTGCGGTCTGGGATGATGGTTCTTTGAAGCTGAACTAGCATGAGGAGAAAGTGTATCGGCTCGTGTCTAGATTTAACTTTCACTGGAACACGGAGCATTTCGAGCAAAATGTTGACCAATATGTTTGGGCAAAGGAGGGACATGATGTGGAGGATTTGGCCAGTCTTGGCGTGTTGTTATCTTATGTCAAGGGTCTTGTCCCAGTCTAGCGCATGGGGAGAGGGGGAAAACCACTCTTCGGAGACGACGTGGGTTACATTTTCGAGCCCCCGCTCATCAATGTAATGTATCTCCTTCTTAGTGGAGATCCTAAGGCTTACTTGGGTAGATTTGAAATTCTTGCATCCTTTCTTCTTTTGTGATTGTTGAATATATCATGTTTCGTCCGATCGTAATGTGAGTTTCTTTTGTTGCAGCTAAGATGAATCCCGCTATGGAGCGTATTGCTCGAAACTCGCTGCAGCATAAGAAAAAGGGGAGAAGGTCGTCGAACGATTCGGGTGCTAGTTCTAAGGCCGGCCCAAGGAAGGTGTCCGCAAGTCAGGCGGTCGGGGCTCTATCCCCTCAACATACCCCCTCAAAGAATAAGAGGGGTCGAGTTGATAGCAGTATGGTGGATCTGACTGGGGAAAGAGGCAAGGGGAAATTTGATCTCCCGCCTTGTTGGCTCAACTGCACCTAATTCTACACTACGAGCGTCAATTTTCCAAGAGCGGAAAATATCTTGTTGGAGGAAATGGATCAGCCATCAAAGAAGCAGCTCTTTCCAAGGGTGCGGGCGCGTGGGTGCGCATTTACGAGATGAAGGCGGCCTATTCCGAGTTGGGTCAGTCTCCCAAGGTTGAACTTCGAGGGCTCACGACCAAACTGAAGGAGACGAAGGAGGTTGCTAATGGTCGGGAGGATAAGTTATCCGCTGATCTGAAACGGGCCATAGAGGAGAGCGATGCGACTCAGAAAGACAAGCAATAATTGGGCGAAGAGGTCGCACGTTTGAAGGCTGACCTTGTTCCAGTTGAGGGGGAGCCCGCGGATACTGCAGGGCTGAAGACCCGGGGGCTGATCTGATTGGATGCATTCAACTGGCCTATGATGATGCAATGGTCACTTCTTTTGGGAGTTTTGAAAATGCATTGGCCCAGGTACGGGTCTTGAATCCGGGCGTAGAGTTAGTGACCGAAGGAATGGGAGTTCACTTATATGTTAAATATGGTGAGATAAAGAAGCCCGACTTCTTCGACGAAATAGTCGTGGAAGAGACTCCTCTACAGCCGACTTCTAGAAACGTCCCTAATCAGCCCGCTGAGTAATTCTGATTTATTGTTCTTATTATGTTTGTCTGGGCGAGACCCATTTACGTAATGACAATTTTCGAACTTTATTGGTCGTTTTGGATTTTTTGTTTTGTTTGGGGTGAAGTCCCCATTGTAACTTTAAGACAAATTCGGTCCTTGTGGCCGTAACTATCTAAGTGTTTTGTCTTATTTATTTGTTGTATGCATGGGATACTTTATAATTCGGGGAGGGAACTATTATAGGTAATGTATGGTCTTTGGTAGTGTGGGGAAACTAGTCAAAGCGGGCTAGTTCATTATCGGACTCGGTCCGGAGCTCAAGCTTTGATTAAAAGCCTGAGGTCGGTGGTGTGAATGTCCCATCGCAAGCTGGGTGTCCTATCGGGCGAGTTACTTAGATAGCAGGGCTCTTTGAGTCCCTTGCGTCGGGAAGAGATCAGACTCGTTATATGAATGGAGCGAGCATCTCTTTTGTTGCCATGATGTTACACATCGTTGGTACCGGGGCGACCGTTTGATGTCGAGTCATAAACACCCGGCGGTTTTCCGAGGTGTGTCAACCGTTAGTGTTTTAACTATAATATTGTTGGAGTTTTTCAGCGTTCCATGATCGACTAAGTTGTTCCCCATGTAAATTTTCTAATTAGTAGGCCCCCTTTCCAGTTTTGGCGTAGACGCGGTAGGGACCTTCCTAGTTTGCTGCGAGCTTCCCTTTGGTGGAACTCCTAAGATTTCGCTTAAGGACTAAGCTTCCGACATCGAATTCGTGGGGAATGACTTTGGCGTCGTATCGGAGTCTATTCTCTGTTTGAGCGATGCTTCTCTAAGAGAAGCCCCCGTTCATAATTCTTCGACCAGGTCGAGTTCTTCCCTCAAGGATTGGTCGTTCATCTCCACATCAAGGGGAGATTCATTTCTTCTTGAAGGCTCGAAAATTTCTATTGGAATGACTGCTTCGGTTCCATAGGCGAGTCCGAATGGGGTTTCCCTGGTAGACGAGCGGGGAGTTGTTTGATAGGCCCAGAGCATGTTGTATAAGTCCTCAACCCATTTCTTCTTTGATTCGTCCAACCTTCGCCTGAGTTCGCGCAGTATGACCCTTTTAGAAGATTCAGCCTACTCGTTCGTTTGTGGATGTTTGAACGACGCGAAATGTTGCATGGTTCCCAGATGGGCGACGAAGTCTTAAAAGTTTTTATCGGTGAACTGCGTCCCATTGCCGGTGACTATGGCTTGTGGAATGTCGAACCGAGCTAATATGTTTCTTTTATAGAAACGTAAGATATTCTGGGAGGTGATTTTACCCAACGCTTCGGCCTCTATCCATTTGGAGAAGTAGTCGACACCTACTATTAAATATTTGTTTTGATATGCTCCCAAGACGAACGGTCCGAGGATGTCGAGCATCCACCATGAAAAAGGCCACGGAGAAGAGAGGGACCTTAGCTCACTTAGGGGAGCCAGGTGCACGTGTCCATGAAATAATAATTCACGAAATAGGTTTCCTCTATTGCTCTATTCAATGAATTCCCAACTGGATCTAGAGCTGCCAAATTTCTTCTATTGCTAAAGATAACTGAACATCCTTCTCTCTAAGCTGATCTTCGAATGCTGATCTTCGAATGCTGATCTTAGAGTAGTTTCCTTCAGAACCTTCTTCTCCAATTCAACCTTGGAATCTCTGTTTTTCTTCTCAATCTCTGTTATAACCTTCTTGTGATCTTCCAAAGACACCATTTCTCCTTCAAACCTAGATCTCTTCCTTGCAGTACAAGAATCCATGAAATAATAATTCAAACATGCATTGAAACATAAGCCTTTATCGCTTCTATATTCCCCAACGAATTTTCTAACTTTGGACCATCTCCCCAACAAGGTCCCTATCCTTAGTGTCGCGGTTGTCATCCGCACAAATATTCTGATTAATCATTTTGATTTGATTGAGTGTCTACTCATTGTTTTTGGTCGTAGCCCAATTCCTCCTTGGTGACACTTTATTGGTCTAGTCTATACTACCTTTGTTGGTACATTTCAATGTCCATAAATGTATCTTTTGAATGCCGTTTTATCCTGACGATCATTTTAGCAAGTGTTTAGAAGTACACTCGAACCACTCTTCTTTGGGTCGAGTTTTGATCTTGTTTCCTGTGCATGAAATCTAGTTTGTTTTTTCCTGGTACTCATATATTTTTTTGTTCTAACTAGGTTCCATGAGTCGAGTTTTACCTTGTTTTTTTTCTTATTCCTGGGATTCTTTTAGTTCCATCATGTTGTCTATCTCTGGTTGAATCATTTCCCCTTTATTCCTCGGATTCGTTCAGCTTTGTCTATTGTCTATCCTTGGTTGGGATGTATCTTTTATAACTATTGGGTTCATTCAACTTCATCTACTGTCTACCCTTCAGTTTAAGATCAACAAGTGCTCTAAGAAACATGCACTCTCACTACTTTGCTATGGGTCGAGTTTTGTCTCACTTCCCATGCGTGAAACCTAATTTTTGTCCCGGTACTCATTTCTACAGTTGTTTTGATCTTCTAGTATTATCAAGTCGAGTTTTATCTTGTTCTGTGTTGCTCTATGGATTCGTTCAGCTTCGTCTACTGTCTATCCTTGGTTGACCTGTCTCATTCATACCTTCGGTTTGCCATAGTTTCCACTATTTACCCTTGGTTGAGACTAGCAGGTGCCCCTAGAATCACGCACTCTAGTCACCTTGCAGATAGGACCATTTCTATAGTTGTCCTATTGAGTACTTTTTAGAAGTCTAGTTTTATCTGGTCTTCTAGTTTGAGTTTTATCTCATTTCTGTCAGAGTTTGTGCTACAGTTTCATCCTGTCACATGTTGTTGGGAACTAATATTCATTAGATCCTATGCTTATTAAAGGTCAATGTTAGTTGGATTTTCTCTAGAGTGAACTTTGTGTGATGTTCCCTAAGTCCAGCATCCTCCGGCTTCTTTTGGAATGCTTCACTCTTTTTCTCAAGAGTGTAAATTTTCGGGTTCTTTTGTATTCAATCCTCTTACATTATGAACGCTCGAAGGTTTCCACCAGTTCTTGCTTATCAAGTTAAAGAAGATTGAATAGGGGCAGTTGTTGCACCCAAAAATTTACCCTCTTGATTTAGGCTTATGTTTCATCATAAACATCATATTGCATTGCATTCATACATTTTGATAGGATCAAATTTCTTTAGTTCTCAAGTCCTCTATTGTGTTAACATTTTGTTCTAAGGGAGTCTCAGGCTCTCATGTCTTTGTATATTTCAATTCACAATGATATATTATGGCTCAATGCATCTTATTTGTCTCATTGATTTCCCAAGAGTTGAAGTTTTGCAAAGAATTGAAGAGGAATTCATTTGTGTCATTCATCTGACGAAATTAGGTTTTGGCCCATTGTGAAGTTTGAAGTTTGGTAATTAAATTTCTTGAAGTATCAACTTCCTATTATCATTTGTGCTATCATGGTTCAAAGTTTTTCTCAATGCATTTAGAAGATTAGAGGTTTTGAAGCTTTATTGGCCATCTCCTAATACAAGGTGCAAAATTTGGGTTTTAGATATAATTAGGATTTGTTCATATTTTTCACTCAAAATTGATTTCATGTGTTTCTATATGTTGTTGAGCGTCCATGGTTGAAAGGTTGAGGTTCAATTTGGATTGGAAGAAAGTCAATTTTGATCATGCATAAAATCCTTAGCCGAGATGAATGTCTGAAAGGGAAGAATGTGAAGATCCGGGATAGGTCTCGGCCTTAGGGAGGAGGTCTTTGTCCGACGTGGGTCCCGGGGGATGAGATGAAGTCGTCCCAGTTCCGAGGAGTAGTCCGGCAGCTACTCCAGTATGAAGGGTTGAGCAGACGTTATGAAGATAAAGAGTTCCTAGAGTCTTTATGAGACGTTACTAGCAAATGATTACAAGCTGTAACGGCTAGCTCCTTGCCTTGAAGCCATGGTTAATGTGTTGAGGTAGTTACGGAAGGGAGGAAATAGTTTCATGGAAAGAATGATATAAATAGGGCTCCCGCCAGCGGGATAAGCAAGACAATCATAAGCTTGGAGCTTGAGTTACGACACTTGAGCTTCCAAATCCCTAAAAATATCTTTAATAAGGTTTTTCCTACAAGAACATTGGCGCCCACCGTGGGGCCTCGGTGAAATCAATCCCAGGCCACACAAACACATTAACACACACAGACGACAATGTCTCAAGCTTCACCATCAACGGATCCACCGGATCTCACCCAGTTGCTGGCCATGATCGATGACCTGCGCCAGCATAACGAAACACGTCAGGACAACGTTCAAGCCCTTCAACTGAAAAGCTTGGACGAGGCAGAAGGTCAGGAGGTAGAGCCTTTGGAGCCGCAGCCTTTATCTCAGGCAATCTGGGAGGACGCCGTCCCAGATAATTTCAAACCCCCCGTACTGGCATCATATGATGGCAATACGGACCCCCAGGAGCACATCATTGCGGTTAACAATACAATGGCGCTCATTGGAGCAACCGACTCCCTTAAGTGCAAGCTGATGGCCGGTACCTTTAGAGAATCGGCCTTGCGCTGGTATATGGGACTTCCCCGGTTGTCTGAAGTGAGCTATCAAGATTTCAACCGAAAGATCATTCAAGCAAGCTACTAATCGACACCGAAGGTGGCCACACTCCTCTTCAACGTAAAACAACGCCCTTCCGAGTCGCTCCGGGATTTCATGGCTAGATTCAACGAGGAGACTATCAAGGTCTCACATCCCAATCAGAGATATTTGTGGCCGCATTCCAACATGGCCTTAAAGCCGGTCAGTTCAATGAATCCTTAGCCCAAAAACCCGCCAAGAGTATGGACGAGATCATTACTCGGGCCGAAAAGCACGAAGGGAGAAGAAAGTAACATGGAGAAGCGTGCTCGAGATTCTAAAGACAGGGGGTCGGGACGTGACGAGCGAACCCGAACACGGGATACTGCCACCACCCGTGAACGAACCCGGACAGCGCCGCCCACGCCCGCTGGCCTTTGCTCCAAGGAGACGTTCACGCCTCAACACTGTAAGGGAAGACATCCTCCGGGACATCAATCATTTGAAGCTGCTCACTCCACCTTACAGCAGTAAGTGGACTGCTAACACGGTTCTAGGGAGTGATCCGGGAGCATGGTGTGACTTTCATCGCCCGGGGGACACCACGGAGTCCCGCATACGTATGGAGAGAGATTGAAAATTAATTCAAAGAGGAAAGCTATCAACGATAAAGGAAGATCCTGGGTGGACCAGCAAGCGGGATTCATCCCCAAGGCGGGACTCGGCTTCTGATTCCCGGTCCAAGAAAAAGGGTAAGGCTGTGGAAGAAGTGAAGGAGGCAAGATCAACCCGACACACTCTCAACACTATCTCAGGAGGCTTTGCAGGAGGCGGCTCCACTAGTTCGCCAAAAGGTACGCCGGGTTCGGGTGTATCAGATCGGAACCTCAAGGTTTGATCCCGGGGTGATAACCTTCTCGGGAAGATGCCAAAGAGGTTCTGCCACATGAGAATGATCCTATGGTGATTGAGGTGCAAATCCGGGATTGGGGCGTTAAACGCGTGTTGATCGATCCGGAAGTTCCGGACGCCCCATCGAGGCTTTCAAGGAATGGGTTTCAGCCAAATGAGTTGTTGCCTTCGCCGAACTCTTGTCGGGTTCTCCGCTAACAGTGTGTGTTCCGGGGTATCTCCTGCTAACTACCTTCGAGAAGGAGAAAGTGCCAAAACTGCTCAAAGTTAGGTATTTGGTTAATGCGTCACCCCACAAAATTATCATCAAGCGACCTTCATTTAATGCACTTGAGGCGGTATTGTCAACGCTTGTTCTTGACCATGAAGTACCCCTGGTAACGGGCGGTCGGGTTATCCGTGGAGATCGTGGGCTGTCCCGAAATGCTATAAGGACAGCTTAAGGCCAAGAAAAAGTCGGGCCATCAAGTCTCCAAACACGAAGTCGGTATGGTCGATATCGATCCCAGAAGGGTCGCGAGGATGGACTTACCTCGTGAGGAGGTCAAAGACGCCCAGATCGCCCGCTACTCCTCGCAAGTCACACATCTCGAACTCAATTAACGAAGGAGGAAGAAGCCGAGATAGTCCAGTGTTAAGGCAAATCTAGACCTTTCACGGAAGCCGTCAGATATGTCGGGCATAGACCCAGAGATCATGTGCCATCATTTGTCAATTGATCCCGGTCAAGCCGTGTCACAGAGGAAGCGGAAGATGGGGAAGAAAGGGGACAAGTTGTCTCGTAGGAAGCGGAAAGTTGTTAAAAGCCGGTTTATGAGGTGCAATACCCAACTTGGCTATTAAACGTCATTATGGTGAAGAAGAAGAACGGCAAGTGGAGGATGTGTGTAGACTTCACCGACCTGAACAAAGCATGCCCAAAGGATCCTTATCCCCTCCCTCACATTGATCGACTAATTGACAGTTCCTCCGGGTTTCGCCTCCTGAGTTTTTTTGATGACTGTGGTACAACCAACCGATGAACTCGGTAATGCGTCCAAGACCGCCTTCATGACGGAACGGAAGAATTTCTATTACAGAGTCATGCCGTTTGGCTTGAAGAACGCCGGCGCGACTTACCAGAGGCTGATGGATATGGTGTTTGCTCCTCAGATTGGTCGGAATATTGAAGTGTACGTAGATGACATGGTAATCAAAACCACGCCGTATGCATCATGTGATAGACATTAGAGAGACCTTCGGCAAGGGGAATATGCGCCCGAACCCGACAAGTGTATGCCGGAGTCCAAGCCGCAAGTTCCCGGTTTCATGCTCACAAATCGTGGTATCGAGGCCAATCCGATAAGTTCCAGCGATCATTGACATGGAAGTCCGACCAATACGAGAAGTAATAACAATGAATCGGCCGCTTGGCCGTTGTCTCGCTTATCTTGTGCAGTGACAAGTCCATTCATTTCTTCTCAGAATTAAGAAGAGAGCTCATTTGAGGGACGAAGCATGTGAAGAAGCATTCAATGGGATAAAGTGCATCGCCGGCACCTCCGGTACTAGTCGTGACTCCAAAGAAGGTTCTCGCTGACACTTTATCTGGCAAGAATCGAGGGGCACCAGCTTTGTGCTAGTCCAAGACGCGGATGAAGGAGAGCGTCCGGTTTACTTTGTAAGCAAGGTGTTAAAAGGGGCGTAAATCGATACCGTAAGATAGAAAGTTGGCATCCGCGCCAGACGACCCATCTAAAGCTAAGACATTACTTCCTTGGGCATCTCGTCCAGGTGAAGACTAATTTTCCTTTGAAGCAGGTATTCAAGAAGCCGGACTTGGCCGGAAGGATGGTATCCTGGGCCGTGGAGCTATCAGAGTATGAAATCGCCTCACCTCGTGACCAAGATCAAATCCCAATCCCTAGCTGACTTTATGGTAGAACTTGCTTCCCCGCCGGGAAAGGGCTCTACTCAAAGGTGGATTCTGTCTGTTGACGGTTCCTCTAATCTCAAAGGCAGTGGCGCAGGGGTAGTTCTGGAAGGTCCAGGGGAGATGGTGCTCGAATACTCTTTACGTTTTGGATTTTCTACAAGTAACAACCAGGCAGAATACGAAGCTTTGTTGGCCGGTCTAAGGCTAGCTTTGGAGGTTGGAGTGACGCACCGCCGTTCGCATCCATTCACAATTGGTGGTTGGAAGTGGACGGTCATATTTGTAAAGGACCCTATTCTGGAGAAATATTTACAACAAGTCGTTTCATTGAGTCGACAGTTTGAAGTTTTTGAAATATGTCATGTGGCCCGGGAAGAAAATACCCGAGCCGACCTTCTATCTCGGTTAGCTAGTTCTAAGGATTCTGGGATAAACAAATCGGTCATCCGTGAGGTGCTTCCCGCCCTCAAAGATTGAAAAGGAAGAATCTCTGCGATTCGTGAAGGGACGATGGGTGGATGAGTCCGATCGCTCGCTATTCAACAACAATACATGTTACCTGAAGATGAAGAGAAAGCTAAACGTATCAGGAAGATTTCGTCCCGGTTTGTAGTAGAGTCTGGGAAACTATACCGCCGGGACGGCAGCCCCATGCCATGGTGTCGAGGAGGATATGTCAACGGTGATGAAAGAGGTTCATGAGGGAGCTTGTGGAAATCATGGAGGAGGAAGGGCTTTAGCCAATCGGATCTTAAGGGCTGGATATTAATGGCCTACTCTAACAAAAGATTGTCAAGAATACGTGGCTCAGTGCTCAAAATGTCAAACGTTCGCTCCAGCCATTCGCACTCCATCCGAGTTCTTGCACACCATTTTGGTACCGTGGCCTTTTTATCTGGGGACACATCCTCGGGCCCTCTGGCTCCGGACAGCTTGAAGTTCCCGATCAGCAATGGATTACTTTACTAAGTGGTGGAAGCAGGTTGATCCCGATCTCGCATCGGGTTCGGCGCTTTATTGGAGAAGCATCATTTGCCTGTTGGATTACCTCGGGTCATTGTCTCGGATAACGGGGCACAATTCGCAAGTACATCGGTAGTGGAATTCTATAAGGCTCTCGGAATTCAAAACAGGTTTATATCCGTAAAGCATCCACAGGCGAATGGGCAGGAAGAGTCGGCCAACAAGGTTAAATTGAATGCAATAAAGAAGAAGTCGATTCGTCCAAGGGGTTGTGGGCAAGGTTTACACGAAGTTTTATGGGCTTACCATACCACAATCCATTCCACAACTCAAGAGACTTTTCCTGATGGTTTTGAGCTGATGCCATGATTCCGATAGAGGTAGTTTTACCCTCTGGCGCTGGAAAATCCTTTGAAGAAGAGGCCAATAACCAGGCCTTGAGAATGAGGAAGTAGACTTGTTGACGCAGATAAGGACGCGACTCATGTCGTGGAAACGGCAAAGAAATGTAGAATGACCGACGTTTCAACTTACGGTGAAGCAAATATGGGTTCAAGGTCGGAGATTTGGTACTTAAGAAGGTGACCGATCCCACCAAGAAGGGTGAAGTTAGATCCCAACTGGGAGGACCGCTCAGTGGTCTCGAAGAATTGCAAACGGAGCTTCATGCAAATTGGAGACTTTAGACGGATCGTAATTACCAAGGACTTGAATGTTGCAAATCTTAAATTTATTTAGTTAAGTATGTTTATGTAAAATAATGGTGCACTCTTTCCCAGGCAAGGGCCAGGTTTTTAATGAGGCATCTATATAATGAAATTGTATTGCAGATCCCATCCGGTGGCAAAGAAACGCACGATCACTGAGCTCACCAGGATCGCCTCACCACGGAAAGGCTCGCTTCCATTGGGAATACTCCTGGTCAACCGCAGGCTCAACCCTTGGCTGACGCATTGCTGAGCTCGGCCCAGGATCGCTCCTCGCTCACGAAAGACTCGCTTCCATTGGGAATACCTGGTCAACCTCGAAGAGGCTCAACCCTCCGTCAACCTCTAAGAGGCTTTGAACCCTCCGTCAACCCAGGAGGCTCAACCCCATGGTCAACCTCGAAGAGGCTTCAACCTCCGGGTCAACCTCGAAGAGGCTCAACCCTGGCTACGCATCGCTGCTTCTCGGCTCCATCACCTTCTCGGCCATGAGGCCCTGCCCTCCTAGGAGCAACCTTCAAAGCGTATAAAATGAAACATCTTAAACCAAGTTTCATCAAACGTCTTTAACACTCTCCGCCTCGAAAACCTGATTACCTTGAGATGTATATGGGAGTTACGAACAATTGTTATGTGTTTCTTTCTAAACCACTAGGATTGCCTGTTGCATCCTATGGCTTGGGGGGCTCGTAAATACTACATAAAAGTTCGCAACTAGCAAAACTTGAAATTAATAGCGAAAAAAAAACTCGAAAAGCAATTAAAGTAGCCAAGAGGGCTTAATATTCAAAGTTGTTGCATAGCTCCCGGGCAGTTAAAATTAATACAAAATGCATCCGCCAAAAGGGATGACTAACTATGGAAACAAAAAGAATTCAAGGTTTGGTAGAGTTGGCATCCACCTTAGCTGCTGCCGCTAATAGTGTCCTCGCTGTCATCTTCATCAACCCCACCCGCCTTCCCATCTACAATGGTCTTGAAGTAATCAACCTCCCGAGATATCTATGCTCGGGTAAGCAATTGACTCAGCTTTAGCGCCGGTCAAAGCTAAGTCCCCAGATCCAAAGATACCCATCCGGGATTTTCACCGCTTCTTCAACTCGGAGCATGATTTTTCGTAATCCTGAACTTGTGGACATCCACAGCTCATCTTCCAAGGTCTCTTATTCGCTTGTTTGCTTCAACCTTCCTTCAAGACTCGGGATGTTGTCGCTACTGTAGCTTAGTTTTTGAACACATTGTTGGCGCTGAGAAGGAATTGCTCGTTGTCGCCCAACCTCTGACTTCGGCCTCTAGCTCCGCCTTTCTTTCTCCACATGATCACCGATTCAAACAGATCAGAGCACAAGACACCATCATCGTATGAGCTCGCTGATTGCGATCGCGCTAACCCGTATGGGTCAACTTGTTCACGCCGGTGGTATGAGATGATCATATAAAACTTAAGGTCAAGTCGGCAAATTTAATCGATTCTGAAGAAGTTTCGACTGTAGCTATCACCGCCTTCAAGAAATTGAGATAGCCCACCGCCGAAAGGGTCTCGCCCCATAACGCCTTCGCCTTTTTGGGATAGACTCCGGGGCTGGTTCAGGTCGCCGGGCGCCTGCAGGAGAAGCAAGATGATGTTTGTTTCGCAGCAGGTCACGGTCGTATGCTTCTTCTTCGAACGCGCACTTCCAACGCGCTAAGTGGACTTGGTCTCGGAGGATTCATTACCCATTCGGCAAAGACGGGCTTTCCATCCGGCTATCTTCTCTGCTCCTTTACGGACATATCACCATTTTGTCTCAGAGGAAATAAATGAGGAAAGGAAGTTACATACAACAAAGCATAGGAGAATAAAGGTAGTCGAGAGCTCTACCTAAAGTCGGGACTTCTCGGGAGATGTAAGGCAACTTGACCCGAATCGTCAAGGAGTCCAAGATTTCAAAGAAATGATCTCTTATCACCCAAAGGCCGTAATCAAACAGGAGATGTGGAGGGGTCGCAAGTCCAAGACAAAGGGAACTTATGGTGCCCATCGTAACCATAAATAATATAAGGGCACCGAGACCCACATCTTTACTTTGATGAAGCGCTTTAGCCTTTAAAGTGGAGGTATAGGCTGAGGAAACTTCTTTTGGGATACCACCGATGGCAACCCGCCTGGGCTCCGCGTTTTATCTCGAAAAAGAGAAGAACAAACCAATGGTAGGGGTTATGGATGGGGTCTGCAAATTACTCAAGGTCTTGACAAGCCCCAAATTGGACTTGAGTTGGAGGGAGCCAAAGTTAATAGTACGGAGGATATCACCTCGAATCTGAGAGTGGGAATTGAATGCCAAATTCCTCGATCACTCCAAGATAAAGTAAAACCATTCCGTCTCGACTCCGAGGATTGGATCATACATAACTCTCCAGATTCACAGATTCCAAATCACATCATCTGCTCAGAGAGATCGAGATACTCCATAGAGAACAAGTGCCATTTCTTCATCTTGTATCGTTTCGCTAAAGCCAGCCTCCTTTGATCGACGGTTGGTTTCCATTATTAGCTCCACCAACCTCAAGAGTCGTGGTCGAATCACTTTTAAGTAAAACATCAAAGACAAACCCCGTCTGTAACTCTCTTTAGGTCACCCTTTGGGTATCACTCATCTCAAGACATGCATTCCTCGAATGGTTTTTCGTTTTGTCTCCTAAATGGATTTTATGACCAAGGTAATCGTATTCTAATGACGACCATAATGGATTGAAACAAAAATAGTGTAAAGAGAAGAGGATACCCGAAAGGATGATTGACCGATTGGTATGAAGTTGTTTTGAAGGCCCTACGGCAAAATTGCAGAGGGTTGAGAATATGTGAGGAGGAATTCGGAGGTCAAATAAATGAAATATAATGAGTCGAGGGAAAGGAGGCGTGAAATCGCTTCCTATTTATAGGGCAATCATGCAAAAACACGTGTGACCGTTGATCGGTGTCACGCGGGTCACGTACACTTGTTAAGAAAGTTAAAAAATGTGCACATCTCGCTAAGGGATTAAGGGTTCAAACTGTTTGGTCGACACGGATTCAAGGAGCTTAAAACCGAGCGACCAAGGGGGCTTATGATCATGCATAAAATCCTTAGCCGAGATGAATGTTTGAAAGGGAAGAATGTGAAGATCCGGGATAGGTCTCGGCCTTAGGGAGGAGGTCTTTGCCCGACGTGGGTCCCGGGGGAGGAGATGAAGTCGGCCCAGTTCCGAGGAGTAGTCCGGCAGCTACTCCAGTATGAAGGGTTGAGCAGACGTTATGAAGATAAAGAGTTCCTAGAGTCTTTATGAGACGTTACTAGCAAATGATTACAAGCTGTAACGGCTAGCTCCTTCAAGCCATGGTTAATGTGCTGAGGTAGTTACGGAAGGGAGGAAATAGTTTCATGGAAAGAATGATATAAATAGGGCTCCCGCCAGCGGGATAAGCAAGACAATCCTAAGCTTGGAGCTTGAGTTACGACACTTGAGCTTCCAAATCCCTAAAAATATATTTAATAAGATTTTTCCTGCAATAACAAATTTATCACTAGGGGCAAAATATTCATTTTGGTCAAAATAAATCAAAGTCAGAAGTTGACCATGTGGACTTTTGGTCAACCATCAATTCAAATATCCTATTTTCATATTTCATGATTAAATTCATCATTGAATCAAGATAATTGAAGAAATTAGGGTTAACTTGTTTTTGAAGTTATTTGAAGTTTGAAAAATTTCTCTATTCACCCTATAGAACTTTGACATGTCATAACTTTCTCAATTTTTATCCAATGGTTGCATACCATACATTTTTGGAAAGCTTGGGAAAAACGCTACAACTTTGTCTATTTGTATAATTTCTCAAAAATGCACCATTTGAGAGATATTTAAGTTTGAAGTTTAATGCACAACACATGTAAAATGGTGGTCATGCTTGCCTTCTTGCCTTCCACGCGCGTAATTTTTTCAAACAGGTGGTGTGCCAAATGTTCAAGTTTATTTCTTCCTCCTCAAGCATCAATTTTGAAAATTAAAGTGTGCATCATGTAGTTCGCATGAGATATCTTCAACAAGCTTGGAATCATTAATTTCAAGTATTCATCAAGATATGGATCCATAAAGTTGCTTCCTCGCAATCGGTCACCATGCACGCCATGCACGCCAGCCTTGCCTTTCCATGACTTGTTTTATTAAACTTTGGAAGAAGATATCTCACTCAATACTTCATCATTTACCATGATTCAAAGCTCAGTTTCGAGATCATTGAGAGCACTATCCATGGCCTAAGTTGCAAAGAAAATGCACGAGTCAATTTTAAATGGCTCAAGCTCAAAGTTGGATGATGAGACTTGTGCAATACGATGGTCATTTTTCAGGTAGCTACTTGCCTTGCACGATTTTAGTGCCTCATTCCTTGCCAAAAGAAGCCCAGCATGTGCATCATAGGCATGGTACCACATTCCCTCAAATATTGCCATTTTGGGCAATTTTGTGATTTCTGCAAATTCTCTCATGCTTTTACTATCAAGACAGCTCATCATTTTCACCTTCTACACTTTGATTCCACTGACTATAAGCTTGCCAAAACACACAAAACTTGAGCTAAAAAGCAAGCAAAACCCAAGTTCCATGAAAAAAATCAGAAAAATGCATTTTTGGGCCCAAGCATTTTTAAGCTTCAAAGACCATCATAACCTCACTCTTTGAGCTCTATATAAGCTCACAAGCTCATTATTTCAAACCCTAGTTGCCTACTTCCACCAAATATCAGATCTGAACTTCTCTTCATTTTCTTCGAAGCTTCATTGAAGCTCAAAGGATCAAGAGAAGAGGTTTTCTTATTGTTCAGAGGCACCAATTAAGTTTATTTCTCAACTCAAGAGGTAAGTTTTCAAACTTGAATCTCCATTTTCAATTAATTTTTGTTGAAATAAAGCATGTATGTGTGGGTATAGCTGGCAAAACAATAGGTTTGATGTATATCTTTGCTTGTTTGTGAAGCATGTAGCATAATATGAAGTTATGAAATTTTGCTTTTGGATGATTTTCATGATTTTCATGGCTTGATTTCTTGATGTGTGGTTGATCTTTTTGAAATCTATGAGTTGCTTGTTGTTCCTTGCCGTGTGATTTTTATTTTGTGCTTCGAATCATGAAAATGATTGAGAAATAAGCAAGATATGATGTTCTGAAGTTGGGTTGTTGGTTTGACTTCAAACGTGAATTAGGGCATATAGAGGTTGACGATGAAGTTAGGTGTCATGTTCTGATTGGTTGTCTTGTGTAATAATGTATTTTTTATATCATTTTATTTTAATTAACTTGTCCAATATTATTTTGCATCCAAAAATCATCCAAAAATTACAAAACAAATACCCAAGGCTCTCATCAACTTAAAATAGTTTGTGGAATTTTTCGGGATTTTTTGTAAATGTTTTAATTTGTCAAATAAATTCTGAAAATAATTAATTTTGATTTAACTAGTTTTTATTGTTAAATTCTTGAAAAATGTTTTTCGATGATAAAAAAAGTCCAAAAACATTATTCTGAGCCCTTTAATTGGTTTGTGATGAGTCCTTGATTTTTATTTAATTATTTTCTAATTTTGACATAATTAAATAAATTTTGCGATTATATTACATTTCATGCATTTTAGTTATTATTAAAAATATTTTCCTTCATACATATATTGCGTACAAATATTTTTAATCATCCTATCCATGTATGTTGCATTTATGAATTTTATTTAATAATTTTGCACTTTGTGCATAATTAAATAATTTCTTGCATTATATTGCATTTCATGCATTTTAATTATTATTAAAAATATTTTTCTATATACAAAAATTGCATAAACAATATTTTAGGCCATGCTATCCGTATAAATCACATTTCTGATTTTTATTTCATATGTGTTTAATTGTTTGATTGATTTTGGAAAATATGTGAATAATTGCTTATTTTGCAATTTAATTGATTTTAAAAATACTTTTTCAAGTATAAAAAATTCAACAATTTTATTTTGGTCCTTTTTCATGATATATAATTGGTCTCTGACGTTGGATTAATTTTTCTAGTACTTTTGCTTTTGTGAATATTTTTCATGGTTTATTTGATATATTAATCTTTCTAGATTTAATTTTCAATATTTTTATTAATCAAAAATGCCAAAATGGACTTTTCTGACCTTTGTTCATGTCTTGATGTTTGAATTTTGATTTGAATTTTCTTTGAATGGATCATTTGTTTGGAATTTTATTTAATTTGACCAATTGTGTGGTTTAGGTTGTTTAGGCCTCATATTAGGGTTCATATGCAACTTCCCTTGACTTTCAAGTCAAATTTTGATTAGATTAGTTGCACGATCCCTTAGGATTCTATAACTAATTTAGTTTAGGTTTTAGGATTTGATTTAATATTTTCCCCAACATTGCTAAATTAGGGTTTCTAGTTTGGTCATCCTGTGAACATTGCTTGCTTGTGCATTTTCATTCTCTACTTGAGCTTTGCCAATTTGGATTTGTGCTTGTTGTTTCTGACTTGTAATTGTCTTGGGAATTTTTTAATATTTTTATTTTGATTTTACAAGTCTTGTTTCTATTTTTGAACCAAGCATCTCTTCCATAGATGCATTGGTGTTTCTTTTGACTTAGAGGCATATTGGAATGCATTTATGCAACCCATGGGGAATCAATTGCTCTCTCCCTTTCATCCTCATTTATTATTTAGGTATTTTAGTTCATTAGTGAACAATTCACTTCCCCTAAACATACTTTCTTCCTTAATTTTGTTTGATGGTTTCTCATGATCATGGTTTAGGAGGTAGCTTCCATGTACCACCTTTAATACCTTATGTGAAGAAACTTTGTTCATGATTCATTTGATTTTATCTTGAAAGTTTTATTTGTTATAATTTGATGCTTCTATGAACCCATTAATGGCATTCCATTGTTACTTCATATTGGTCTCTTTCTGCTTAAATTGGCTACCCTTGTAGTTTTGATTTTCTTTTTCTTTAAATTTTAAATCTTGATCTTATTATCATTTTCCTCTTGAGGTATCTTGATGTTTGTTTCATCCCTATAACATTTAAGAACCTTAATTTTAATGCAATTTGATCATGTATACCTTTATGCATAAGGGACTAAATTTGTACATTGTCATGACACTTTAGCATGTTAGATTAGTAGCATTGCTTAGAGTTCTTTTAAGTTCATGATAGATACTTATAATAGGGATATGCCACTATCATAGGACCTATAGGTATCAAATCTTATTTCCACACTTTATTTATATCATCCATCATTAATTTTGACAAGTGTTTTTTCCATCTTTCATGATGATGATTATCAATTAGGTGACTTGTTTTGTGTATTGAAGTATTGTCTTCTATATTTGTTGCTCATGAACCTCATCTTGAGTTAACTTATTATAAAAGTCACACATGTCTTAATTATTCAATTAAAACCATTTTGTTTGATTTTTATCTAATGCTTTGAATTGGACTAGTTTTGAGGTTTTCAAACCCTAGTTTTGTGTTCTCTTAAGTTCAAGCCTTATCTTTTGATTAAGATGTCTTTGGTTGTGTTTTGATTAGCTCTTAAGCTACTGACCATTCATGTGCTAACCCCTTTAGCCTTAACCTCTATTAATAGGTGATTGGTTTATGTTTGTTTTGCCTTTAGAGGCTTGTTTGTGCTTGCATGTGTTAGTTTTGATCTAACTTGTTTGAATGTTTTGTATATGAGATTTGCATGTATTTTGTTTTCCTGTCATGATTATGTAGTTTAAGCTACTGAACTTGTATTTTTTATCATCTCTTTACTTTGTTTCTTGACCATGTCTTACCTGTTGACTTGTAGACTTGTTTAAGTTGACTTTAGGGTTATTAGTGGTGGTGATACTTGCTATTTGATTTTTTTCTATTCATTATTTTTACCTAAATGTTTTTAGCTTGCTTTACTCTTATGTGACACCTTGAAGCATGTTCACACAATTGCACATGTGCGCACATTTCATCACACATTTTTGGGATGCATGTTTATGCTTTCTTATGATAATTTGTTTGTGAATCTTCATGATGATTGTGTATAGGATGTAAATGTGTTCTTACCATTATATATATTTACTTTCATGTCTTGTTATCTTCTATAAGATCACTTCTCTTCATTTACCATGCTTCATTTGACTCTTAGATGCATTCTAGGTCAAGTTTTTGACAAGTTTTTATCCTAGTGTTGTACATGTGTTCTTTTGAGTTTCTTGTAACTTGGTTGTGTTTAATATGAGTCTTGACTTATTGTGTTTTGATTATGATCTCACCCTTATGTTACACATAACACAAGTATTCTCAAACATACACACGGTAATCTTTTGCATGCACTTGTAAGGATTGATTTTGTCCGCCTTAAGTGATTTGTCCGTGGATCTTTCTCATGCATGTTTGTATGATTTTATTGATGTATTGGTGCATTTGATAATTTATTGTATAACTATTAACATTTTATGGTCCATTTCCTTTCATCTATGCCTTTTCTTGGTTTTTGTTGACTTGTAAATGCTTTCTAGGTCAAAGTTTCGACTAATTTTGTACTAGTGTTTGTAATTGTATCCTTGTGATGTTTTATTTGTGATTTGATTGTGAATATTTTTATATGATTTTTCTAATGTAATCACTTCATCTTGACACTATATTTTCATGTTGTGTATATAACACACTCGTACCCACTTCACCACACACAATTGTTTCATTTTTGTGCACTCTTTGTAGAGTTTTGTTTGCAAATTTTTTATGGATTTGTTTACATGATGATTGTGTATGATGTGAATGTGTTTTTACCATGCTAGCTACTGAATTTTATGTCAGTTTACTTTTTAGTTCTTCCTTCATCTCATCTATGCTTAGAACCTCACACAATTTGCTTTCCGTGTGCTTTTAGGACTAGTTTTGACCTAGTTTGTGTACTAACTTTGCATGTATGTCTTCATAGTGATGTTTGACGTCTTTTTATGGTTTGTATAGCTTTAATTATTTATTTTGTGTCTATTTACCTCACTTCACATGATACCATGCATGATTTTTCACTCACTTGTTTCCACTTCATCTTCTTCTCTTCTTTCTTTGCCTTTTATTGGTGTTTTTGTTTGTGTGCTTTTGCCAAAGCACTTTGTTTGCTTCTTTCCCTCTTCTCATTTGGTTTTTTTAACCAAGATTATTGATTTTATAGATTTCTCTTAGGATCACTCGATTAGGTTAGTTATCGAGTTTAGACATTAGGTTAAGTATCCATGCATGCCAACATTAGGTAGATAGTAAGTAGTTCCCTTTATTCATACCCATATCTTAGGAACAAATTTGTATGATAATAATTAGGATTAGAAATAAGTTAGCTTCCCATAGCTATTTTACCTTTATCCTTTTTAATCCTTAAAATTAAAATCTTGTTTTGTCAAGTGCATAAAAATACTCTAACAATATAAAACTTTTTCCAAAGTAAAAGATAAAAATCAAATCATGTAGTGTTTTAGGATGTTTCGTCGTCCCTTATATCGCTGACGTTTCGTCGTCCCTCCTATTGCCGATGTTCTGTCGTCCCTTCTATTTCTGATGTTCTGTTGTCCCTTCTGTTTCCGATGTTCTGTTGTCCCTTCTGTTGCTGATGTTTTGTTGTCCCTTCTGTTGCTGATGTTCCGTCATCCATGTCTATTGATGTTTCATCGTCCCGTCTGTAGCTAATGTTTCATCTTCGTGGAGGTGTTTCATCATCGTTGTTTTCTGTCTCGTCTCCTAAACTAAAAAACAAAAACCAACCAAAATATATGAGCCAAATTACTGCGCTCTAACTTTCCCGTTGCACAAGGGAATACGTAGGCATCCTGTCGCGGGACTTGATCGAACAATCTTTGTTAAAACTTCCTTCTTTTCCTCGTGTTTCTTTATTTTTATTTATTTTTTTGCATGCATTATACCTCATATAAAAATATAGTTAGACTTTTGCACCCATTAGATAGAAAATAAAAGCGGATACGGTAGAGTACTATGGACGTGTGGGGTGATAATACCTTCCCCTCACATAACAGACTTCCTTACCCGATCTCTCGGTCGCAAGACCGTAATTTCTCCGTCTTAGATTTACTTGATGTTTACCTTTCCCTTTCGGCGGGATAAAAAAATGTTCGATGGAGACTTCATTGATATATATTTTCTTTGATTTTCGGCTAGTTGTTTCACCTGGGCAATCTAGTTCTCCAACACCTTTAATTTCTCCTTTAGCTCCTTCTCCAAATGTCACAAAACTAGTAGAGTGGGATCTAATATCCACTAATAGGTTCTTAACTTCAATCATATGTATTGAACATCCACTATCAAAATACCAATCTTCTTTAGCTGAGGCTCTAAGAGATATATGAGATATGAGACTAATAATAGCATCCTTGGGCACCCACTGTTTCTTGCTTCTTTCAGTGTGTATGATTTGATTGATCTTGAATTGAGAATCAGTCTTTGGATATCCATGTAGCTTGTAGAATAATGACTTTATATGACCAAATTGCCCACAATGGTAGCATCTCCAGTGTCGGTGTCTTCTTTTGGAGTGTTCTATATTCTTTCTTCCATGATGTTGAGACATTTGTTTCAACATTTGAGGCTTACACTGAATATTATTCATATTTCAGTGGTGTCTCTTTTTGTTTATTTCATTATATCCTAGACCACTCATATCTTTTGCATCTCTTCCAGTTATAAGTATATTGTCCAATACATCTGATCCGCTATTCAGCATTCTGACAGATTTGGTTAAATTTGTTAGATCGGAGTTGAGTAGGCTTACTTCATCTTCCAGCTTTGAGATGGTATTTAGGTCCTCCTTCTTTTCTTCCTTCAACTGAGCTATCATTTTCTTTTGATTCTCCAGTTCTTTATGGATTTCATCATTTCCTCCAACTGATTTGTAAATTCCAGTTAAGGCTGTAACTTCCTTGGATGTATCTTCTTCTACTTCACTTCTAGAGTCTTCATCATACCATGTTACTACTATTCCTCTTTTTCTTCTCTTGAGATATGTAGGGCATTCAGTTATGATATGACCAAATCCTTCACAACATGGACACTTTGATTCTCTATCTTGATTGATTTTGTCATCTGGCCTGGTTTTTCTGCAATAATCTCCTGACCTCCTGATGTCATGTGAGATGTTCTTGACATTTGGTCTTGAGTCATGTTCCATTCTCTTCAGCACTTTTTGAGTTGTCTTCCAAAAAATACAATGGTATTAGAGAGTCCTTCTTCAGTGTCCAGGTTAAATTCCTTGACTTCTTCAGTATTGGTTTTGAAGGCTATACTCTTAGGGTTTTTCGTCTAACCTCTCATTGATGCCCAACACAAAAATTTGAGAGAACCAATTAGTTCATCCACTTTCATTATGTTGATTTCTTGAGCCTCTTCAATCGTTGTAACCTTCATGTCGAATATCTTTGGGAGAAATCTGAGAATCTTTCTTACCAGCTTCTCTTCTGGTATCTTCTCTCCCAAGGCACTACATGCATTAGCAATCTTAAGAACATTCATATGAAATTCTTGAATGATTTCTTATTCCTTCATTCTTAGATTTTCAAACTTAGTGGTGAGTAGTTGAAGTCTTGACATCTTAACTTTGGAGGTACCTTCATGAGTAGTTATGAGGATTTCCCAAGCATCTTTAGCTACTTCACATGTATTAATCAGTCTGAAAATATTTATGTCCTCTCCATTAAATATAGCATTCAATCCCTTTGAATTTTTGAGATCTAGTTCATCATCATCCTTTGACCAGTCTTCTTCAGGCTTTAGTTCACCAGTAGGTTGATTATCAGCTCTAATAATGATAGGATGAGTCCATCCTTTCAGAATAGCTTTCCAAGCCTTGTTGTCCAAGGACTTCATGTATGCTTCCATGTGTGGCTTCGATAAGTCATAGTTAGAACCATCCATAATGGATGGTCTATTCATAAATATTGCATCCTTATCCATTTTACCAGAAAATATATTCCCTAGATCTCACCCAAAGACAGAGTAGGATGCCTGCTCTAATACCAATTGAAATTCTGGTATCAGATATGAGATGTCGAAGGTAATGTCACGACACTAATATCTTCTATTAATACAGTTGAACATAAATAATTTAAAGAGTGTAGAAAAAAAATAAAAACATAGAGAGTTGTTAACCCATTTCAGCTCTAACCAACCTACGTCTAGGGGCTTCCAAGCCAGGGATGAAGTTTACTATCAGCATTATTAATTCAGAGCAAAACCATCCTTGTTTACACCTCCTCACTTAATCAAACTACCCAATGACCCTTCTACCTAAGATGCCACACTTAGATATGAGAACCTTCGCTCACTCCCTCAGTATCACAAACCGTGACACTCAACAAAACTAAAAATTGAAGACACTCTTCAAAGACACACAATCGCACTCGCTTCAAAGCTTATGGTGATTGAAAACATACAACTCAAAAACGTCCTACTCAAGTAGAAATACTCAAGAGGCTCACAATGAACAATTAACAACCAAAATAATGAACAACCAACAATTAAAAATTATACTTCTAAATTTGGAACAGCCAAACCGCAAAACAAGGTTTCAGAGTCTAAATAGAGCAACAACAACTAGGGTTGCTTTACTCACAAGTCTTGCGCCCTGTCTTCTCTCCTTGAAAGCAGGATATTAAATCTCCAAAATATTTTAGAGGCGTTCTCAAGCTTCCTTAGTCGAAGCATACAAATAATAAACAAACTTCCTAAAATTATGCACTTCCGCGGCCACATGTCAGGACATCGACTGTGACATCTGCATCTCCGGTAAAATTCAAGGCATTTTCTGAGCAGAATGTTTTACCAAAATTTCTACCAATCCATAGAACTAAAAACTTCTTTATTGAAGGAGATAAACTCGTTTGAAGTTGGAACATTTTTCTTAAAGTGGGTTAAAGAGGACTTACAGGATTAATGGACTTGGAAGAGAAATTTTGGTCAAGATAAGAGTTCATGGGCAGAACATTCATCTTCCTAATATCCATTTACACAAGGTTAGTTCCATTAGATAGAACTTGGGTAGGAATGGTGATTGATTTGCATGATGAATGGGTAGTGAGATGTTTGCCTACAATGTGTCAGTGTTTGGATTTAGTTTGATTCCTTGTTGTTGCAAGCTTGAATTAATTGATAAGAATGTGTTCCTACAATGCTAATTTATACCTTGGGTCTTTATTATATGTTGGGGTTTGATTTAGTATTAATTGAGATGCAAAAAGTGGTGTTAGAAGTCCAAAATTCGTATTATGCACTGTCAAGTTTGCTTAGTGAACATTAGTTCGCATAGCGAATGTCTACAGACTGCCCTAAATTTGTGTTTCACTAAAATGGCCAAAACTTGAGTTCTACAACTCGAAACGCAGCGCGATTGGAAGCATTGGAAAGGTCTTGTAATGCTCCATGTGAAGATGCTTATAAATGATGCATTCGATTCAGTTAAGGAATATGGAAATTGGAACCTAAGTGACATAATGTTGTTAAGTATGAAAGAACTTAGGAAATGAATGTAGGAGTGTATTTTTGTATTTACAATTCCTATGTTGTCATCCCTTATTTATAAATGTTATATAGCCTAATGACATGAACCTTGATTAGAATGGTTAGTGGATTTGGTTTAGAGTGCATTATATTTTCCTCAATTTGTAGTTTTGCTTAGCAAGCTAAGATCACAGAAAGCAAACTCTCGCTACTAGGCTCTCGTATAACGATAATCTAGTTCTAGAAAAGAGAATTATTCATCAAGATCGATAGAGAATCGGGTTTCGCAGAGGTTTGCTTAGCGAACCTTGTCTTGACAGTAATATGATTTTCCCCAAAGTGCATAATTGTTCTGGAATTGGGAACCAATTGCCTTAGTATCTAGTTAGTGATATTCGTGTATTATAGCTATTATAATGCTATGAATGCTCTGTATGATGTTCATGGAGATTAGATTATACATGTCATTGTTGAATTATGCCATGATGAAAAAAATGTATGAACCTTATGAATTATGTCTGCTCGGGTTGAATGATTCGGATGTGGTTGCCTTGGAGGCTTGATGAATGTGCTTTGTGCGCTTGAACCGATTATTATGTGGAAACCTCAAGGGCCCATTTTAGGCCAACCATGTGTGCTTTTTTGTGATATGTATGAATCAAAGTAGCCATGACTCATAGATGGTAAATCATAGATGTCCACGACTAGTATTGTGTGATCTCTAGTTCATATTTTCGTGGTCTTATATGGCGAGTATACACCGAGCTGTATTGAAATGTGAAGGAGAGGGTTTCGTTGATTCTCTATTTTTAGAACTGGCTTTATGTTTGGTAAAACTAATACAACAACAATAGGTTAAATAGGATTTATAACTTGTAAGGAGAAAACAGGTTGAAGTTCTATTTAATGAAGAAAAATGTTGTATTTAAATGATTCAACATCTAGAACAACATGTCGAAGAAGATTTCACGACATCGTGTTTGAGCCGACAGATTGGATTCTGTTATGTTTTTAACAGAAGTAGAATATTCCTAAGGAGAATCTTTTGCAGAATTGTAACAACTTATTTGTTGTTACTTAGAGCCCAAAGTATGCAGATATGCTAGGGAGATTTTATAGGAGAATTTAAGGCAACTTA
>CM038794.1:123150347-123219542 GCA_021764765.1 Vicia sativa
TATCTTGAGCCGACCTTCTATCTCAAAGCAGAAGTTCTATGACGGATAAACAAATTTGGCTATCCGTGAGGTAAGCCCGTGCCCAAGATTGAAAAGAAATCCCCGCGATTCGTGAAGGGGATTTATGGGTGGATGAGTCCGATCGCTCGTTATCTACAACAATACATGTTACCCGAAGATGAAGAGAAAGCTAAACGAATCAGAAGATTTCGCCCCTGTAGTAGTAAACTGAAACTATACCTACCGGGACGTGCGGAGCTCCCATGCTACGCTAGTGTCGAGGAGGATATGTCAACGGTGATGAAAGAGGTTCATGAGGGAGCTTGTGAAATCATGATGAGGAAGGGTTGAAGCCAATCGGATCTTAAGGGTCGGATATTAATGGCCTACTCTAACAAAAGATTGTCAAGAATACGTGGCTCAAGGCTCAAATGTCAAACGTCGCTCAAAACCCATTCGTGACTCCATCCGAGTTCTTACACCATTTTGGTACCGTGGCCTTTTTATCGCTGGGGTCGACATCCTGGCCGCTCCTCAAAGGGTTCGGATGCTTGAAGTTCTCGATCGAGGCAATGGATTACTTTACTAAGTTGGTGGAAGCAGAGTCGATCCGGATCTCCCGTAGACTGGTTCGGCGTTTTTATTGAGAAGTATCATTTGCGGTTTGATTACCTCGGTCATTGTCTCGGATAACGGGCACAATTCGCAAGTACATTTCAGAGGAATTCTATAAGGCTCTTGAATTCAAAACAAAGTTTATATCCGAAGCATCCATGCGAATGGGCGGTGAAGAGTCGGCCAACAAGGTTAAATTGAATGCAATAAAAAGAAGAAGTCGGATCTCGTCAAGGGGTCAGGCACAAGGTTTTACACGAAGTTTTACATGGCTTACCATACCACAATCCATTCCACAACTCAAGAGACTCCTTTCCGATGGTTTTGAGCCGATGCCATGATTCCGATAGAGGTAGTTTTACCCTCTTGGCGCCGGAAACTTTGAAGAAGAGGCCAATAACTGTGCCTTGAACGAGGAAGTAGACTTGTTGGACGAGATAAGGACGCTCATGTCGTGGAAACTAGAAAAGAAATGAATGACCGATCGCTTCAACTTACTCGTGAAGCAACATGGGTTCAAGGTCTGAGATTTGTACTTAAGAAGGTGACCGATCCCACCAAGAAGGGTAAGATCCCAACCGAGGGACTGCTCGTGGTCTTAAGAATTGCAAAACGAGCCTACAAATTGGAGACTTTAGATTCGGATCGAATTACCAAGGACTGAATGTTGCAAATCTTAAATTTTATTTTAGTTAAGTATGTTTATGTAAAATAATTGGTACTCTTTTCCCTAGGCAAGGGCAGGTTTTTAATGAGGCATCTATAATGAAATCATTGGCAAAGATCCGATCTCGTGGGCAAAAATGGCGACGCATCGCTGAGCTCCTAGGATCGCTCACCACGGAAAGGCTCTGCTTCCATTGGGAATACTCCTTGGTCAACCTCGGCAGAGGCTCTCAACCCTTGGCACGCATCACGAGCTCCTGCCTAGGATCGCTTCCTCGCCACGAAAGACTGTTTCATCGGAATACTCCTGGTCAACCTCGTAAGAGGCTCAACCCTCCGTCAACCTCGAAGAGGCTTTGAACCCTCTCGTCAACCTCGGAAGAGGCTCGAACCTCATGGTCAACCTCAAGAGGCTCAACCCTCCTCGTCAACCCTAAGAGGCTCAACCTCGCGACGCATCGCTAAGCTCGGTCTAGCATCGCCTTTCACCACGGAGAGGCCCTGCTCCTCCTAGGAGCAACCTTCAATGTATAAAATGAAACATCTTAAACCAAGTTTCATCAACGTTTCCTTAACACTCTCTCCGCCTTTAAACCGGATTACCAGATGATATATGAGTTATTTAACAATTGTTATGTTTCTTTCTAAACCACTAGGATTGCCTGTTGCATCCTATGGCTTGGGGGCTCGAATACTACATAAAAGTTCGTAACTAGGCAAAACTTGAAATTAATAGCTAAAACTCGTAGTTAATTAAAGTAGCCCAGTTAGGCTTAATATTCAAAGTACAAGTCAGCATAGTAGGTAAAATTAATACAAAATGCATCCGCCAAAAGGGATGACTAACTATGGAAACAAAAAGAATTCAAGGTTTGGTAGAGTTGGCATCCACCTTAGCGTTTTCTTCGCTAATAGTGGTCTCGCTGTCATCTTCATCAACCTCCACCAGCTTCCCATCTACAATGGTCTTGAAGTAATCAACCTCCGAGATATCTATGTCGGGGTATAAGCAATTGACTTGAGCTTTGGCGCGGTCAAAAGCTAAGTCCCCGGCATCCAGCATACCCATCTGGGATTTCTTCACTGCTTCCTTCAACTCGGAGCATGATTTTTCAGAATCCTGGAACTTGGTGGACATCTGGGCGAGCTCATCTTCCAAGGTCTTTATTCGCTTGTTGCTTTCAATTCTCTTCAAGACTTGTGGATGTTGCCAGACTTTGGAGAGTTTATTTTTGAATACATTGTTGGCGCGGAGAAGGAATTGCTCGTTGTCACCAACCTCTTGACTTCGCTCTAGCTCATTTCTTCTTCTCCACATGATCACCAGATTCAAATGATTTCGGTGAGCACAAAGACACCTCATCGTGTATGAGCTCGCTTGATTGGTGATCCGCTGCAAACCCGATGGGTCAACTTGTTCACGCTGGTAGTTGAGATGATCATATAAAACTTAAGGCCATCAAGTCGGGCACCGTAATCGATTCTGAAGAAGCTCGACTGAGCTATCACCGCTTCTTCAAGAAATTGAGATAGCCCATCACGAGTTGGTCTCGTTCCCATAACGGTCTTGACTTTTTGGGATAGACTGGGCCTGGTTCAGTTTCGGCGGGGCTTTGAGGAGAAGCGTGATGATGTTTGTTTCGGCAGGTCACGGGTGGGGCGTTTCTTCTTCTTCGAACGCAAGACTTCCAACCCGCCAAGTTGGACTTGGTCTCGAGGGACCGCATTACCCATTCGGCAGACTAAGCCGCCATTATCTTCTCTCTGCTCTTTACGGACATATCACCATTTTGTCTCAGAGGAAATAAAATGAGGAAAGGAAGTTAAGTATACAAATAAAGCATAGGAGAATAAAGGTAGTCGAGAAGTTTTACCTAGGAAGCCGGGACTTTCTGGAGAGCAAGTAAATCCTTGACCCGAATCGGCTCGAAGGAGTCCAAGATTTCAAAGAAATGATCTCGGTATCACTCAGTCGGTCGTAATCAAAAGGAGATAGGAGCGGGTCGCAAGTCCAAGATAAAGGGAACTTATGGTGCCCATCGTAACCATAAATAATATAAGGGCACCGAGACCCACATCTTACTCGGATGAAGCGCCTTTGTAGCCTTAAAGTTGGAGGTATAGGCTGAGGAAACTTCTTTTGGGATGCCACCGATGGCAACCTGGGCCTGTCCGTGCTTTTTATCTCGAAAAAAGAGAAGAACAAACCAATGGTAGGGGTTATGGATAGGGCTTGGCAAATTACTCCGAAGGCCCGGATGAAGCCCCAAATTGCTGGGACGGAGTCAGAGGGAGCCAGTTAATAGTACGGAGGATATGGCCTCGAATCTAGAGTGGGAATTGAATGCCAATTCCTCGATCACTCCAAAGATAAAAGTAAAACCATTCCGCCCTCGACTCCCCGAGGATCATCACATGACACTCTCCAGACTACAGATTCCAAAATCACATCATCTTCGTCTCCCAGAGACGAGATACTCCATAGAGAACGAAGTGCGCCGATTTCTTCATCTTGTATCGCTTCGCTTAAAGCCAACACAGCCTCCCTTTGATCAGACGGTTGGTTTCCATTATTAGCTCCAATCAACTCAAGAGTCGTCGTAATCACTTTCGTAGTAAAAACTCAAGACAAACCCTGTCTGTAACTCTTTAGGTCAGTCAATTGGTATCACCTATCTCGCACATGCATTCCTCGAACAGGTTTTTCGCCCTCGTCTCCTAAATGGATTTTTATATCAAGGTCATCGCATTCCCTAATGACGACCATGTTTGGATTGAAACAAAAAATAGTGTAAAGAGAAGAGGATACCTGAGTTGATGATTGACTGATTGGTATGAAGTTGTTTTTGAAGCGTCTGACGGCAAAAATTGCAGTAGGGTTGAGAATATGTAGAGGAGGAATTCGTGGAGGTCAAATAAATGAAATATAATGAGTTGGAGGGAAAGGAGGCGTGAAATCAGGTTTTCCCTATTTATAGGGCAATCATGCAAAAACACAGGTGACCGTTGGACTGGTGTCACGTGGGTCACGTGCTACACTTGTTAAGAAAGTTCAAAAATGTGCACATCTCGCTAAGGGATTAAGGGTTCAATCGCTATTTATTACCATTCAAGGAGCTTAAAACCGAGCGACCAAGGGGGCTTATGATCATGCATAAAATCCTTAGCCGAGATGAATGTCTGAAAGGGAAGAATGTGAAGATCCGGGATAGGTCTCGGCCTTAGGGAGGAGGTCTTTGTCCGACGTGGGTCCCGGGAGGAGATGAAGTCGGCCCAGTTCCGAGGAGTAGTCCGGCAGCTACTCCAGTATGAAGGGTTGAGCAGACGTTATGAAGATAAAGAGTTCCTAGAGTCTTTATGAGACGTTACTAGCAAATGATTACAAGCTGTAACGGCTAGCTCCTTGCCTTCAAGCCATGGTTAATGTGCTGAGGTAGTTACGGAAGGGAGGAAATAGTTTCATGGAAAGAATGATATAAATAGGGCTCCCGCCAGCGGGATAAGCAAGACAATCATAAGCTTGGAGCTTGAGTTACGACACTTGAGCTTCCAAATCCCTAAAAATATCTTTAATAAGGTTTTTCCTGCAAGAACAAATTTATCACTAGGGGCAAAATATTCATTTTGATCAAAATAAATCAAAGTCAGAAGTTGACCATGCGGACTTTTGGTCAACCATCAATTCAAATATCCTATTTTCATATTTCATGATTAAATTCATCATTGAATCAAGATAATTGAAGAAATTAGGGTTAACTTGTTTTTGAAGTTATTTGAAGTTTGAAAAATTTCTCTGTTCACCCTATAGAACTTTGACATGTCATAACTTTCTCAATTTTTATCCAATGGTTGCATACCATACATTTTTGGAAAGCTTGGGAAAAACGCTACAACTTTGTCAATTTGTATAATTTCTCAAAAATGCACCATTTGAGAGATATTTAAGTTTGAAGTTTAATGCACAACACATGTAAAATGGTGGTCATGCTTGCCTTCTTGCCTTCCACGCGCGTAATTTTTTCAAACAGGTGGTGTGCCAAATGTTCAAGTTTATTTCTTCCTCCTCAAGCATCAATTTTGAAAATTAAAGTGTGCATCATGTAGTTCTGCATGAGATATCTTCAACAAGCTTGGAATCATTAATTTTGGCCAAGTATTCATCAAGATATGGATCCATAAAGTTGCTTCCTCGCAACTGGTCACCATGCACGCCATGCACGCTCAGGCCTTGCCTTTCCATGACTTGTTTTTATTAAACTTTGGAAGAAGATATCTCACTCAATACTTCATCATTTACCATGATTCAAAGCTCAGTTTCGAGATCATTGAGAGCACTATCCATGGCCTAAGTTGCAAAGAAAATGCACGAGTCAATTTTAAATGGCTCAAGCTCAAAGTTGGATGATGAGACTTGTGCAATACGATGGTCATTTTTCAGGTAGCTACTTGCCTTGCACGATTTTAGTGCCTCATTCCTTGCCAAAAGAAGCCCAGCATGTGCATCATAGGCATGGTACCACATTCCCTCAAATATTGCCATTTTGGGCAATTTTGTGATTTCTGCAAATTCTCTCATGCTTTTACTATCAAGACAGCTCATCATTTTCACCTTCTACACTTTGATTCCACTGACTATAAGCTTGCCAAAACACACAAAACTTGAGCTAAAAAGCAAGCAAAACCCAAGTTCCATGAAAAAAATCAGAAAAATGCATTTTTGGGCCCAAGCATTTTTAAGCTTCAAAGACCATCATAACCTCACTCTTTGAGCTCTATATAAGCTCACAAGCTCATTATTTCAAACCCTAGTTGCCTACTTCCACCAAATATCAGATCTGAACTTCTCTTCATTTTCTTCGAAGCTTCATTGAAGCTCAAAGGATCAAGAGAAGAGGTTTTCTTATTGTTCAGAGGCACCAATTAAGTTTATTTCTCAACTCAAGAGGTAAGTTTTCAAACTTGAATCTCCATTTTCAATTAATTTTTGTTGAAATAAAGCATGTGTGTGGGTATAATGGCAAAACAATAGGTTTGATGTATATCTTGCTTTTTCTTGTTTGTGAAGCATGTAGTAATATGAAGTTATGAAATTTTGCTTTTGGATGATTTTCATGATTTTCATGGCTTGATTTCTTGATGTGGTTGATCTTTTGAAATCTATGAGTTGCTTGTTGTTCCTTGCCGTGTGATTTTTATTTTGTGCTTCGAATCATGAAAATGATTGAGAAATAAGCAAGATATGATGTTCTGAAGTTGGGTTGTTGGTTTGACTTCAAACGTGAATTAGGGCATATAGAGGTTGACGATGAAGTTAGGTGTCAAGTTCTGATTGGTTGTCTTGTGTAATAATGTATTTTTTATATCATTTTATTTTAATTAACTTGTCCAATATTATTTTGCATCCAAAAATCATCCAAAAATTACAAAACAAATACCCAAGGCTCTCATCAACTTAAAATAGTTTGTGGAATTTTTCTGGATTTTTTGTAAATGTTTTAATTTGTCAAATAAATTCTGAAAATAATTAATTTTGATTTAACTAGTTTTTATTGTTAAATTCTTGAAAAATGTTTTTCGATGATAAAAAAAGTCCAAAAACATTATTCTGAGCCCTTTAATTGGTTTGTGATGAGTCCTTGATTTTTATTTAATTATTTTCTAATTTTGACATAATTAAATAAATTTTGCGATTATATTACATTTCATGCATTTTAGTTATTATTAAAAATATTTTCCTTCGTACATATATTGCGTAAAAATATTTTTAATCATCCTATCCATGTATGTTGCATTTATGAATTTTATTTAATAATTTTGCACTTTGTGCATAATTAAATAATTTCTTGCATTATATTGCATTTCATGCATTTTAATTATTATTAAAAAATATTTTTCTATATACAAAAATTGCATAAACAATATTTTAGGCCATACTATCCGTATAAATCACATTTCTGATTTTTATTTCATATGTGTTTAATTGTTTGATTGATTTTGGAAAATATGTGAATAATTGCTTATTTTTGCAATTTAATTGATTTTAAAAATACTTTTTCAAGTATAAAAAATTCAACAATTTTATTTTGGTCCTTTTTCATGATATATAATTGGTCTCTGACGTTGGATTAATTTTTCTAGTACTTTTGCTTTTGTGAATATTTTTCATGGTTTATTTGATATATTAATCTTTCTAGATTTAATTTTCAATATTTTTATTAATCAAAAATGCCAAAATGGACTTTTCTGACCTTTTGAAGTTCATGTCTTGATGTTTGAATTTTGATTTGAATTTTCTTTGAATGGATCATATTTGTTTGGAATTTTTTATTTAATTTGACCAATTGTGTGGTTTAGGTTGCTTAGGCCTCATATTAGGGTTCATATGCTAACTTCCCTTGACTTTCAAGTCAAATTTTGATTAGATTAGGGTTGTACGATCCCTTAGGATTCTATAACTAATTTAGTTTAGGTTTTAGGATTTGATTTAATATTTTCCCCAACATTGCTAAATTAGGGTTTCTAGTTTGGTCATCCTGTGAACATTGCTTGCTTGTGCATTTTCATTCTCTACTTGAACTTTGCCAATTTGGATTTGTGCTTGTTGTTTCTGACTTGTAATTGTCTTGGGAATTTTTTAATATTTTTATTTTGATTTTACAAGTCTTGTTTCTATTTTTGAACCAAGCATCTCTTCCATAGATGCATTGGTGTTTCTTTTGACTTAGAGGCATATTGGAATGCATTTATGCAACCCATGGGGAATCAATTGCTCTCTCCCTTTCATCCTCATTTATTATTTAGGTATTTTAGTTCATTAGTGAACAATTCACTTCCCCTAAACATACTTTCTTCCTTAATTTTGTTTGATGGTTGCTCATGATCATGGTTTAGGAGGTAGCTTCCATGTACCACCTTTAATACCTTATGTGAAGAAACTTTGTTCATGATTCATTTTGATTTTGATCTTGAAAGTTTTATTTGTTATAATTTGATGCTTCTATGAACCCATTAATGGCATTCCATTGTTACTTCATATTGGTCTCTTCTTTGAAGCTAAATTGGCTACCCTTGTAGTTTTGATTTTCTTTTTCTTTAAATTTTAAATCTTGATCTTATTATCATTGTCCTCTTGAGGTATCTTGATGTTTGTTTCATCCCTATAACATTTAAGAACCTTAATTTTAATGCAATTTGATCATGTATACCTTTATGCATAAGGGACTAAATTTGTACATTGTCATGACACTTTAGCATGTTAGATTAGTAGCATTGCTTAGAGTTCTTTTAAGTTCATGATAGATACTTATAATAGGGATATGCCACTATCATAGGACCTATAGGTATCAAATCTTCTTTCCACGCTTGATTTATATCATCCATCATTGATTTAGACAAGTGTTTTTTCCATCTTTCATGATGATGATTATCAATTAGGTGACTTGTTTTGTGTATTGAAGTATTGTCTTCTATATTTGTTGCTCATGAACCTCATCTTGAGTTAACTTATTATAAAAGTCACACATGTCTTAATTATTCAATTAAAACCATTTTGTTTGATTTTTATCTAATGCTTTGAATTGGACTAGTTTTGAGGTTTTCAAACCCTAGTTTTGTGTTCTCTTAAGTTCAAGCCTTATCTTTTGATTAAGATGTCTTTGGTTGTGTTTTGATTAGCTCTTAAGCTACTGACCATTCATGTGCTAACCCCTTTAGCCTTAACCTCTATTAATAGGTGATTGGTTTATGTTTGTTTTGCCTTTAGAGGCTTGTTTGTGCTTGCATGTGTTAGTTTTGATCTAACTTGTTTAGTTTGGTATGAATTTGTATGTATTTTGTTTTCCTGCTGATTATGTAGTTTAAGCTCTTACTGAATTTTTTATCATCTCTTTACTTTGTTTTGGATGACCATGTTGACTTTTGTAGACTTGTTTAAGTGACTTTGGGTTATTAGTGGTGGTGATACTTGCTATTTGATTTTTTTTTTTTTATACCTTAAGCGGTTACCTTATGTGGCACCGCATGTTTTGCGTCGCACATTTCATCACACATTTTGGGATGCATGTTTATGCTTTCTTATGATAATTTGTTTGTGAATCTTCATGATGATTGTGTATAGGATGTAAATGTTTTATGTCGTTATTTTTGGTTTTGGTGTTATGGCTTCTCTTTGTTGGCGGATGGCATTTGAGTTTTGTTGTAAGTATGTGTTTTTTGAGTTGTACGGTGTTGGATTTGAGTTTTGGATGGTTGTGGTTTTATGATCTGACTATGGTGGCGGCGGCCCTTATGTTACATACACGTACTGTGGCGATTGATGATTTTGCCGGTGATGGTTTCGTGGATTTTTTGGCGTGGCATGTTGTATGTGATTTATTATGTATGGTGCATTTGATATTTATTGATAACTATTAACATTTTATGGTCCATTTCCTTTCATTATGCCTTTTCTTGGTTTTGTTGACTTGTAAATGCGTAGGTTTTGGTTTTGTACTAGTGTTTGTAATTGTATCCTTGTGATGTTTTGTGATTTGATTGTGAATTTTTATATGATTTTTCTAATGTAATCACTCATCTTGACACTATATTTTCATGTTGTGTATATTACTGTACCACCACCACCACGTTTTGTATTTTGTAGAGTTTGTTTGCAAATTTTATGGATTTGTTTACATGATGATGTGTGAATGTGTTTTATGCTAGCTACTGAATGGTGTTGGCGCTTTGTTTTTTATTTTGGTCGGTGTAATTTTGCGGCGAAAGTGGTGAGGAAGTGACCTAGTTTGTGTACTAACTTTGTATGTGGTGTTTTAGTGATGTGCGATTTTTATGGTTTGTATAGCTTTAATTATTATTTTGTGTTTTTACCACCATGTGGCGATGCACTCACTTGTTTTATCTTCTTTTTTTTTTTGCCATTGGTGTGGTGGTTTTGTTTTTGCTTGGCTCAATTTTTGTTGATATAGATTTTTTAGATCGATTGGTTAGTGGCGGCGATTAGGTTGTATCGCATGGCAACAATATAGATAGTGTGTTTTTATTTCATACGGCAAATTTGTATGATTAGGATTAGGATAGAGTTAGTTTTTTATTTATTATTTTTAATATTAAAATTTTGTTTTTTTTTGTCAGGCAAAAATACTAACAATATAAAACTTTTTCAAGTAAAAGATAAAATCAAATCATGTAGTGTTTTAGGATGTTTCGCGTTTTATTATTGACGTTTTAAGTTTTGCTGATGTTGCGTTTTTGCTTTCGGTTATGTTTTCGTTGTTTTTGCTTGGTGTTTTTGTTTTTCGCATGGCGTTTTTGTTGTTTTTCTTGCTGGTGTTTCCGCCATTTGTCGTTTGTTGTTTCATTCCGTTTTCGTTTTAGCATGTTTCATTTTCGTGGAGGTGTGTTTCATTTGTTTTTGCTCCTAAACTAAAAACAAAAACCAACCAAAATATATGAGCCAAATTATGCGCGCTTTTTCTTTGCTGTGGCAAGGGAATACGTAGCATCTGCTGGGGACTTGATCGAACAATCTTTGTTAAAATTTTTCCTCGTGTTTTTTTTTTTTTTTATGGCTCATATAAAATATAGTTAGATTTTTGCAATTAGATAGAAAATAAAAGTAGGTATGGGGTGGCATATTTTTTATTTTGTTTTTATTTTTAAGCGGCATTGTATTTTTGTTTTAGATGACTTGATGGGTTTACTTTTTCGGTGGGATAAAATGTTCGATGGAGATTGATATATATTTTTTTTTGGGTACTAGTTTTCTGGGCTTTTACTTTTTCTCTTTTTCTTTTCTTAAATGTCACAAAACTGTGTAGTGGGATCTAATATCCACTATTGGTTCTTAACTCAATCATATGTATTGAACATACTATCAAAATACCAATCTTCTTTAGCGGGCTCTAAGAGATATATGAGATATGGACTAATATGCATCCTTGGGCAATGGCTGTTTCTTCTTTTTCGGTGTGTATTGATTGATCTTGAATTGAGAATGGGTCTTTGGATATCCATGTAGTTGTAGACTAATGATATGACCAAATGTTTTATATGGTAGCATTTTCGAAGTCGGTGTGTTTTTTTTGAGTGTTCTATATTTTTCTTCCATGATGTTGAGACATTTGTTTCAACATTTTGGTACTGGTTATTATTTATTTCAGTGGTGTCTTTTGTTTATTTCATTATATCCTAGACTATTTTTGCTTTTTGTATATTGTCCAGTATATTTGCTATATTTTGCTTTTGCGATTTTTACAATTTGTTAGATCGGAGTAGTAAGTGACTTTTATCTTTCTTTGAGATGGTATTTGTCCTCCTTTTTTCTTCCTTCAACTGAGCTATTTTTTCTTTTGATTCTCTGGTTTTTATGGATTTCATCATTTCTCCAACCGATGGGGCTGCAATGGTGGCTGAATTTTTGGATGTATTTTTTACTTTTTGAGCTTTTGTGTAGTGTTACTACTATTCCTCTTTTCTTCTCTTGAGATATGTGGGGTTTGTTATGATATGACCAAATAACATGGACACTTTGATTTTGATTTTGATGGATGGTTGGTTTTGCTTGGCAATAATACTCGACTCGATGTCATGTGAGATGTTTTTGACATTTGGTCTTGAGTCATGTTCCATTCTCTTCAGCACTTTTTGAGTTGTTTTCAAAAATACAATGGTATTAGAGTCCTTCTTCAGGTCCGTGTTAAATTTCTTCTTGTATTGGTTTTAAGGCTATACTCTTAGGGTTTTTGTCTAACCTCTCATTGATGCCCAACACAAAATTGGAGAGAACAATTAGTTCATCCACTTTCATTATGTTGATTTCTTGAGCTCTTCAATGTTGTAACCTTTATGTCGAATATCTTTGGGAGAAATCGAGAATCTTTCTTACTTTTTTTCTCGGTATCTTCTCTCCCAAGGCACTACATGCATTAGCAATCTTAAGAACATTCATATGAAATTCTTGAATGATTTCTTATTCCTTCATTCTTAGATTTTCAAACTTAGTGGTGAGTAGTTGAAGTCTTGACATCTTAACTTTGGAGGTGCCTTCATGAGTAGTTATGAGGATTTCCCAAGCATCTTTAGCTACTTCACATGTATTAATCAGTCTGAAAATATTTATGTCCTCTCCATTAAATATAGCATTCAACCTTTGAATTTTTGAGATCTAGTTCATCATCATCCTTTGACTTTCTTCGTGCTTTAGTTCACCAAGAGGTTGATTATCATTTCTAATGATAGGATGAGTCCATCTTTTCAGAAGCTTTCCAAGCCTTGTTGTCCAAGGACTTTATGTATGCTTCCATGTGTGGCTTCGATAAGTCATAGTTAGAACCATCCATAATGGGTGGTCTATTCATAAATATTGCATCCTTATCCATTTTACCAGAAAATATATTCCCTAGATCTCACCCAAAGACAGAGTAGGATGCCTGCTCTAATACCAATTGAAATTCTGGTATCAGATATGAGATGTCGAAGGTAATGTCACGACACTAATATCTTCTATTAGTACAGTTGAACATAAATAATTTAAAGAGTGTAGAAAAAAAATAAAAACATAGAGAGTTGTTAACCCATTTCATCTCTAACCAACCTACGTCTAGGGGCTTCCAAGCCAGGGATGAAGTTCACTATCAGCATTATTAATTCAGAGCAAAACCATCCCTGTTTACACCTCCTCACTTAATCAAACTACCCAATGACCCTTCTACCTAAGATGCCACACTTAGATATGAGAACCTTCGTTCACTCCCTCAGTATCACAAACCGTGACACTCAACAAAACTAAAAATTGAAGACACTCTTCAAAGACACACAATCGCACTCGCTTCAAAGCTTATGGTGATTGAAAACATACAACTCAAAAACGTCCTACTCAAGTAGAAATACTCAAGAGGCTCACAATGAACAATTAACAACCAAAATAATGAACAACCAACAATTAAAAATTATACTTCTAAATTTGGAACAGCCAAACCGCAAAACAAGGTTTGTAGCCCTTAAATAGAGCAACAACAACTAGGGTTGCTTTACTCACAAGTCTTAAGCGCCTCCTGTCTTCTCTCCTTGAAAGCAGGATATTAAATCTCCAAAAATATTTTTGAAGGCGTTCTCAAGCTTCCTTAGTCGAAGCATACAAATAATAAACAAACTTCCTAAAAATTATGCACTTCTGTCAGTTTCACATGTCAGGACATCGACTGTGACATCTGCATCTCCGGTAAAATTCAAGGCATTTTCTGAGCAGAATGTTTTACCAAAATTTCTACGAATCCATAGAACTAAAAACTTCTTTATTGAAGGAGATAAACTCGTTTGAAGTTGGACATTTTTCTTAAAGTGGGTTAAAGAGGACTTACAGGATTAATGGACTTGGAAGAGAAATTTTGGTCAAGATAAGAGTTCATGGGCAGAACATTCATCTTCCTAATATCCATTTACACAAGGTTAGTTCCATTAGATAGAACTTGGGTAGGAATGGTGATTGATTTGCATGATGAATGGGTAGTTGGATGTTTGCCTACAATGTGTCAGCGTTTGGATTTAGTTTGATTCCTTGTTGTTGCAAGCTTGAATTAATTGATAAGAATGTGTTCCTACAATGCTAATTTATACCTTGGGTCTTTATTATATGTTGGGGTTTGATTTAGTATTAATTGAGATGCAAAAAGTGGTGTTAGAAGTCCAAAATTCGTATTATGCACTGTCAAGTTCGCTTGGTGAACATTAGTTCGCATAGCGAATGTCTACAGACTGCCCTAAATTTGTGTTTCACTAAAATGGCCAAAACTTGAGTTCTACAACTCGAAACGGAGCGCGATTGGAAGCATTGGAAAGGTCTTGTAATGCTCCATGTGAAGATGCTTATAAATGATGCATTCGATTCAGTTAAGGAATATGGAAATTGGAACCTAAGTGACATAATGTTGTTAAGTATGAAAGAACTTAGGAAATGAATGTAGGAGTGTAATTTCTTGTATTTACAATTCCCTATGTTGTCATCCCTTATTTATAAATGTTATATAAAGCCTAATGACATGAACCTTGATTAGAATGGTTAGGTGGATTTGGTTTAGAGTGCATTATATATTTTCTGAATTTGTAGTTTTGCTTAGCAAGCTAAGATTCGCGTAGCAAACTCTCGCTACTAGGCTCGTATAACGATAATCTAGTTCTAGAAAAGAGAATTATTCACTGAAGATCGCATAGAGAATCGGGGTTTCGCAGGAGGTTTGCTTAGCGAACCTGTCTTGACAGAATTATGTGATTTTCCCAAAGTGCATAATTGTTCTGGAATTGGGAACGAATTGCCTTAGTATCTAGTTAGTGATATTCTGTGTATGTTTATAGCTATTATAATGCTATGAATGCTCTGTATGATGTTCATGGAGATTGTGATTATTAATACATGTCATTGTTGAATTATGCCATGTGATGAAAAAATTTATGAACCTTATGAATTATGTTCGTTCGGGTTGAATGATTCGGATGTGGTTGCCTTGGAGGCTTGATGTGAATGTGCTTGTGTGCGCTTGAACCAGATTATTGGCAGGGAAAACCTGGGCGGGGCGTCCAGTTTAGGCCAACCATGTGTGCTTTTTTTTGTGATATATGCATGAATCAAAGTAGCCATGACTCATAGATGGTAAATCATAGATGTCCACGACTAGTATTGTGTGATCTCTAGTTCATATTTTGGCGTGTCTTATATGGCGAGTATACACACCTAAGCTACGATTGAAATGTGAAGGAGAGGGTTTCGTTGATTCTCTATTTTTAGAACTGGCTTTATGTTTGGTAAAACTAATACAACAACAATAGGTTAAATAGGATTTATAACTTGTAAGGAGAAAGCAGGTTAAAGTTCTATTTAATGAAGAAACATGTTGTGTTGAAATGTTTCAACATCTGGAACAACATGTTGATGAAGATGTCACGACATCGTGTTTGAGCTGACAGATTGGACTCTGCTATGTTTTTAACAGAAGCAGGATATTCCTAAGGAGAATCTTTTGCAGAATTATAACAACTTATTTATTGTTACTTGGAGCCCAAATTATGGAGATATATTAGGGAGATTTTATGGGAGAATTTGTTGCAGCTTACTTGATGTTATAACTATATGAAGATATTTTAGGAGCATATCTTGGAGTATTTTTAGCAAGCTGTTTTGGAGAATATTGTGGAGCATTCTTAGCAACAGCTTTGTTATGATTTGAAGATCCAAATCTAGTTGGATAATAGGTTATAAATAGAAGCTTTGTAATCTAATTTAAGTACCATCCGAATTTAGTAATGATGTAGTTTTAGGGTTGAGTCTGTAACAACTCTCAAGGAGAGTTGATTTGTAAGTGAATCACTCAGATTGTGGGATGGTCACTGATTTGTACCTCGAAGCCCGTAGGCAAGAGGATTATTTTACTCACTTAGAAGCTGTAAAGCAATGAGTGCAGTTGTGTTCTTGGAGAAAGTTGTGAAGCAACTCCAAGGTGTGTCCTAAGTTAGAAGCAAGAGGCTTTAGGACTTAGTTAGTTGGTAATAGAAGTATGACTTCTACTTTTCTGTGTTTGAAGAGTTGATGGAAATCAGGTTGTAGATGTAGTGGCTGAGATGTTGACTGCTAGATATCATTGCAATGATTGGAAGTGGAATTGGGATATTCCATATCTAGGTAGGACCTGGGTAGAAGGGTCATTGGGTAGGGATTAAGTGAAGGGTGTAAATAGGGAGGTTTAACTCTGAATTAGTATTACTGATAGTGGACTTCTTTCTTGGCTTGGTATGCCCCCAGAAGTAGGTTGGTTTCAACCAAACTGGGTGAACAATTATGTGTGTTCTTTTTGTTTCCTGCATTGTCTTTTACTTCTTGCTATGTATTTTAATGTTAGATCAGATGTCTTGACATACTTATAGGACATCTGAGTCTACTGTTACCAGAAATTCAATTCTGATCAAAGCAGGCATCTTGTCTGTTTCTGGATGAGATCCATGGGGGATACGTTCTGGTTATGTACAAGGGTAAAATATTTGTGTTGGAGTATTGGTTGAACTAGGCTGGTTCATATTATATGGTCGCTTGAAGTAGAGGAAGGACCTGTTGATGTAAGACTGGTGTGGAGGGAAGACAAACCTGACCAGAATAATTGTGCCTTCTTGTTAAAAGAAGAAGATGAAGCTAGAACATAGGAATGAAGATTTCAAAGCCTTCACACGGGAGTGAAGACCGTGGATTAATCACTGTTCACCCAGTACTCAGAACAAGAGAAAAATTATCAAGACCTTTGTTGTGAATCGGATGCCTTGGAAACAAAATATAAACTTGTTGCTTAATGATCAGGAAAAATTTAGGGTAGGAAAAGGAATGAATAAGACAATGAACACAAGGATTGGTTATTATCTGCTATTCTTTCCTTTATTTTAAATCAAGATTACAAGTATACAAGAATAACAAATAACCCTCTCCCCCTAAAATAGGATTTGCAGTATGCAATGATGGGAGACTAGTATGCTATTTATAATAAACCTAACATACTAAACTAATGGGCTTTTATCACAAATACCCATTACAAGCTAAATTAGGGTACATGCTAACTTAACCAATTGGACATGACAAACAGGCCCAATTTGATGTTAACAATCCTAGCATCCTTCGACACTACAAGCTAGAACATACTTCAAATACAGCTTGTAACACTTCGACAACAACATGTGAGCAACCTTCGACTGCATGCTAAACTCTGTCTAACTGTCAAACAAAGATACTACCTTCGACCTAATAAATAGAGTTAGATCCTATATCTCACAAATCTTGCCTTGGAACAAACTCTATTATCAAAGAACGAACTACTTTTCTTTATGCAGCTTTATCAACTGCATACAGTGGAAAAACTTGCAACTAGGCAATGTCTTGGTGATCATGTCAACAACATTATGATCTGCCAAAACCTTCAGCACTTGTATTTCTACTCGCTCGATTACCCCTCTGACGAAATGCAACATCACATCAATGTGCTTGGTTCGCTCATGATAAGCTGAATTCTTCGATAGGTGTATTGCACTTTGACTATCACATTTAACAGTGATAACTTCACCTTGAATTTTTCAGCTCCTTGGCAAAACCTTCAAGCCACAATGCTTCTTTCACAACTTCAGTTAAAGCAATGTACTCCACTTCAGTGATTGATAATGAAACAACCTTATGAAGTGTTGCTTTCCAACTAATTGCTTTACCAAACATGGTGAAAACATATACAGAAATAGATTAGCATATGGGATGTTATTCATATAAGTTCTTTCGACCTCAGTACTGAGACACTGATCAATACTCAACTTGAATTGAGGGTTTGTTGGAGTCACAACAGACTTCGAATTCAACATACCAAACATTTCGAGAATCTTCCATAAATATGCCTCTTGAGATAAGCATAATTTCAACTGCTTTCTATCTCTTCCAATGTCAATCCCAAGAATCCTGGAAGTTGCTCCCAGATCTTTCATTTCGAACTCCTTATTGAGTTCAGACTTTACCCTCATTACCTCTTCGACATTGTTACTTTCTATGAGAATATCATTAACATAAAGCAACAAAATAACAAATGAATTACCAGGACGCAATTTGAAGTAAACACAGTGGTCGAACTGATTTCTAACGAAACTTATGCGTGCCTTTAATTTGTCGAATCTCCTATTCCACTATCGAGGAGATTGTTTCAGTCCATATAAAGATCTATTCAACTTACACACATAATCTTCCTTTCCCTTTTCGACATACCCTTCAGGTTGCCTCATCAGGATTGTTTCATCTAGATCACCATACAAGAACGCATTCTTCACATCCATTTGTTCCAGTTCAATATCGAACTGTGCCACCATGGCAAGCAACACTCGAATGGACCTATGATTCACAATAGTAGAAAACACATCATTAAATTCTACACCTTATTTCTAAGTGAAACCCCTTGCAACCAACCTTGCCTTGTATCTTTTCGACGCCACTCTTTCGATTTCTTCCTTAACTTTGAAAATCCATTTACAACTGACTAACCTGGCTCCATCAAGTTTCATGATCAATTCCCAAGTGTTATTATCATGAAGAGACTTCATCTCATCATCCATGGCCTTCAGCCATTCAGTCTTATTTCGAATCCTCATAACTTCCTTATGGTCTCTTGGTTTTTCATCTAGAACCTCACATTTAGAGATTAAGGCATAAGCTATAAGATTTGCATACCCAAATCTTTGATGTGGCTCAATGACTCTTAGTATCATATCACTTGCCAATATATAGTCATTGGCAGTTTCCTCAACTTCGTCAGCATCCTCTTCTTCTTCGAATTTATCTGGGATATGCAATTCAGCATCAACATGCTCCACCTCAACAGGAATCTCTACCTGTTCCAGCTCCTTGTCAGATACTTCTGCACTTCGACCAACATCATCTTTTTTCTTGAAAGCCATTTCAGCTTCATTGAAAACAATATCTCGAATGGTGATAATTCTTCTGTAACCTGACTCTAGGCCCCATAGCCTATAAGATTTGACTTCTTAAGGGTATCTCATGAACATGCATTTAAAAGCTCTAGGTTCAACCTTGTCTTGCCTAATGTGAGCATAGGCTACGTAGCCAAATACTCTCATTTTGTCGAGATTTGGTGGATGTCCTGACCAAACTTCTTCAGGTGTGTTCATATCCAACGCAATCGAAGGGCATCTGTGTATCATATATGTTGTTGTCAAAACAGCCTCAGCCCAAAACACCTTCTTTAACCCAAAACTAGTCAACATTCATCTAAATCTCTCCAAGATGGTTCGATTAAACCTTTCAGCCAAACCATTTTGTTGTGGAGTACCTGTAGTAGTTATGTGCCTTGCAATACCAGAGGCATCACAAAAAATGTTGAATGCCTCATTGCAAAATTCAAGACAATTGTGTGTTCTCAACCTCTTGACCTTTCTGCCAGTTTGATTTTCGACCAAAGTCTTCCAACCATTGAAATTCTCAAAATTTTCATCCTTAGTCTTCTGAATGAATACCCATAACTTTCTAGAATATTCATCTACTATGGATAGAAAATATCGTGATCCTGAATGTGATGGACACCTTGCAGGCCCCCAAAGATTAACATGGATGTAATAAAGGGATCCATGTGCCAAGTGCACCCAGAATCCATAATCCACTCCTTCGATGGGTTTCTGCTCGAAACCACAAGAACATCAGATGAGTCAAAATCATCTTGAATAATATTTGAATTACCATTATCCTTTCCTCCATGATCTTTCAGGCGTTCAGGGCACACTTTTCTTGTGTGACCCTCATTCTTACAATGATAGCATCGAATACCAAATGTTTCACCACTGTAAAACTTTAGCTGACTTTTACTTTTCTTCTTGTCGAACGTACTATCCTTTCGCAAGAATTTTCCTTTAACGACCAAACCTTCACCAACCGTCGAAGGTTTATGCTCCTTTCATTCTTTCAATTCCTTCAAACACAAGGCTTATTGAACTTCTTCAAAGGTCAGGGACTTCCTTCCATACAAGAGAGTTTCTTTGAAGTGAGCATGTGATTTGGGCAACGCGCACAACTGCAACAGTGCTTGATCTTCATTATTGATCTTCACATTAATATTTTCAAGATCAAGAATCAGCTTGTTGAACATATCCAACTGCTCAGCCAACATTGTGTATTCAATCATCTTGAATGAATACAAAGCTTGCTTCAGGTAGAGTCGATTCACCAATGATTTGGTCATGTACAAACTTTTAAGTTTCACCTATAACTCTACCGTCGTCGTCTCCTTTGATACCCGTCGAAGAACCTTATCACTAAGGCTCAACAAAATTGCATTGTGGACCTTCTCTATCATCGTCGTCTTCTCATCTACAATTAACACAATGTTCATGGCTGCTTCTCCCTTCAACGCTTCCAAACAACCCTGCTGAACCAGTAGGGATTTCATCTTCAAGCGCCACAAATCGAAATCGTTCACTCTGGTGAACTTTTCAATCTCATACTTTTTTGAAGGCATCTTCTCCATGCTCACTGCACCAATTTGTTGTGAATCAGATACCTTGGAAACAAAATATAAAATTGTTGCTTAATGATCAAGAAACAATTATGGTAGGAAAAGGAATGAAGAACACAATGATCACAAGGATTGGTTATTAACTACTATTCTTTCCTTTATCTTAAATAAATATTACAAGTATACAAGAATAACAAATAACCCTCTCACCCTAAAATAGGATTTGCAGTATGCAATGATGAAAGACTAGTATGCTATTTATAATACACCTAACATACTAAACTAATGGGCTTTTATCATAAATACCCATTACAAGCTAACATAGGGTACAAGCTAACTTAACCAATCGTACATAACAAACAGGCCCAATTTGATGCTAATAATCCTAGCATCCTTCGAAACTACAAGCTAGAAGATACTTTGAATACAGCTTGTAACACTTCGACAACAGCATGTGAGTAACCTTCGACTACATGCTAAAATTTTCGAACCGTCGAACCAAGTTACTACCTTCGACCTAATAGAGTTTGATCCAATATCTCACAACCTTCATGCGGGAGTGAAGATATTGATAAGGTAACTCTTATAATTTTTCTGGTGAACCATCATTCTAGTTATGGTATTGGTGTTTGTCCAGTCTACAGCTTGATGAGAAGCTGCTATGTTCAGGATTGATTTATTTTAAATCCTAGGATTCCTTGTGTATGCTTGAAATGTGGTACAAGCATTGGTTGTGTTGTTGAGGTGTCTATATATTCTGCTGCATGATTCCTGATGTTACCTTGAAGTATGGAAAGATACTAGGGTTGTATTCCTCAACAAAATTGTCTTTGGATGCTTCCAACGATATTAAAGGTGTCAAAAACACTTGAGTCTTTCCTCAAGTCCACTCATAAAGGCATTCTCTAATAAAGTCTATGAGAGTCAATTGATCAGTGACCCTCACGTACATCCAAGTATTATGAAGACCTTGAAGATTATCAAGGATGGTTTGTTCGAAGAAGATGAAATTGATGTTTTATGGGATGTTAGAACATCATATCAATAGGTATGCAGCTACCAGTTGAAGAATAGGTGTTTTGGGTGCTAAACAAAAGGTTGTTTTGTTTGGAACCTACTCATGATCTGGAAGAGTAGACATCTGAATTATGATAGGTTGATATGGATACGATCAACCGTTTATCCACTCCATATGTCAGCGTATGGATGTATAGATTTCAAGCTCTATAAAGGTTGACTACTCCAAAACCTTTATGTATATGAGTGAGAAAATTTCTGGAAAGAGCTTTCAATCAAAGGAACCAGAATTAAGGAGGTTTGTGACTATATAACAGATTTCATGTGAAATGGAGTATTGTAATCCAATCATAGTGTGTTATGTTGTAAATAATTTATCTTTTGATAAATAATATTGTCTTGAAGGAGCTAAGGAGACAAGCTTCATAAATTTGTATATGTATTATGCTCAAATAAGTTGGTTCTAGAAACCTAGCAGAGGGAATCTCCTCTGTAGGTACAGACATTGGCATCCATCATCTCAAAATCAGATTGAAGATCTGAAGAAATTCCTATTGAGATGTTGTCTATGTTATCCCTTGGCTATATTGGAAATCTGATCCTGAAGCATTGATCAACTGATGTCAATTGTGCTTTCTATGTCCCCCCTTAAGTGTTGTATGAGTTATTATGGATGTTCTCCTAGAACCATATTAAAATGGGTGATGTTGTATCAGATGTTGAAACATCATCTCAAATGTGTGCTCTTATCTGAAGTGAAGTTGAAATTCAATCCATTGACTTAATCTAAGACGTTTTGGTTATCATGCTTGATGTATAGTGAAGATTCAACATGTGTATTTGGACCTGTCAGTTTACCTAGTGTGAGTAGTTAATTTTATCTGACTAACTAATGAGTACTCTGATGGGAGACTAAGTTCTTATTAAGGCATTACTTGAATACATGATTCAAATACTCTGTCGGGAGCTGAGTAACTGTCTAATGTATTCATGTAATCTTTGAAAGCTAAATTTGATAAGGAATGTATTAATCATCACAAGTGCATGGAGAGATAGGCCTTTAATGAAGACACGGATACAAAAAACAACAAATATCTTGATGGGAGCTGGATATAGTTGTCAAATGTGTACAAGTCTACAATGAGAATTCCATGTATCAGTATGGATGTGAAGATGGACCAATGTTGAGAAACAACAAATAGGATCAAATCTATCTTATGAAGACGTATCTCTAGTCATACGCAAATTATAATTTCTTCTACTGCAAGTAACAGAGAGTGGTAATCTATACCTTGTATAGCAAGAAAATTAAGGATTCTTTCTTTGGAACATGTGGCAAATTCCAAATAAAGAATGCTTCCAGTAATATGAGGACCAAAATCAAATTGTGTCCTTAGTATATGTGAGTCAGAGAAGTGAAGGGCTCAACAGAGTTGTCCAAGAAGGTGATGATATTTAAGATGACCAAGCTTTTGAAGGATGAGATAAGAGCATATAAAAGTCAAGCTTCTATTAGGGGGAGAAATTATTCTTTAGTAGATAAGAAGGGGAGTGTATACTGCTATGAATTGAAGTGTCTTGGAGATAAAAGTCTAATTGATATTGGAGAAATTTGTAATCTGAGAACTAAGGCAGATAGGTTTTATAGTATTGATGTGGATGTCCGAATGATATCGAACAAGAAGTCAGGACATATCTCAAGACATGTTTTATCCTTAAAGACCAGCAGGGATAATTCTTAAACTCTTCATCTAAGACGTGTACTGATAGTGTGTATCACGTGTTCTGACTTGGTGCATATTTTGGAAACTGTCAGTTTCAGAATAAACAAGTTGTATTAAAGGAATTTATTGCTTTCAGACGGTGCAAAAATTCACCTGATGCAGTTTTTGTTGAAGTAACATTTCTTGACCAAGACAATTGTTACAGTCTAGGTATGGTATTTTAGTTGCTCGGGTATTTAGAGTGTCTTTTGTTTCTTTTTCTTTCCTTTACTTTGTGTGTGTCTTTGTTTTTTGTGTTCTCATGTTCTTTGTTTAGATACGAGTAAGTTTAGACTCTGTGAAGGTTATGATTGTCAACTTGTGGAAAACATATGGAAAAGGGTAGTGTTCAGACGTTGTTAAGTCTGAGGTCAATCTTTGTAGTTGTTTTTGCAAAGATGTTGAATAGGATGTCTTATTCAGAGTCTGTTAGTTCATGCATTTTTTGCAAGTAGTTTTGTTCAGTGTCTTGTTTTTGAGTTATGAACACAAATTGTGTCTTGTGTTCTGAGTTATCCAATATAATGTTCTAACTCTCTATGTTTGTAAATGGATAGTTCAAGTGTTTGTTTCTGTTAGTGAGATTCCTCTTGTGCTCTAAAAGAGGATGTTGTGTCAATCTGTGTTGTAGCATAGTTCTCAGTTTGAGGGGGAGTATTTAATATCTTCTTCCTCATGTGCATCATGGCCTAAACTTATCTCCTTCTTTGTGAAGATGGTGCCTATGATGTTATGTTTCCTGTGCTATAGTGAGTTCTACTTCAACAAGCCTTTGTCATATTATGGCTAAAAAGGGGGAGAAGTGGTTATGTTATCTTATCTCGAAGAGCAACTTTTAAGGGGGAGAAACCTTGTGTGATCTGTGGGATTCTTAAAAGAGAGAGAATATTGGAGTTGGATTTTCCAGAAAGATGTCCTAGTATGATGTTTCAACATCATAAAAGAAGACTGTTACTTGTAAAGTTTGAAATATCATAAATAGTGACTACTGAAGACTTCTAAGTTGTTGCTGATGGATTAAATTGTTTAAACCCTTGTATATTTTATTATGCTTCTGTAATACAAAGGTTATGTAAATTAGTTTTATCCAAAATACGCCAAAGGGGGAGATTGTTGATTCTCTATTTTTAGGATTGGCTTTATGTTTGGTAAAACTAATACAACAACAATAGGTTAAATAGGATTTATAACTTGTAAGGAGAAAGCAGGTTAAAGTTCTATTTAATGAAGAAACATGTTGTGTTGAAATGTTTCAACATCTGGAACAACATGTTGAAGAAGATGTCACGACATCGTGTTTGAGCTGACAGATTGGACTCTGCTATGTTTTTAACAGAAGCAGGATATTCCTAAGGAGAATCTTTTGCAGAATTATAACAACTTATTTATTGTTACTTGGAGCCCAAATTATGGAGATATATTAGGGAGATTTTATGGGAGAATTTGTTGCAGCTTACTTGATGTTATAACTATATGAAGATATTTTAGGAGCATATCTTGGAGTATTTTTAGCAAGCTGTTTTGGAGAATATTGTGGAGCATTCTTAGCAACAGCTTTGTTATGATTTGAAGATCCAAATCTAGTTGGATAATAGGTTATAAATAGAAGCTTTGTAATCTAATTTAAGTACCATCCGAATTTAGTAATGATGTAGTTTTAGGGTTGAGTCTGTAACAACTCTCAAGGAGAGTTGATTTGTAAGTGAATCACTCAGATTGTGGGATGGTCACTGATTTGTACCTCGAAGCCCGTAGGCAAGAGGATTATTTTACTCACTCAGAAGCTGTGAAGCAATGAGTGCAGTTGTGTTCTTGGAGGAAGTTGTGAAGCAACTCTAAGGTGTGTCCTAAGTTAGAAGAAAGAGGCTTTAGGACTTAGTTAGTTTGTGATAGAAGTATGACTTCTATTTTTCAGTGTTTAAAGAGTTGATGGAAATCAATTTGTTGATGCAGTGGCTGAGATGTTGATTGCTAGACATCATTGCGATGATTGGAAGTGGAATGGGGGACATTCCATATCTAGGGAGGACCTAGGTAGAAGGGTCATTGGGTAGGGATTAAGTGAAGGGTGTAAACGGGGAGGGTTAACTTTGAATTAGAACTACTAATAGTGGACTTCATTCTTGGCTTGGTATGCCCCTAGATGTAGGTTGGTTTGAACCGAACTAAGTGAACAATTTTGTGTGTTCTTTTTGTTTCATGCATTGTCTTTTACTTCTGTCTTGTTGTGTATTTTAATGTCAGATCAGATGTCTCGATATCCTTATAGGACATCTGAGTCTGTTATCACCAGAATTTCAGGTTTTATAGGGATTTTCCCCACCCAGGTTACACATTGGCGTGCTTGGTATGGTGAATGACTATGATGCCACGTAGGTAATATCACTTCAAACTCACCTCTAATGGTGCCACATAGGCAATACCATTAGGCTTTCTCCCGGTGGGCTCGTGCGGTTAAGAAGACGTGTTTTTGCACTAAGGTACTCACTTGTGTAGTGATGATGGATACCATGGCGATGTGCGGGAAGGGGTCTTATAGGGCGTTTCCCCACCTAGGTTACACATTGGTGTGTTTGGTATGGTAGGGTTGTGGCGTCATATAGACAATGTCACTTCGTTAACTCGTCACGAATGATATTCCACATAGGATACATCTGGTCCATCGTGCAGTGTGCGTGTGCAAGCCCCTTGACGCGATGCATTTGGTTACTCACCGAGGGTGTGATGTGTGGTCTATGTAGCAGGCAGAGAACTTACTTCTAGATTCCTCGTACATGGTTACAGGTATGCATATTTGTATGTGGCCTCGGGCCAGTTGTGTTTACTTGTTGAGTCAATGGATAGTTATGGCACTTCCAATGGTGGTTTACCCTTGTTGTGTACTTGCACCCAACCGTGAGATAAAACCCGGATTCTCGGTGTATCCGTTTTGAATCATGCACCCTGTAGCACCAAGTGAACCCTTAAGATAGGGGAAATCACTGAGATTTAGTAATCTCACCCCAATCCTCTTATTATTTTTTAGGAACAGATTATAGGTGGTAGAATAGCTAGATGATCAGTTCAATGACTGCAGATGAGCAGAAGGCAGAAAGTCCTTGTAGACGTTATATCCCGTTGTGCGATGATGAAGACAAACTTATTGGGATACGTTCTAATTAAGAGTTGTGTTGTATTGATTTTAATTTTTTGTCTTTTCATCTAGTTTGTATGTTTCTTGTACCATAATTAACATCACTGCATATTATTCTAGAGATATATGTACGGAGTGTTATAGTTGGTATATCTAAAATCTCATTTTTAGTTCCTATTAAAAAATACTTTTAAATTTCTATAAAAAAAATTATTCGTGCAATTTTAGTCTATATTATTTTTTAAATTTTGAAATTTTTTGAATAATTATTTTCACAAGTGTTTAAAATATTATAAAATATTTATATATCAAATTTTAAAATTTTTTAAAATAAGAAGAATTAAAAATAATTTTTTTTAAATTTCAAAAGATATTGATTTAAGTAATGAAAATCTCAATTTAGAAATCATATTTTGAGAAATTTTTTATAATGTATTAAATATATCTGCAAAATGATTATTTAAAAATACACATCAATTTAACATCAGAGACTAAAATTACGTGCATAATAATTTTGTAAGGACAAAAATTATATATATTTTTTAGTAAAATCTAAAAATAAAATTTAAAATATTTATAGAGATAAAAAATATATTTAATTTTTTTCTTCTTTTTCTGATATATTAAGTGTCTAAAGCTACGATAGAGTTTGAAATAAAAAAAAAAGCGAGTGGCAAAATTAATCTAAATAAATAAATCAAATATACCTATTATATAGGACTACGAGACCGACCAAGATGGCATGCTACAGTTAGGGGTGTTCATTGGATCGAATAATTTTTCAGTTCGGGCAAGAACCGAACCAAATAAATGAAATTCAATGACAATTGGTTCGGGCATTAGATTTTCAAATCTACCCGTAAACCCAACCCAAAACAATTATAATTAATTATCATAAAAATTACGGCCAATCATTCAAGTTCAACAAGAAAAAATTGAAATGTCGTATGTCGGCAAGTTATTATATTTTAATTTGTTATTAAAAAATTATTAGTGTATTGTGGTAATTGAGCATAAAGCTATGCCACACATTTATTATCCTACTAAATCAAGTGACTAATTATATATTCAAAAGTCTTGATGATATATATTTTTCTTGTTAGTTATTTTAGAATCTATTACGAAAAAAATGCTAGTCTAATATTTATGATTAAAAACTAATAAAACTATACATTTTTTATATTATTATGAAAAACTGATTTCCGTAAATAAGTTATTTTTTTTATAAATATTTTTGTATTTTTATCTATCCGATCCATCCAATCCAAACTAACCTGTTGTTTCTCGGTTTGAATATTAGATTCTTGCAAAAAATTTCAAATTTAATCTAAAGCAATCCATATAATTTTAATCGATTTGAATATTGAATTCTCTCCAAATTGAATCAAACTAGTCCGCACCCCTTACTATGGGGCTTGATATAAAAGAATGTTTTTTTCTCTAAGAAAAACACAAATGGGTGTTGTGACTAATAACCGAAATTTAAAAGAGATGAATGAGGTATGACCACTTTAAGTTTTAGTTTTAGAAAAAATAGCAATCAAATTTTCTGAGTATAATTTTTTATTTTTCTTTTTATAAATGATTTAATCATCCTATTGAGTATTTGTTCTAGACTTAAGATTTTATTTAATTTATTTTCAATTATTACAATACAAAGCAAAAAATAATATTTGATAGGGCTTTTGGCTGCTTGCATTTGGGATTTTGAGATATGATAAGTAACTTAAATTTTAAAATGCTTACAAAAATATTGGGGCATCAAAGTCTTACTATATTTCATAAACAATATTAATAGAGGGATAATTCAAACACGAGAAAGAGTAGTTCGGGATAATTAAGGAATTATCAAGAGTCACCGAACAATTTTTTTATAAGGAACCAAGAAAAACAATAGTAGCAGCATAATTCAAACCTGCGAAAGAGTTTTTATATGTGAGCATAATTAAAAGAAAAATAGTATTATTTGAACATTCTAATATTGAACAATATACGTGACATCATATATTAATGTCTCTATCTTTCTTCTATCTTTTTTATTTTATACACTTACATGAATTTTAATAATACATTACAACATTTAAATTTAAAATTTATAGTAAACATTCTTTTAACACCTAAATTTAGATGTCAAAATATCATTTTTCTTAAAAGAAATATTAAAGAGTCCATCAACATTATTTTAAGGAATCAATCACCATTTTTTAAGGAACCATTTGAGCAGGCATAAATAGACCGCCAAAGAATATAACAAGCCCATAAAAGAGAGTCAATCTACAATACTCACTTTTACGGAAGTTTTTACTTCAGTTAGAAAAGAGATTTTATTTTGGTTGAGGTGATGAGCTAACTTAGAGTATATTTGGATGAATCATTTTAGCGAGGGAAAGCAATTTTGTGAGTGAATTTAATAATTAATTAAAATTTATTGTTTGGATAAAAATATTGAAGATTTTTTAAAATAATTTAAATTTTATAAAGTATTTTATTCAAGCCAAATTTAAAGAATTTCAAATGACACCAAAAAGTAAAGAATATGTGATTGCTCTATAATTTTAAAGTTAAATTACTTATTAACAATTTTTTAAATTTTGTAAAATGGTCCGTTTATTTTGAAAATGAAACAATTCAAATATTCAATCCAATCAATGAATTTTAAAAATGAAGGGAATTCAAATGAAGCATTTGAATTCCATGAAATTTCAAAATTCTTTAAAATTCAAATTGATTCATCCAAACACACTCTTAGGGAGGGTGTTATGAAAAGTGTGTTATATTTTAAATCAAGTTCAAAGTCCAACAAAAAAATTAGAAAGCGATTTATAGTCCCTTAATGTTATATTTAGATAAATTATTCTATGTAGAAAAATTGTTGACCATGTAAAATAATATGCTACGCAATTTAAAAATTTCATCTGAAAATGCATCATCAACGTCAATATCTTTCTCCCACAAAACTCTTAATTAATCTTCCATCAACATATTTAGATAAATATCTATGTTGTTTTATAGTTGTTTTAGACCCAAAATTTGTCTAACATCGGATGTTTGGACAACATCTACTAGTGAGGGTTATATATGTTTGACTACTCATTTTATTGATGAAAATTGGAAGTTAGTTAGTTAGTTATCTTCTTAAGTTTCTTCGAATGAAGCCCCTTGCACATGTATTGCAATGGAAGCTACTTTATTTGATTGCTTAAAGCAATGGGAATAGATAAGAAAATATTTACTATTACGTTGTATAACGCCTCTGCCAACGATAACATGCAAGACCATTTGAAAAGCATCTTCGAGTGCAAGGTAATTTGATGTGTGGTGGTGAATTTTTTCATATACGATGTTGGCCCATATACTCAACTTAATTGTCCAAGAGGGTTTAAAAATTGCTAGTGATTCCCTCCATAAAATTAGAGAGAGTGTCAAATATATTAAAGGATCTGATGGAAGGATGCTTAAGTTTAAAGATTGTGTCGAGGATGTAGGATAAATGTTTGTGGTGGTTTAAGATTTGATGTATCAACCAGATGGAATAGCACTTATTTGATGCTTGAAAATGCCTTGCAATATAGAAAGGCTTTTCAATTTTACAAGGTGGCAGATCGAAGCTATAAATATTTTCTATGTGATGAGGAATGGGATAGGGGAGAAAGGATTTGTGAGTTTTTAGAGCCATTTTATGATATCAGTAATTTGATTTCTGGTTCAACTTATCCAACTACAAATCTGTATTTCATGCAAGTGTGGAAATTACAATGTATTTTAGAGAAACATCAAAAAAGTATTTAGAAGGTGATAAGGGATATGTCTGATAAGATGAAAGCGAAATTTGATAAATATTGGAAAAATTATAGTATTGTTTTAGCATTTGGAGCAATTCTTGATTCACGTTTGAAGAAAAACTTTTTAAAGTTTTGCTACACTACGCTTGATTCCTCAACCTCTGAAGCGAAGCTTGATAATATGGTGGATAAATTCAAAGAGCTTTATGCAGAGTATGTGAATTATTCTACCAGTCAAAATGTTTCTCTTTCTCAATCATCTTTTGAGCTCAACTCATTGGCTAAGTTACCTAGAGAGGGGAAAGCAAAAAAATAAAAGATTATACGTGTAGGTTTTTTTATATTTCATTGCAACTCTTCTTATTTTTATATTTACTTGTTTGAAAACAATAGGTTGTTTTTATATTAATTGTTAGATAAGATATTATCATGTGTTTGGAGTATTTGTTTGGGAATGTTGGGTGAAGAGACAACTATGGTTGTTATTTTCTTCAATTTCGAATGTCGAGTGTTAGAAGCATTGACATATGAATCGTCTGATTCAAAGCAAAATATTGTTGCTTGTATTTGAAGAAAGAATATAAAGTCCTACTCAAATATATAATGGTGAATGTTTATTGTATGATTGTTTCAATTGTTTATTTTTGGAAACATATGTTTTAAAGGGTATTTTTTCAATATTGAGATGCATAATATTGTTGCTTGTATTTGAAGAAAAAATATAGTCATATATATTTGTTGCATATATATATATATATATATATATATATATATATATATATATATATATTGATTTTTAAAAGTTATCATCATAAGTTATTTTTGAAATTGTTTTTTTTAAATTGATATTTTTTTTACTTTTAAAAAAAAATATTTAAATTATTATTTTTTATTTTTCAAAATTAAGTTTTTAATTGTTTGTTTGGGGCCTTATAGCCCTCTTTTTAATTTTGGGGCCTTTTAACTTAGGGGCCTATTTATTTGAGGGCTTATTATTATTGAACATTTTAAACCCATTTATTATAAGGGCTAGGGCCCAAATTAATTGGCCCCTTAAATTGACGGCTCGACATAGATCATAGAGGCAATCTTTCTTCTATTTATGTTTCTAGCTAGAAATTTTTTTAAAGGTGTGATCATATTCTTTTAAAATGTTATCATTACTAGTAGAATTTTCTGATACAAATTCTTTCTGAGCATTTTGTAATTCCTTTTAATGAGATAATTTTCATTTTTTAATTTAAAGATTATCTCTTTTTGCTCAGAGTTTTTGTTTTCAATTCCCTAGTTTCTTCAAATTTAGATACAGAACTATGTTTCAATTTTTTGTATCTCTTTTGAAGATTATGATATTTCTCCAGAATTTCTGACAAACTTTCTTCTTATTGAGAATTAGTAAGATGAGAGAATACCTCTTTAGTGTCTGAATCTGATTCTGATGAATCCGTGTCTTCTGACATCTTAGCCATTAAGGCTATATTAGCACGTTCATCTTCTAAGTCAAATTCTGCTTCAGAATATTCTGAGTCATCCCACGTTGCCATGAAACTTTTATTCTTTTCTTTGTCAAATCTTCTTTTTGGCTTTTCTTTATGAAGTTTAGGACAATCGCTTTTGAAGTGAGTAGGTTCCTTGAATTTGTAAAAAACAACTTCTTTGTTTGTTGTCCTTTTGTAACCAGAAGATGTTACAGAGAAGTTGCTCGATCTTCTGGGATTTCTGAATTTCTTTTGTTTGTTCTTCCAGAGTTGTTGGACCCTTCAAGAGAGAAGGGATAGTTCGTCTTATTCTAATGAGGATCCTCCAGAACTTTCTTCTTCAGCCTGGAAATCTTTAGTTTCATATTTTTTATTAGATTTAAGAGCGAGTGACTTACCCTACTTTTGTGGATCATCTTCTTCTAGTTCTATCTCATGACCTCCCAATGAGATGATAAGTTCTTCTAGCGATATTTTGTTCAGATCTTTGGAAAGCTTTAAGGCAGTTACCATGGGTCTCCATTTCTTAGGTAAGCTTCTGATGATTTTCTTTACATGATCTGTTGTTGAGTACCCTTTGTCCAAATATTTTAGACTAGCTACTAGGTTTAAAACCTTGAGAACATTTCTTCAATTGTTTCTTCTTCCTCCATCTTGAATGCTCTGTACTTCTGGGTGAGTGTCAGAGCTTTTGTCTCTTTGACTTGTAAGTTACCTTCATGCGTCATTCTTAGAGAATCAAAAACATAATTGGTTGTGTCCCTATTTGTGATCTTCTCATACTCTGTGTATGATTTAGCACTTAAGAGAATTGTTCTGGCCTTGTGAGGATTTTTGAATTCTTTCTTCTGTTAACCTATCATTTTATTTTTCTAAATCATCTAACTGCTTGCGTCAGCTGGATGAGTGTATCCATCAGTCACCATGTCCTAGAGATCAGCGTCATGAGCCAGAAAGAAACTTTCAATTTTTCCATTCCATTAATCAAAATTTTCTTCATCAAACATTGGGGGTCTACCACTAATTTTGTCCTTATCATCATAGTTGTCGTTGTTATTCTGAACTGGTTCCACCATAGTGTTTTTCTAACTGGATCTTTTTCTGACACGGTTAAGTCTTAGCACCTAGAACCAGGTGCTCTGATGCCAATTAAAGGGTAGAAAACACAAGAAAGGGGTTTGAATTGGGGTTTTTGAATTTAAAATCAATTTGACACGATTATTTTAATCTTGGTTCGTATGAACTCAAACTACTCTAGTCCACCCGCCAAGGTGATTTAGCCTCTCTCAACGAGGTCTTAATCCACTAATCAAATTTTTGATTACAAATCACAAGTACAAGTGTCTATGTCTTCTTGACATTAACCACAACTTGGTTATCAAAGAAATACAATGATTTAAATAATATTGTGTAAGAGATTTGCTTCTAAAAAGTTGTATCACAACTGTGATGTTTTTACACAAAACTTAAGCACAAGACTATTGAAGAAAATTTTATAAAAAAAATAAAATGAAGCTTTGGGATTTTTCTCTTTGTGGTCTGTGCGAGTGTACGTGAATGTTGTAACATTGATCATTCTTTGATACTTCTTTAAATAGCCAAGATAATTTGATCTGTTGGAGACATGAGAACTTGATTATGGAATATTTGATAAATGAGTTAAATGAGCTTTCCACAAATACAGATCTTGTCTGTAGCTAGCCGTGACTCCTTTGATTTCCATATATAAAAAAAATAAAACATCAGAATCAATGAAGATCAGAAGTTGAAGAGAAGCCTAAAGCAGAAGAGAGTTATCAAAGATTATAGTATGCAGCTTGGTGCTTTCAGAAGTTCATCAAGACTAATCTTCTTCTATGAGCCTAAAAAGATGTTAAGTTGTTGCTGAGTTCAGATCACGTCTTAGTCAGATCTTCTTGAAACTTCATTTTTTTATCATAACTTCTTTTGCATGTTTTATAAAAAAATTAGAGAGTAAGAATGTTCTTTATAAATACTTTTTATTTATTATCATCAAAACTCTTATTGAGACGTAGAACCAAACTGTGTTCCAACATATTTGGCTTAAATAAAAGACACCTAAATATGATGATTATTTTGGTAGATGGATAATTAAGTCAACGGGGTTTAATTTTGAATTTCAAAATTTAAATCCCTCTTCTCTCTATTCATGAATGTTAGGACATGACTCTTGGGATAAAATATGACTGTTGGAATAAAGTGTCTATAAAAGGAAACATTTAGGAAATCAACACCAACTTTTCTCATTCCTTCTCATTTTTCTTACAAATATACTAAAGTATCTTCATCATCAAGGATACACATAAGGACAAAGAAAGAGATGGGAGAACAATTAGAATTAAGAATTGAGAAACAAAAGGCAAGAATCACCGATATGGATCCGTGTACGTTTTTACTGTTTATTATAGAAATTAGAACACTGTGAAAATCATGATATCAAGATCCAAAAATAAAATTATGCTAACAGTTGGATATTTCATTTAAGTTTAATATTTGCAAACCCTACACGCACAACTCTCATGCTGTTACAAATTATAGCCTTACAACTCTTGACAACACAACTTTTATGCCGTCACAAACTTAATGCAACAATTTGTATCATAACAAAAATAACAATTTATCATTCAAAATGATTGATCAAAATCTCACTTATTCACCATAATAAAGTCGGATTCCGAAGCAGATCAAACATTGATCGTTTAAATGAATAACAACCATTACGTAATCAAATAAACAAAATTTGAAACAGTATATCAAAATATACCATAGTTGCAATAGAATTACTCATATCATATATAAGATAGATAAATCATATTTGTGTAACTAATGAATGATTGACATATCACTGCTTCACCATACAAAACTCAGATTCCGAAGCAGATCAACATTGAATTATCCAATTCATATATAACATGATGCCAAAATTTAATTACTTAATTATTATTTAAGTTAGTCTATGTTTTAATCAGATTGAACATACAGAAAATAAAACAACTATCAAATCCATGGTTTTGTAAGTGACTCTAATACCACTGAAAGGAAATCACGATACAATACACAACGGAAATTAAAATTTCCCTTAGTGATCCTTACGAATGAGCTTGGTCTGTGATAGAATTTATTACCTTTTGTAGAGATATACAAATTTGATGATGTGATTAAGAGAATTGATGAAGAACAACGTCTCTACTCAGTCCACACGAACAAATCGCTTTCAGTCACAATGTTAGCTGCTTACAAATGAAAGCGTTGAGTGAGAATGAGAGAAAATACAGCTAGGGTTTCAAGACTGAATTTTCATCAAAAGCTAGAAAGCTTATGCACAAGGGTTGTATTTAAGAACCAAGTGTGTGGGATGCAAGCTAAGAAGGCAAACTTAAGTGATCCACATAGTAATAATAATAATGATATTTTTATTGTTATAATAAATATTATCATAATAAGTATTATTATAATAAACATATTTTATTATTATTATATTTTATAATTATTCTAAAAATAGTATTTATAATAATATTAAATATTATTATATTATATAATTAAGGATGCTAAAATGGGCCGCCCGCCACGCCCCGTCTCTTTCCCGCCTTAAGCCCACCAAGAAAGGAATGGGATGGGCAAGCCCGCCAAATGTAATGGTCATAAAAATCAGGCCCGCCCTACCAAGTGTGCGGGTTGGCAGGCGGCAGGCTTGCCCGCCTATTTTTATTTATTTTTTTCTTCATTTTTTAATAGATTAATAAGTCGTTTTTTACTTTTCAATAAGGTTTTTCACTTATTTTTTGAACATTTTTTTGCAAAGAATGTTTTTAAGAAATTTTACTTAAAAAATATTACATATATTCACAAATAGATGTATAAAATAAAACCATTTAAAATTGGAATGATTAGAATTAAGTAAAAAAGGAGGGGCTTAAGGAGGAACAAGATGAACAGATAGATGCGGCGGGATTTAGCGGATGGTTGCTTTTTCGCGGGTAGGGAACTTTTGTAGGGCGAGATTTAGCGGGAAGCGGTCCCAAAATCTTAACCCAATCCGCCATTTTTTAGCAAGTGCACGGGCCGGCTTGGCGGACCACAACCCGTTTTGCAACCTCTATATATAATGTTTCGTATTTTACTTAAGTGCATCGTACCTTACAATGTTCCATAATTCTTTCAAGTACACGGTACCTTACGATGTTCCTTATTTATTCTCTCTCTCACCGACCTGTCCTTATGTGTGTGATCCTATAGGTTCTCGTGACATTGAAAGTTATATTAAAACATACATTTAATATCATAAATAGTGAGTGGTATCTAGCAACACATTACTGCTATCTAAGTCACGAAAATATCATGTTATATGACAAAACTTTTTTAGTGATAATGTTTGTGTGTATATTTACCCTTTCTCCCTTATGTCTATAATGAAAACAAGACATAGATCATGCCACCCTTGTCCAGTTCAATATTGGACCCTTATACATTTATCCTATTACACAGGATGTGCAGATTCAATCTAGGCCACTCATGTCCTTCAATATGCTTTGTGATGTACTCATTAACTGTCTTTATGGTCATCCATTTATGGATAACATTTGATCAGCAATAAATCACTTGACTCTACATCTAGGGTCTAAAGTAGTTTCAGGTCGAAGGATGGTATACACCACTTATCACCGTGAGAATAACTTATGACATTTTGCATAACATTCTATGTAGTATTCTCATAGCAGGTCAATCCTGTATAAATATTACTCCTAATATATATAAACATGTCAAAATTTGATAACTCCTTATCCATGACCCATGAGATGTGATCATCACTATATCTACATAATAATCTAAATGATTTAATGTTATCTCACTTCACATTAAAACATGATTATAAATATTTTAAGAATAATGTCCTTATGTTTAATGGGATATCATGATTAAGTCACACTTAACATTTCATTAAACAGACTAACTTAGGAATGTCAATGGGGCGGGGCGGGGGATACATTCCTATCTCAATCATCATCCTCAAATTTATTCCCCATCCCTATTTCGGGTCCTTGCCACGGGGGTATTTTGTCTCACATCCCCGTCCCCACGGATCCCCACAGAATTCTAGTGCGAGGCGGGGGACATGTTCGCCATCCCTATCCCCAAAGTGCTTCGGGGAAACTTTATTCCCCATCCTCGTCCACGCGGGGGAGGGGAGTTCTCCATCTTTGGGGCCACAAATGAGGAATCCCCATGGGGATCCCCACTAATGGGTGCAAATTGACATCCCTAGACTAACTATTCTAGAGACTTTATTATTTTTGAAAACAAATATTATAAAGAAATGTCTTTTATTATTAATAAATAATTCGATACAGGTACCAAAAGTATTGCCCTCTAGGGTTACACCATCAGTCCCTCCTTGATATAGGTCTCGATAGCGTCCTTCAAGTGGACTTAGTCCTCGGTCACATGGCTATGACTCTGACAATACTGGAAATATTTGGTGAAACATTGGTACATGGTTGTGGTTGTCGACCCCTGACTTTGGAGTTGTAGGTTTGGGTCTTCGATCCCGCCGTCCTTGAATTCAGCATCGGAGCACTCTGCGAGGATACGCTCGTAGGAAGCAATCAGTGGGGAGTATTCAGTGAAACGTCTAGTTGGGCTATCATAGTGTTTTTCATCTTTCTTCTTTCCCGGTTCATCTAGATGGGCTGTCATCATTGTACCTCGGGGCACTGTGTGTTATGTGGTTCCTAGAATCACATATGTTGTTGGTGGCCTGTTGCAGCGGTAGAGCAAGCAAAGAGTTGGTATTTATTTTTACTGAGTGATATATACCGGTTAGGTTATATCGTATCGTGTCCACAGAGATTGGTTATTGATTCGTCGTTCGACAATTCTATCGTTAATGAGTTTGAGATTAAAGAAATGAAAATAAAAGACAAAAAGTAAATGAACAAAAAGTATAAAGGATAGACAACTTGTCAGGAACGAATGTAAAATACCCGTAACAAACTTAAATCTACCACCCATGTCATACTCGGCCTACGATACTCGTTCGTGTCATCACATACCTCTCACAACCTAAGCTATTTCTAACCCCAAATTGAGAATCCTCCCGACTCACCTCGATATCCATTTCTGGCCTATCTCAGTAATACAGAAGTCAACTGCGTCACCTTCATACCCATCTCTAGCATACTTCACCAATGCAGATGTATCAAGATTAGATACTCTATAGTGAATGTCAGCTCTAAACCCATTTCTAGCATTTAGAAACTAACAGATAATCATCCTAGGTAAGAATCTAAGCAATTTATCTCTAGTAAAGCTCAAATCCCTAACATAGAGTAAAAAAAACCCAAGACAATCACCAACACAAATTCGTAAAGCAAACTTTATACAACGCCAAGGGCGACAAATATACATGAGTTAGAGTAGATATACATACAAAACCCAACAAAAGAGATTACAAAGAGAAGAGAAGAAGAGGAACCAAACATTTCTTGGTTTGTCAACACCAATCAACGAGAGATTCGACTCCGGATCATCCAAATGTAAGCTCCAATGTTGTTTTCTAAGCTCTTTAGACCAAAAAATGATGTTGATGGTGTTGGGACTCAAAAATACCCAACCCATAACCGAAAAATATGTTTTTAGCCCTGTAATACGGTGAACTGACTTTGAGAAGTTTTGTATCGCAAATGTGCGGATAGCAAGAGTCGCCACCGACTTTTCTTTTATCCAATTAAGGGAAGGTAAAAAGTACAGAAAAAGACCTTCGTTAGATTCTGAGTAAGGGAGAAGGTTATGAAAAGGGAAGGTATTAGCACCCCTTTCCATCCGTAGTTATCTACGGGCTCTTAGTTGCTCTTAGATCACTTAAAATTGTGCTTTCTGTGTGTTTGACAAAAATGTTTTGAAAAGGCATTTTGCTTTGACTTTGTAATGATTCATGTAAGAATGTATACAAAGTCGGAAAACGGAAGTTAAATTGCGGAAATGTGTGAAAAGAGTGTGTTGATTTCAGGTATTTTATCTTGGAGTTATGAGTGATCTATGTCCAATTTTATCTTGCCATACACGCCTAATTACTAGCAGTTTATAGCGTGCGGAAATTAAATTGCGGAAATGTAAAGTGCGGAAAGATAAATCCTACGCTATTGCATGGCTTTGGGGAAAATACATAATTGAAAGTGCGGAAAATAAAAGTCCTAATTAAACTATTACATCCCATAGGCAATTACATAATTGGAAAAGAAAAGCAATAAAAATTGTCCGAAACGGTATAACCTGTGAACAGATGCAAAATCGGAAAACGGAAGAAAATTGCATAAGAGGAAAATGTTAGTAAAAATAAGTATTTTTGAATGAGAAAATTTTTTTGTGTTAGTAATAACATTAATATGATAAAATAATTTTCTGGGAATTTTTGGAATTGATTTGATAATTTAAAAACAATTAAAAGTCATTTAAATGATTAATTAGCAATTAAATTAAATATGCATACAAAAATAATAATTTTTATTTTAAAAATTAAATAAACATTTTTATGATGACTATGCAAAAAATAAATATTTTTGGTGTTTTTTAAATGCATGATAAAAATATTTAAAGATAAAATAAATTAGATGGAAAATATTAAAAAAAAAAAGAAGAAAATATGAAAAATAGGTTAAGTTTGCAAAAGGAAAAAGAAAGTTGGTCCTGTCCAGGTTCGAACCTGTGACCTTTGAGGAATCTACATGCCAACGCCTTAACCACTACTCCATTGTGCATTTGGTGTTTGGAAATTGAAAGCGTGTGAATATAAGTGATAACGTGTCAAGAGATTTGAATTCAAACATAGTCAGCCGTGTGGACCCCAGCTATTTACGAATGGACGAATCAGGAAGCTTCAAAGCGCCACGCATGCCTCACCGGTTTCAACATCGGTCAACGACGCCGGAGCCCTAGCTCCGGTCATCTTCTCCGATCAGTCAAAAACTCAAACCTGCAAAATAAGCCAAATAAAGAACAAAGGAAGACCTTATCCCCCTAAACCGACCATTCCGAATTCAATGGTGGTGTTGGTTTTGGCTGAATCGACCTGTACAAGCCGGTTCGAAGAAGACAGCTTGAAAAACCCTAACTATGGCAAACTATTTTTTTTTTACGTGCAAGTTCACAAACGATTGCCCAGATCCAACCCTTAGTATCTCATGAACACATTAGAATAGTTAGCATTGATTAAAACAAGCAGATAATAAAAATGCAATTTCAAGAAAAGTTTGAATATGTATGAATGTACAGAGCTCGATTCAGGCTGTTTCAACCATGGAGAATGATGTGTACTTACTCCAAATTACCTGAGGAACACAATGGAATGGTTTTGGATGGCTGGAAGTGGCTGGAATCTGAAATTCGATTTTCACAATTTTGAGAAAAATTTGAGCAAAGTAAGGGTTGTTGTAGGAGCTAGGGTTTCGTGTATTGTCTTGTGCAACTTGCTTGGTATTTATAGAGTGTAATATGAGAGCAAAGAGAGTAAAAATAGATTGAGTATTCAATGTGAAATAAATTCCTTTCAAATAAAATCAAATTTTGGAGAAAATTTGATTTTCTCTTCCATGTGCAAGCTATCACGAAATTGGCAAGTATTGTGCGCTATCTTGGACCTCAAGTTTGATAAAAATCCAATCCTTTTGAAAATATATCTTATTTTCATATTTTATATAATTTAAATTTGAATTAAATGGCTTTAAATTCAAAAATAAATCAATAAAATAGAATGTGACCATGGCAAGGCATCAATAGGTCACAAATAATATTATGAACAAGTTTGGATCATAAAATTATAGGCCCATTTGGAAAAAATTGGATTTTGACAGATATCTCGCTTTGTGCAATTATTCAAAAATGCCCAACTTCTGAATGGTGTATTTTGCTCAATTTTCCACATTTTTGAGTGTTCTTGGACTTTTTAGAAAGCTCTAAGTGTCCTCAAACCAACCTCTTTTTTTTCATCTCAATTGGAGTTTCCATGCTCAATAAATCTTCAAAACAAAATGTTGACTTTTTGTTGACTTTGAAAAGGGCCTATAATATTTTGATCCATACCTTCCAAATGAAGCATTTTTTGAACATTCTTGTGAGACATGAAGTTGTAGAGAATTGAATTTAATTCAAAATGAGAGGTGGTGGAAAAATATCTGAGAAAGTATGAAGAAGTTATGCTCAGTCAAAATTCAGTTGACTTTTCACTAAAAAACCCTAATTTGGAAAGTTTGACTTTTGAGCAAATCTTGAGTTTTCTTGATGAATCATGATCAACCCTTTATCAAATGATGAATGTAACTTCAAAATGAGGATGTTGACCAAAAATTATGAAGTTTGATTGTATGTTGACCACAGTTGACTTTTTGTCCAATACAACTGATTTTCAACCATCTAAGCAATTGTCTGAGGAAACTTGACTTGTGAGGCTTGAAACTTGACATGGAGAATCTTTGAAGCATATGAGGAGGCATGATTATCATTGGAAGTGTTGGAAGTCCATCTTGATCTGAGAATTGCCAAACCCTAGTTTGGGTTGATTGTCTAGGAGAGAGTTTGTCTGATCAACCCTTGAGGAATCCTTGAGTATGGATGTATGAAATGTATTGAGAATTAGGAGGGAAAATTTTGAGGTATGACAAGCCCCTTTTAAATAATTCTGAAATCGCAGGGCGCGCTAAGCCTGGTATTCGTGCTAAGCGCGGTCTGTGTTGTCTTGAAAAAAAATCAGCATCTTGTTTTTGCCATATTTTGAGAACCGTAACTCAGAATTGTGCCCGGTTTGAAGCGTTGGAAAGGTTTTTAAATTTCCTATATAACAATGGCAAAATATCAATCAAATTGATTATTTTTATTCTTTGATTTTGAGCCTTATTCATTGATGAGTTGCCCAAATCGCATTTGAAGTCATGTCTTCGACACTTGATTACTCAATGCTCCAATTATGAATGAATACCTATAAAAGAGATGAAAAACTAACAAATAATACAATATTTACACAAAAATTCAATTATTCTATTATGTACACATTTATACAAAAAGCGGGGGATTTATTCAAAGAATATCAACAAAAGAACCGATAAGTGCCACTAAACATATATACAAAATAACCAAATTTTGGCACTTATCAACTCTCCCCAACTTGAAATATTGTTTGTCTTCAAACAAATTCAAATAACTCAAAGAAATAAAGAATGATAATCAAATAATCACGAATCAACAAGTTTTGAAAACGGAAAACAAATGTATGGTTCAAACGAAAAACGTACACGACGAATACAAACTTACCACCATACTACAACAATAACATATAAACGAAACAAATCCTAAGTACAAAAATCATCCAAAGAATTCTAAAATAAAACAAGCTCAATCATGAATCACACCTAGCAAAAATTCATCGGTAGATGAAAAACACACAAAGGTGAGGGATAAAAAACACTCCTCCACAATCTTAAAAACAATAGACTAAATTATGCATTCATCCAAAAACATATTGAAAATACAAATGCAAGAATCACAAGGGCTTTTCAAGGTTGTAATGTGGCTTGGTTAACAAACAAGTGATAAGTCCTAAAGCTAATCGAAACAAAAACTTGCCTAAACCTAAGGGAGTGATCAACTCACAAAGTTCCAAAGAATATAATTTCAATCAAACTTATTCTTCATCACAAATTTCACACCAAACACACCTCACTTATTAACATAACATTATGTCTACTCTTTTTGTTTTTCTTTTTCTAAACTTTTCTCTTTTTTCTTTCTTTTTCTAATCTTTCTTTTTCACTTATTTATTTATTTTTATTTTTCTTTTCTCTTAACCTCATACCAACCACAATATAAGTATATAAACATTTCTCTCCCCAACTTGAATTCAACCAACATTAATGTGTGAATACTCCCTACTTTCTAAGGCAAGGTTAAAATCCATACAACAACATATAGTTAAGGGTTCAAGAAACAAAGAAATCAACATCCATACAAAAAAATGAATTGACACTCATAGACAAGCATCAAGTTCAAATAAACATGGATATTGATAAAAGTTCAAAGGAGTTAACAAAGGTTCACACACTCACAAGGTGAATTGAATATTTGGCCAAGGTAGTTATGCTCAAAATCAACAAAATGCCTTGATCATTTTCTTGCAATCATACAATCAACACAAAACAAAAGATTAAGCATAATAAAATCCAGTTAAAACAAGAATGTGGACTCTCAAAAATATGTAAACAATGGAAAGCTTCCTCACATTCACGAGCAAGTAATGCAAAAAGAATGAATAGAATTGTAATTATACAAATGATAAATTTCTTAAACATGTTATGCTATAGAAAGCGATAAACGAGTACCTGACATGTACCAACTTTGAAAACTATCATTACCATACATCTATGAGTTGAAATGATCAAACTCGGAAAATCACCTCAAAAGTCTTCAAGTTACCGAACCAAAATTTGAGTCAAACAACAACAAAAGAATTAGAAAAATAATACTAATTGTATTCAATACAAAAAGCCTTGGTGAAAGTGGGAAAAAGGTAAATCAAGTGAAATTTTAAAAGAATTCACTGACCCTGCATAGCAGAGTGCGCTAAGCGCCAGCAGAGCGCACTAAGCGCGCTACACCAGTTGCAGAAAAATGACAGCAACAGGTGCAACTACTATGAAAGCTCCACTTACACACCTATACAATCTCATTCACACATCTAAACAATATTTACAATACATACACACTTCCACAAGCTAAAACACTACAAACTTGTGGAAAATAACAAATTGACATAACAAAACAAAAGCAAATAACAATACACACAATTGGTGAAAAGGAATTAACAAGTTGAAAAGTGAAAATTTGAAATTAAGAGCGAGTCCTATTACAACTTGTCAAAACACAAGTCACCACACACATAAACAACATAAACAAACATGCTTGTTTTACGTCGTAAGCTCGACGCCTTTATTGTGCCAACACTAGTAACCTCCTCTCGTCATGCCATGGTGTTGCCACACCGCGCAAACCTAAAGAAAGTGTCCTAAAAACCATACAATAAACATTACGAATACGAGACAACTTACAACAATACTTGAAAACAAGGAAAAACACACATATGTACAAGTATGGAAAGTAAACACATAACATGTACATGTAACAATATACAAGGTCATATTCAAAGTCTAAACAACATATACATTAATTACAAAACTCAAAAACAACGGAATCATCGCAATACAGAAACAATAAAACAAATCCCCGGCAACGGCGCCATTTTGTTGTTGTGGTAGAGCGGCAAGCAAAGAGTTGGTATTTATTTTTACCGGGTGATATATACCAGTTAGGTTATATCGTATCGTGTCCATAGAGATTGGTTATTGATTCGTCGTTCGACAATTCTACCGTTAATGAGTTTGAGATTAAAAGAAATGAAAATAAAAGACAAAAAGTAAATGAACAAAAAGTATAAAGGATAGACAACTTGTCAGGAACGAATGTAAAATACCCGTAACAAACTTAAATCTACCACCCATGTCATACTCGGCCTACGATACTCGTTCGTGTCATCACATACCTCTCACAACCTAAGCTATTTCTAACCCCAAATTGAGAATCCTCCCGACTCACCTCGATATCCATTTCTGGCCTATCTCAGTAACACAGAAGTCAACTGCGTCACCTTCATACCCATCTCTAGCATACTTCACCAATGCAGATGTATCAAGATTAGATACTCTATAGTGAATGTCAGCTCTAAACCCATTTCTAGCATTCAGAAACTAACAGATAATCATCCTAGGTAAGAATCTAAGCAATCTATCTCCAGTGAAGCTCAAATCCCTAACATAGAGTAAAAACCCAAGACAATCACCAACACAAATTCGTAAAGCAAACTTTATACAACGCCAAGGGCGACAAATATACATGAGTTAGAGTAGATATACATACAAAACCCAACAAAAGAGATTACAAAGAGAAGAGAAGAAGAGGAACCAAACATTTCTTGGTTTGTCAACACCAATCGACGAGAGATTCGACTCCGGACCATCCAAATGCAAGCTCCAATGTTGTTTTCTAAGCTCTCTAGACCAAAAAATGATGTTGATGGTGTTGGGACTCAAAAATACCCAACCCATAACATAAAAATGTGTTTTTAGCCTATTTTAAAGAATTATGAAATCGCAGGGCGCACTAAACCAGGTATCCGCGCTAAGCGCGGTCTGTGTTGTCTTGAAAAAAAATCAGCATCTTGTTTTTGCCATATCTTGAGAATCGTAACTCGTAATTGCGCCCAATTTGAAGCATTGGAAACTTATTAAATTTCCTATCTAACCATGATAAAATATCAATCAAATTGATGATTTTTATTCTTTGATTTTGAGCCTTATTCATTGATGAGTTGCCCAAATCGCGCATTTGAAGCCGTGTCTTCGACACTTTATTACTCAATGCTCCAATTATGAATGAATACCTATAAAAGAGATGAAAAACTATCAAATGATACAATATTTATACAAAAACTCAATTATTCTATTATGTACACATTTAAACAAAAAGCGGGGGATTTATTCGAAGAATATCAACAAAAGAACCGATAAGTGCCACTAAACATATATAAAAATCACAAAATTTTGGCACTTATCACGACCTCTTTTCTTCATACGCTATGTATGCTTGGGCTTTGTCGAGGAGTTCGTTTAATGATCTAGGAGGCTCAATGCCGACTTTCTTCCTGAAGTCGTTGCCCGAGAGAAGTCCTCTTTCGAGTAGGTATCTCTTCATGTGATCGATAATGGGGACTTTAATGGCCTCACGGTTGAACAACTCAATGTATTCCCTGAGAGGTTTGTCGCTCCCCTGGATGATTTCCTCGAGGGTGGCCTCAATCTTAGAGTGTTATCGATAGGCCGCAAAGTTTTTAGTGAACTAGTTTTTCACGCTCCTCCACGAGGTGATCGACTCAGTGTGGAGGCTTTTATACCAGTCCATAGTAGTTTTCCTTACTATCGTTGGGAACAACCTTAACTTGATTGCACCCCCGACATTTTGGAAGTGGAGCATTTCTTCGAAGCTGTCGAGGTGGTCACCGAGGTTCTTAGCGCCATCGTAAATGTGCAAAGGTGGAGGTTTCTTCATCTCATTGCGAATAGGGGACTCCATAATAGCTTGGGACATTGGACCGCAGGTGTCGTCTTTAACGCTTATCTTTGGGGTGCGAGATAAGGAGAAGTCGTGGTAATCTCTATGGCGTGAAGGATTCCTCTCTCGAGTTTTCCTCTCTTCTTACTTTCCCTTATTCCTTTTATGAGAGATGGATCTTCGCTCTTGGCGGGGAGGAAAGTGATCACGTTTCTTAATGATTTTAAGATGGGGCCTCTTTAGTCGAGGGCCTCACCTAGTACGACAAGGAGAGGAGTTGCGAGAATCCTCCTGATGGCGCCTTCCAGTGAGATCACGGGCAGGTTTCAAATCATCGCAGAGACGGCGTAAGTGAGTCTGGTCTTCTGTGATTTCTAGGGTACTGATGGTTCATTTATAGAATTTAGAGGCGTTGGCTCTATGCGAAGATCATGTAATTTGTTTGATTGATATCCTCAAACATAGCCTAGGTTGTAAGGTCAACATTGGAGAACACTATCATTTCCTAGTACACCATTGGTTCATTGACGTACTGGTGAATATTTTTTAGAGGTTGCTCACGGGTGGAAGAGGAAGCAGTCATTATGTCCCTATTGTCTTGCTCGGGACCGTCAACATTGTTGTTATTACCAATGTCATCGAAATGGGCATTCTCGTTACTGTCGTTGATTTGGTCGACCATGACGATCAGAAAGTTAAGAGTTGCTTTGGTCTTATGTTAGGAAAACATGAGAAAGATGGATTCCCACAGATGGAGCCACTGGTTGTATCTGATTATATTGGATCTTCTATGGGCATTGAACTGGAATTAAGTTGTGGTTGGAAATGAGATAGGGGTACGTACAAGGTGCTTAGATGCCAAAGTAAGTATCTGAACATTATGCCAGTAGAGAGTATTAGTGATAAGTGATTATGTACCTGACCCTCTCGTTGGGCCAAGATCTATGCACTAGGCCAGATAGTTAGGTCCAATAACAAAGACTGTCAGGGTTACGTGAGTAGTGGAGACTAGCCAGTGGTCTCCTCCCTTGTCAATTGCTCCGAGATAGTAGAGAAGTTATAGACCTATTATTCTCGGTGGATTGGATAATGGTAATGCCAATGACCACATCCCTTTAATGGGAACATGGGGAACTTCCAATGGATTTCTAACTTGGGTCGTATGCTATTGGACCATGCAATAGAGACGCTGAATTGAGCTTGTTTGACGATGGACCAGGTGCAGGCCCAACCCAGAATATTAGGGAATAGATAAAGTTTCCCACTCATTTCAAATATTCCATTTTTAAGAGTCATAGTTTTTCAGCTATTTATTCTTTTCAATTTTACTACCTCACATTCCACTCATTTCAATAAGTATACTTCAGATTCCACTCATTACAATAACTACACATCATATTCTATTTTGTTATGGTATTATATTTGCATAATAGTATTTTATAAGTTATATTGATATTCAATATTATACTTGTAATTTTCTTTTTTAATAAGATATTTAGTAATTAATATTTTAATTATGAGTAAATAAAACAAATAAGTGAACAATTTGGTTGTGTTTGAAATTAAATGGAATTTTATATATAATCTATTTTATTCTAATCAATTGATAACTTTATTTAATTTATTTTATTACATAGTATTTTATTTCCTATTTATAAATGGAAACAATAATATGCATCTTTAATTCCCTACTTAAAAGATATGAAAAGTTTTATATTCTTGCCATTGCAAATAACTTTATATTTGTTATGAATAATTGGATCTTTATGAATAATGAGATAATTTGTCTCTTAATAACTTTATTTCTTATTTAATCAATTTATATTTATTATATTGTCAATACAATGTCTTATATATAGGACAAATCTCATTGTATACAATTACACCGATAAAATAATATAAAATTATTCTATCTCTGTTTTATACTTATTTCTCTTTATTTTATAACACATTATTAGCACTTATCAACACGAAACATTACCAAACTTTTAAAATATAAAAATTTAAAATTAATTATCAGAGTTAATATCAATATATTATTTTATTTCATTTTTATTTTTCATAACTTGTGGTAAGTTTCTATACTATAATTTATTAAATTATCAATGGTCCCTAAAGGATTACAAAACAATGTGATTGGTATATAATTCCTGAAGAACTTACTAAGCATCCCTGAAGGATAGCAAAAAAATAATAGTTTTTATATAGTTCATCAAGAATTTACTAAGTACCCCTAAAGGATAGCAAATTAATAGATTATTATAAAGTTCTTGAAGAACTTATCAAGCATCCCTGAAGGGATAACAATTAATACTTTATTATAGAGTTCCTGAAGAAGTTATCAGTAAGGATAAAAATTAATAAATTTATATTGTTTTTGAATAACATATGAAGCATCCCCGAAGAATCGAACAATGTTGTATATATTATTATTTTTATCAATAAAATATTTTTGATTGAGTTACAGAAGAATTGCATAAAGAAAATTATAATTGAGTTCCTGATTAAAATCCAATAACTACTATAAAAATATTTTTGATAATATTTAGAATTAAATAGTGATTTTATTCTCTCTAATATAGTAACTTTTTTTTATTTTTTTATTTTTTTTTGTTTTCATATTGGGTATTAAGTTTTTATGACATATATAAATAGAAAAAAAAATTTCGATTGTAAATTTAGTAAGATTGACAAATACTTGTTTGAAAATTGAATATTTTTATTTTGTGATTATTATAAAAATTTATAAAAATTTGATTTAGATGTCGAAATTGTAATTAAATTATGTCATTTATTTTAAAAAAATTATATATATAATTTTATTATTTATTACTATAGATTGAAATAAATTAGAAATATAATGATATGTATTACTGTAAACGAGAAGTTTATGGATCACATTTAAGTGTATTATTGGTAAAGTTGGTTGGGTCATCTCGAATGTATTATGATGCGAGAATTAGTTTCGAAGAACCAGAAGTTTTTTCAATCCAATGAAATCTGTGTGTTTCTAAAGGAAAATTTAAGAAATTGAGTTTTTATGACATTAATTGTTGCATCGACTAAAATTCATGCATATGTCTATTCACAACCAAAAGTGTGTGAAATTATTTTCTCAACTAATTAGACTAAGATCTTGTTTTTTGGATTTTTTAGAAATTTCTGAATTTGTATCACATATATTATTAAAATTTATATTGAACATCATGTAACATATGTTCATAAAAAAATGGACTTGAAGATACATTCTTTAGACGTCTAAAGTTAATCATATGATTGATACTTATAAAATCATCAATTATAAATTATATATTTGAAACACCCAATGTATGGTATTAAGAAATGTATTCTCATCAAGCCAACACCTTGTGATACATATCTTTTTCCTTGATGTAATGTATTTGATGTTAATAACCTGATACTTCTCGTGTAAGTGAACTTTTGGATGTATTGTTCATTTTCCAATTGCTCCAATATAACATACTAAAACAAGTCCTAAAAGAATATTGAAAATATATATTTGTTATGACTTCCAATTTTGAGGAAATAATTTGATAAAATAATCAAATACTTGATTGTAGCACAGTAGACTGATTATCACTTGATAAACTAATTTTCCCAATATTAGAGGAAGGGAATACGGAACTGAAATCATGAACAAGAAGTTCAAACGAACAATTTTAGATTTTGATCCCCATACAAATTAATATGAATCAGAAGTTCAAAAGATTATTCATTTGCAAATTTTATACAACCAATTATAATTGTCAATACTACAATTGAAGTGGATTTTCTTGTTGGATTATTTAATAGTGCAAAAGAATTGAAACCGTGCATGAAGTATGGTAGAAAAGTCGGTTCCAATATTAATAATCCTCTACCAAGCAAATAAGCTAAAACTAAAGATGACCCAAGTGAGAATATGAAAATTCTAAGAATATTTTGATATAATTTATTCTTAGTTCCAGAAGAACTAACCTGTGGTACCTGAAATTTATGAAATAAAGAGATCCTGATAAATTATGTCATAAATGGAATATGATGGAACCAAAATAAAGTCAATATTGACAAAAAATTTGGATGAAATATAGCGCTAAATATAATAGATGAGAACGAAGATCATGAATCTAATTCTATCGAAGACCGTAGACAAAGTGAGAGTTGACCAAAATGAACAAATCCAAATGAAGAAGAATTAAAATCACTTTACAAGAGACTCGCTTTCGGACTTGTAGTCCAAACACCTCGAGGTGTGAAACCAATTGAATATAAATGGATTTTTGGTATAAAAAAAAAAGCAAAATAAGAATATAAAGCTTGATTTATGGATGATTTTCACAAAGACCTACGATTGACTTTGATGAACCATGTCTACTTGTAGTGGCTTTAATTGGTTTTCAAATTTAAATTAGTCTTGTAACATGAAGGGCTTAATTTGAAAATGATGGATGTCGTGACATCTTACTTATACGACTCATTTGATAATGACATTTATTGAAACTCGCTAAAGGGTTTAATATCTCATATATAGATAATTTTGGATCTCGAGAAAGCTAATTCATCAAATTGAAAATTTTTCTCAATGAATATTTGCTAAGGAGAGATATAATATTTACTAAGGAGAGATATACATATAAATACATATGTCATTGTATTTTTATGAAAAGGTCAAGAAAATCATTTTCTATAATAATTATATATGTGGATGACATAAAATTATTGGAACTCTTGAAGAGATTTCAAAATTTATAAATCTATAAAAGAAACGGTATGAGATAAAGAACATAGAAAAGACAAAGTTATGTCTATGTTTATAAATTAAGCATTTGGATAGTAGAATATTTCTACATTGAGAATCTTATATACAAAAGGTTTTAAAATGTTCATACATGGACAAATATTGTTTACCCCTATAATGTTAGACCATTGGATTTGGATAAGACTTTTTCGACCTAGAAGATGTGGAAAACTACTTGTTTTAGAAGTACCATATCTTAGTGTAATTCAAGCACTGATGTATCTTGCTAAGTATACATGCCATGATATATCAATTTCTATCAATCTATTAGAAATATATATTTCTTTACCTACAAAAAGAAATTAAAACAAAGTCAAACAATTACTTTGTTACTATAGAGGTTTATGTTACTTATCTGATCCTTATAATGGTATATCATAAATATGTAACTTGCTTACTTATGGAAGTATAACAATTTCATGGAGATCTAAGAAACAAGGCATGGCAACAACTTCATCAAATCCTTCATAACTATTAACACTATATGAAGTCACTTATAAGAAAACCTTTTAAGCAACTACTATAAAGAATATTGTCTCACATATAAATATATGCATGAGGGAGAGAAATGAATATGTTATCGCTCTTTTCTCTTCACCAAGGTTTTGTCCCTGGATTTTCATGGTAAGGTTTTTAACAAGACAATTCTAATTCAAAGGATATTGTACTTTTTTTTCTTCACTAGATTTTTTTCCACTTAATTTTTTCTAGTAAGATTTTAACGAGGCATATCCAAAACAAACATCTAAGGGGGAGTGTTATGAAAAATGAGATGATTTGTCTCCTAATAACTTTATTCCTTATTTAATCAATTTTTATTTATTATATTATCTATACAATGTCCTATAAATATGACCAATCTCATTATATACGATTACACCGATGAAATAATACAAAATCATTCTATCTTTCTCTTTTCTTTTTTCCTTATTTCTCTTTATTCTATAACAATATTAGTTTTTTTACATATTTCTTATTTATAATATCATCAAATTAGTTTGATATTTTATGAATATATTTAATAATATAAAATTATGTTTGAATAAATAAATTTAAATATTTATGAATATGAATTATGTTGTTGTTACTATTTTATTAATTAAGTTTGAGTGAAAATATTGAATAATATAAAATATAAGAATATGTGTTGTATTTGTCACCCAAAATTATGTGTTTAAATATATTAAATTAATGTAAAAATTTAAAAATTTATGAGATGATTTTATTATTATGAGATGAGTAAATTAATTTAAATATATAGAAAATGGCCAAGGAGAGGTTAAGACATTCAAAGGCGATGGCGGCACATGCACCTTGTCAGCATATACTTGGAATTTGTAACAAACTCGGGCATGATTGAAACAATCGACCTCCATGGTTGACCACTAATACCTAGCTCGCAAGATCTTTTTATCCATAGTGTGCCCACTAGAATGAGTTCCAAATGAGTCCTCGTGCATCTCTTCGATGATCTTTGCAGCTTCATCTTTATCAACACATCTGAGCAACGACTTGTCATGATGTCTACGGTATAGCACACCGTTGTTGGGGAAGAATTTTGCTGAGAACCTTCTCAAGAACTTCTTATTTGTCATAGAAGCTCCGTCAGGATATTCTTGAGTTTCAAGATATCGCTTAATGTCATGAAACCATGGATTGTCATCTTTCTCTACTTCAATCTCAAAACAAAAGGCTGGCTCATCCAATCTCTGAATGGTAATCGAAGGTGCTTCATTAGCCCATTTGACCTTAAACATCGATGCGGTGTAGCTAAAGCATCAGCTAGGTTGTTTTTCGAAGTAAGGAACCAACTTCATCACATACTCTCGGTAAGGAATCAAATTTGGGTGACGAGTCTCCTAATCGTCGTTAAACTGGCTAATCACAAGTGCAGAATCTCCATACACTTTCAGATGTTTAATTCTCAAGTCAATTGCCGCCTCGATACAAAATATACAAGCCTCATATTCAACCATGTTATTGGTGCAATCAAAGCAAATTCGGGCTGTGAATGGGATGTGACGACCGTCGTACCGACACCATTACCCAATGCATTAGAGGCTCCATCAAATACGAAATACCATTTCGATCCTGGTTCAAGTCCTTCATCTAGGCCCAAGATGTTACAATCCTGGATGTACAGGATATCCTCATCTGGAAATTCAAATTTCATAGGCTGATAATCATCTACAGGCTGGTGAGCAACATAATCTGCCAATACACTACTCTTGATAGCTTTTTAAGTAGTATGCTGGATGTCATACTTTGTTAAAATCATTTTCCATCTAGCAATCCGGCCTGTCAAAGTTGGCTTTTCAAATATGTACTTGGTCGAATCTATTTTGGATATCAACAAGGTAGTATGATTCAACATATACTATCTTAGTCGGCACGCAACCCACGCTAAAGCACAACAAGTTTTCTTGAGCAGTGGGTATTTTGTCTCACAGTCAGTAAACTTTTTTATTAGGTAGTATATTGCATGCTCTTTTCGACAAGACTTGTCATGTTGTCCCAATACACACCCCATTGAGCCTTCAAGCACTGTCAAATACATGATCAATAACCTGCCCTCCATGGGAGGCATGAGAATCAGAGGTTCCTGCAAATACTCCTTTATCTTATCGAATGCGACTTGACAATCTTTATTCCACCTAACCACTTGATCTTTTCTCAACAATTTGAATATAGGTTCGCATGTGGCAGTCATGTTAGAACATAATTTGGTTCTAATCATATCTTAGAGTTTTGATGATAACAAGTGGAATAAATTTTGTATAATAGATATGATTCTCTGATGTATATTGTTTTGATTTCAGATGATGTTCTGATTTAAGCATTGAAGAATATAGAAACATCAAAATTATGCTAAGTAAAACAAGTATTAGAAGTTCTAGTGAGAATAGAACTTATGGTCTTACACGTAGAAAGAAACTTCTGATAGAAGCATGCTAGCGCGACCTCTAATATAAGCACCAAAGAATGTTATGATTAGAAGATGTTTAGAATAAGGCTTACAGAAGATTATGATCTACGTGAACGTCATCTTCTAAGACAAAGTCTGCTACAGTAATGTTACCCTACTAAGCTAAGACGGTTAGAGTACTTGAGTGGCTCAACTTTCTATGATCATTGAATAAACAAAAACATGTGAAGCTAATCAATCTTAAATACGCTTTCCAGTATCCAAGACACGCAAGAGTTGCAACAAAAATATTCTTAGAAGCTCTATATAAAGTGCAAGATTTAAAGAAGAAAAACAACAATTTATCATAGAGAACTTATGCTGGCAAAATCAAATTCATTATTCTATTAAGATTATTTATAAGTTCTTAAGCTAAAATATTTTGTGTAAACATCACTTTTGTGATAAAGCTTTTGAGAAGTAATTGTAAATACTTGGTCTAGAAGTTCTTGTTAAATTCTTCCTTGAGAGACCAGTTGGGTCAGATTTCTCAAGAGGGCTATGACTAGTTGAGTCTTAGAAGTATTAGTCACTTGCAGTTGGCTTGTGCATTATTGTTAGTCACAACAGTTGGTTGTGCATTGGTAATCTTTTGATTATAGTGGATTAAGACCTCGTTCAGAGAGGCGAAATCACCTTGACGGGTGGACTGGAGTAGTTTGAGTTTTAAACGAACCAAGATAGAAATCCTTGTGTGTTTAGTTTTGTTGTTTAGAAAAACAAAAACTTCAAAGGGAAAAACTTATTCAACCCCCCCTCTTCTAAGTGTTTTCTAAGCATTCAATTGGAATCAGAGCTCTTGGTTATAGGTGCAAACACTTAACAGTGTCAGATAAAAATCCAGAAGGAAAACACAAATGGCAACAGATCACAACAAAAACGACATTAAACCTCCTATGTTTGATGGAGAGGATTTTGAGTACTTGAATGATTGATTGGAAAGCTTTATTCTAGGATATCATCCTGATCTTTGGGATATGGTTTTGGATGGCTACAAACACCCATTAGATAAGGATGGAAATAAAATAGAAAGAAAAGCAATGGACAAAACACAAAAGACAGATTTTAAGAATCATCACAAAGCTAGAAATATTCTATTAAATGCCATTTCAAAAAAAGAGTATGAAAAGCTTACCAATAAAGACACAACATATGATATTTTTGAATCACTCAAAATGTCATATGAAGGAAATGCTCAAGTCAAGGAAATGAAAGCTCTGGCTCTTATCCATAAGTATGAAGCATTCAAAATGGAGGAGAATTAATCTATTGAGGCAATGTTTTCAAGGTTTCAAACCTTAACTGCTGGCCTGAGAGTTCTAGATAAAGGATATACCAAAGCTAATCAAGTAAAGAAAATCATCAGAAGCTTACCTAGCAGATGGGCACCCATGGTGACAGCCTTCAAAGTTTCAAAAGATCTGAATGCTTGTTAAGGACCAAATTGTAGCTATTTTGTACATGATTTTGTGGTCCTTAACAATGCCTTTTTAACTAATTAGTAGTATTTATTCTAGTATTTTGGTTTAATTTTGTTTTTATTTAGTTTTTGTTTATAATATATTATTTAACTTAGTTACTTTTAAATTGTAGGTTTTTATTGATTAATCATCTCAAGCTTGGATTCAAGGACACTTGAAGAGCTCTTGGGATGATTCTTTTTGAAGAAATTTTTGGATGAAAAAGCATGCTTCAGGTCGCGCTCAGCGCGGTTGCAGCATGAGCGCTCTCAGCGCGAATAACCGGGCTTAGCGCGGTCTGCGAAAAAACAGAAAAAGGACAGACCCATGCTTTCACCTTTTCAGCCACGTAATCCATCATTTCCAGCTGGCTTTTGGTGTGAAAAAGGCTGGAACTTCACTTCATCATGATTATCATTCATTGTTGTAAAAATTAGGGCTTAGGATTAGAGAAAAACATAGTTCTTCTTGTTGATTCTTCAATGTTCATCATCTCCTCCAACAATCTTGTGAACAAAGCAACCATGGAAATGAGTGGCTAAGTTCTTTTTGTGTCAATATTAGAGGTAGTTGATCTAACTAGTATGTATTCCTTTTAATCCATTTGTGTATGAACATGGTTGATCATTAATATAGTTAAATATCTTTGTTCTTCATCTTTTTATGCTTTGAATCTTGTTTGAAAAAGGATGCTTCAAAGTAGACCTAGGATATTCATCCACTAATGAACAAATGCTATGAATAGATTTGTGTGTTGGTGTTTACAAGTATTGAGCTTCATGTTTATCATGTCAATAGTTGTGGTGAGAAATCATTCAAGGATTAACATGATAAAACTCACAATCTCGGTGAGAAATCAACAAGATTGAGAGGATATGTATTTATAGAAATCATCAAACTAGTTCATCACTTGATTAATAGAATGCATATGAAATTAGGACAATGAAACTAGTCTTGACATGCTTCCATCAATTAAAAACAAACTCCAACTCTCTTGAATCCAAACCATAACTCTCTTTTGAAAAGACTATTTTAGTTATTTGCTTGGAAATTCATGATACTAGTAGCTTAGGAAACAAACCCTTTGGTTACTTAAATCTTAAAATACGCTTTGCTATTGAAAGACTACAATATACACCAATCCCTGTGGATACGATAAATAGAAATACTTGATTCATCGAATATTCCTACAACAATGCTATATCCCTAGAAGAACTCATCAGCGCACTGAGAAGTCATGAAATAGAGCTTGATAAATTTGAGCCTCAGAAAAAGGGTAAGTCAGTTGCTTTAAAATCTAGTAAAATATCTGATGTTAATGCTTTTCAGGTTAAAGCTGGAAGCTTTGAAGATTCAGAGTCAGAAGATAAGCTACCTATGTTTTCCAGAAGAATAAATCAAATGTGGAAGCACATGTAAAAGAAGTTTAGAAACCATAGAAGATATGAAGACATAGGAGAATCTTCTAGACACAAGAAGTTCAGTAAAAGAAACATCACGTGCTATGAATGCAAAGAACCTGGACATTTCAGAAGTGAATGTCCCAAGCTGCATAGAGAAAAGCCAAAGAAAAGGTTTGAAAAGAAGAAAGGAATGATGGCCACATGGGAAGACCCAGAATATTCTGAAGCTAAAAGTGACTCAGAAGATGAGCATGCCAACCTAGTTTTCATGGCCACAACATAAGATAACTCGGGCTCTGAGTCAGAACCTGATGACGTATTTTCTGAACTCTCTCAAGCTGAACTGGTAGATAGTCTATCAGAACTTCTAGAAAATAATAGTCAGCTCAAGATCAAATACAAGAAACTTAAAAAGAGTTTTCTATCTGAGATTGAACAACTCAAAGCAGAAAATGCTGAACTTAAAGAAAATAACATTAAACTTAAAGATGATTTTCAAAAGGTTCAAAAAATTCCTACTTCAGATACTGCTTCATGTTCAAAAGATATTATTAAAGAATATGACTATAGCTTTCAGAAGTTTCTGACTAAAAGCATATATAGAAGCAAGATGGATTCAATGATCTATGGAGTTAGTAGGAACAATAGAAAGGGAATAGGATATGAAACCCCCAAAGGTAAAAAAATATATTAACCCAAATTTGTTGATAAAATGACTATCACATAGAAACCACTTTACAAACAGTTCAGTTATGGTCACACACATGATATAAAATACACTTCTCATTCTGAAAGATTTTATGTTAAACCAAGGTTCGAACAGAACCTTAGAAACTCTAACCAGAAAGGACCCAGAAAGATATGGGCACCTAAAAATAATAATCTATGTTGCAGATGTCCTTAACGGTGAAGTTGAAACACCGATCATGGTACCTAGAATCTAGATGCTCACGACATATGATGGGAAGAATGTCTATGTTCCAAAGCTTAGAACTTAAACTTGGAGGTGAAGTGAAATTTGGAGGTAACCAGAAGGGAAGAATCATTGGTTCTGGAACCATTGGAAACGGTAACCTTCCCTCTATCTCTAATGTTCTGTTAGTAGAAAGATTAGCGCATAATCTATTGTCCATTAGTCAATTAAGTGACAATGGTTATGACATTATCTTTAATCAAAAGTCATGAAGAGCTGTAAGTCAAAAGGATGGGTCAATCCTCTTTTTTGGCAAGAGAAAGAAAAACATTTACAAAATTAATCTTTCTGATTTAAAATCACAAAATGTAAAATGTATTCTGTCAATAAATGATGAACAATGGGTTTGGCACAGAAGATTGGGGCATGTTAGCATGATAAAAATTTCTCAAATTAATAAACTCAATTTGGTCAGAGGACTTCCTAATTTGAAGTTCAACTCAAAAGTTCTGTCTGAAGCCTGTCATAAGGGAAAATTTTCAAAACCATCTTTTAAATCTAAAAATGTTGTTTCTTCCTCTAGGCCATTAGAACTTCTGCATATTGATCTATTTGGACCAGTGAAAACTGCATCCATTAGAGGCAAGAAGTATGGATTGGTCATTGTAGATTACTACATCAGATGGACATGGGTAAAGTTCTTAAAACACAAGGATGAGTCGCATTCTATGTTCTTTGACTTCTATAACCATGTTCAGAATAAAAAAGAGTTTAGAATCATAAAGGTTAGAAGTGATCATGGTGGTAAATTTGAAAATCAATTTTTTGAAAATATTTTAAAGAAAATGGAATTTTTCATGATTTCTCTTGTCCTAAAACTCCCCAACAAAATGGAGTTGTAGAATGAAAGAATAGAACTTTACAAGAAATGGCCAGAACTATGATCAATGAAACCAATATGGAAAAACACTTCTGGACAGAAGCTGTGAAAACAGCGTGTTATATTCAGAATAGAGCTTCTATAAGACCTATTCTTGAAAAGACTCCCTATGAATTGTGGAAGGACAGAAAGCCCAACATTTCTTATTTGCATCCTTTTGGATGCACTTGTTATATTTTAAATACTAAAGAACATCTGAACAAGTTTGATTCTAAAGCACAGAAGTGTATTTTGCTTGGATACTCTGAACGTTTAAAAGGCTATAGAGTGTACAACACAGAAACTCTAATTGTTCAAGAATCAATCAAAGTAAGATTTGATGATAAGCTTGGCCAACAAAAGCCAAAGCATATTGAAAATGTTGCAGGTACAGAAGTTAATGTTTCAAACTCTGTAGAGACAGAACAGAAGGACAACTCAGAAGTTTCAGCTGTTGAAGAAGTTCTGGACAACTTAAGAATTTCTGAAGAATCCTCACAAAGAAGATATCCAAGAATCACATCAGAACATCCAGAAGATGTCATCATTGGAAAGAAGGATTACCCTATTATAACTAGGTCTTCCTTAAGAAACAATGAGGAATCACTATTTGGTCTAGTATAAATGATTAAGCCAACTTTTGTAGATGAAGCTTGTAACGCTCTATTTTAATTAATATTATATTAATATTTTCGAATTACCGATCGATAATTATTTTGCGACGAGAATATTTATATTAATCAATATATCAATTAATATATTTGGCGACGTTTAGTTCGGTCCGGTTTTTATTCCATTCGGTTCAGTAAAATATTATTCGGATCCGATATTTAATTCCTCGGAATTATTTGAATTAATTGAATTGATGATATAATTAGATAGGGGTGTGGGAAGCATTTTGTTAGAATTGGGTTTTACACCCTTAACCTTACTAATAGGAAAACAACTTATAAAAGCCATTTCCTTCCTTTTCTTTCCATTTTCCTCACAAAACCAAACTTAGAGTTTGAGAGAAAAGAGAGGGTTTGGGAAGAAGAAGAAGAAGAAGAAAGAGCATGAGCAATCTTGTAGGATTGGTTCTTTTCACCCTTGGATAGTATAACACACCATAAATATATACTTTCATTACTTCCTTTTCATTTTTCCTAACACAAGCCAAAATAGAAACTTGGGAAAAGAGAGGGTTTTGGTAGAAGGAGAAGAAGAAGAGTAAGAGAAGAACAAGAGGAGAGCTAGAGCTTGAGGTTGGAGTTGATGAATCTTCATGGATCATCCAATCTCTAGAGGTAAGGGGTTTGATTTCTCTATCTCATATGATTAGGTTTTGATAGTTGTATTTTGAATTTGGGAAAATATTGATAATGGGGTTATAGGGTTTTGGTTGATTGTTCATAGAAATAGATTAGAAGAGTTGGAATAGGAGTATGGATAATGGGTTTTGATGATCATTAGAATGAATCGAATCGTTAGGAATCTTGATTAGGAATGGAAAAATTGAACTTTTCACGCAGGTCAATCAACACAGGCCGTGTTGATTCACATGGGTGCCCGTGTTGATCACTTGAACGAGGAAGAGTTGTTGAAAGAACAATCAACACGGGCCGTGTTGATTCACACGGGTGCCCGTGTTGATTCATTGTCTTGGTGTTTTTTTGTGTTTCTGGGGGCTTTTCAACACGGGCCGTGTTGATTCACACGGGTGCCCGTGTTGATGCATCCGTAGCCTCCAAAATTCTGATTTTTCTCACATCTTTTGGAACCCAATTGTGTTCTGATTTTCCGATTTTGGCAAATTCGACGACGGAGCAGGTTGCTCCGAATTCAACGAAAATTGATGTGCTAGCTAAGTTCGACGTTTAGAACGTAGTGGTGAGGTTAGTTTATAGAAATTACGAGTTTTTACGAGATGACCCGAAATAGGCTTAATTACGGTTTAATTGAATCGGATTTTGTTTTAGTGGATTTAGGACACGTATGGACAATCCGATTGCAACGTTGACGATTATTAGGAATGGCTTTCGCGACGATTATAGGGGTTTGACTATTTTTCCGTATTTGGAATTTAGTGAGTGAATCGATAATGATGTGGTGTGATAAAACATAATGGTTGCGACGACGTATTAATTAATGAATACTTGTTAATATGCGATGCGATGATATTGTCTTTGTACATGATGAATTATTAGTGATGATATATTTATCTTGATGTGGTTAAATTATGGCGATGTGGGCTTTATGCCAATTTTGATGAGCGATGATGGTGTTTTTGTGTTGTGTTATTTTATTGTCGAGTCACATACATGGCATTGGCGACGATGGGATTTTATGCCAAGCAACAGGCTTTTATGCCAAGTGTTCCTAATTATGGACAAAGTGACAGGTACCACATGCATAACATAGTTGTGTCTCATGGAGTCGGTTATGTTTATGTTTGAGTTGTTTGGCGTTGGATTTTTAATTGATTGATGATGTTGAATTACGATGATATATGATGCTTTGTTTGGTGATGATCTTTATGATGAACATGAAATGAATATGATTTGGTAATTCCATGATAACTATGCGATGAATATAAATGATGAGTTTTGTGATGATTTAACTTGATGAAATGCTTAATGCAAATATGATATGATGATGTTAGCGACGATGGGCTTTATGTCAAAAAGCGAAGATGGGCTTTAGCCAATTTGTGATGATTTTAGTTATGTTGCTTATGTATTAGCATTGTTTGATGTTGTTGTTTGTTGTGTTGTTTATGATTACCGTGTTGATTTTAGAAGTATTAACTTGTGACGATTTCGTGGTGAGGAATGTTATGTGTTGTTGTGACGGTTTATGTCAATAAGGTTATGGAGATAAAGTGTAGATTATACACATTAGTATGAAGATTAAAGTAAGTAAGTTTTAATTAGGTGTTGGAATTACACTTATTAATCTATACCCTTTATAATTCTGAAACTATATATATACTTTATCATGCCTTTAATTATATGGTTTGGAGTATCTCACCCTTTACTTGTTTCACCGTTACCTTTATATTGCTAACGTGCAGGTTTTGAAGACGGAGATTATAGCTGCTATTAGTTGATTCGGTGTCGCTCTGATACGTAGCACTCGGGGGGAATATTTATGTTGTCTAGTTGTTGTTCTTTTGTTGTTCTTCCTTTTGTAAATAAGAATCATACTTTGTGAAAATATGATTTATTAAGGAAGTTTATTAAAGAGAATGTTTTGATGTTTTTGAATCAATTTATGTTTTCCGACGATGCTATGTATCTGAGGTTTATACTTTAAAGTAAATAGTTTAAAGTGAGTTGTTTTTGAAGGTGTGATGCCTCAGTGTTGAATTTGTGAAATTTTAAATTACTCTGATTTTTGTATATTAAACATTGGGTAATATTGGGGTGTTACATTAGTGGTATCAGAGCAGGTCGGTCTGTCGGCCAGGTTATTTATGTGTTTAAACCCTGTTGTATGCGACATGTGTGTGAAACACTGTCGGTACTTGTTTGTTTCAAATTGTTTGTCTGCAGAGATGACTTTGAAACAAGTGGGGGAGAAGTTTTACTTCTTGGTGGCGCTTGTGGCTTAGGTTGGAGCCTCAAGCAGTGTTACGATTTGGTAAATTATAGCGTAAGTTTGAAGACGCTGTTGTAGTTTGGTAGAGATGGTTTATGTCACCATCATGATTGTCGACCGTCTATTGACAAATTGAGGAACTGATCACCCTTAATCTCTTATTGATAGTAGTCGGGAATTGTGTTGGTTGGGGTACACTTGTCTTGCCAGCTTAGTAGTGTATGAAGCAGATGTGTTGGCACAAGGTGGTGCATGGTTACTTGAGTTATGAGCGAATTTGGATTTTGGTGAGAAACAAGATTTTGGCAAGCGAGCTTCTTGTTGTGATTTGAAGTATCCTTAAGGGATGTTTGTTCTGAATTAGAGTTGAAGAGTCAACTTGAAGATTGGTTTGAGCAGAGTTTGTTTATTCGAGCGGGTCACCGTGGAGTGCTACCGTTGGGTTGTTTGAGAAGAGCAAAGGTTACCCGAGTTGGTGTGTCATTTATAGTCAATAACGAAATGGATGTTGAGGACGAGTGTCTACTCCCGAGGCTTAATATTTAAGTGAAGCAGTCATTTGGAGTTTATGTGTTTAGTGAGATCGATGTGAAGTCTGGCTGTCTACAGGTTAGTGTGAGAACTGAAGATGTTTAGACAATTCGTTTTAAGATAGCGTATGGTCCGGGCGATTATATGCTGATGTCATTAGTGTGACTAATGCGTCAGGTATGATTTTGGAATGTTCGGACAGTACTCTCATGAGTAGCTGTAAGAGTTATTTCGTGTTGATAGATATTATTTGGTTCATATCAAGTTAAGGAATTGTGACAAGCATCCGAGCGTTGCGTTATCAGTAGTGAAGTTAGATCGGTGCATGTCGAGTATTCTTAAGAAAGAGTTTTGAACTGTTGGACGTGATTACCTTAAGTAGGTGACTTAGATGGTGATATTTTGGACAGTTCCGCGAAGATTCATTTGGTATCTAATAGAAGACTTTAAGGTGTTATTTAAGAGTTTAGAAGTTCTTTTGTTTTGAATGGTTAGCTTTGTGAGTTTGATGAAAGATGTTTTTATAAGTTGGTATTGATCGTGGGTACTTTGACTCGAGATGGTTGAGTCGCTATTTGGACTTCTCAATGGGAAGCGAATTTATTTGAACCAGTGAAAAGTTTAGCGAATGCGTTGACTTTGGTCTTGTTTAGTACTGAAGAACCTTGTGCGGCGTATTGTGATATTCCATTTTGGACTTAAGATTTATTTCGCTATAGAGTTGGAAAAGTGTATTACTACCTTGGAACGATTTGATTTTCATAAGGAAAAATTGTCGGGCGTGTGAGTTAGAGTTTGATGCGGTTGTGAGCATTTGAATCCTAAAGGTGCAGATGTTAACGGCGAGAATATTGGAATTGTTGAAGACAATTCAAAGTTTGAGTGTGATCTATAAAGAGACTTCGTCTGGTGCTGAGTTTAGTATGTTGATATCGTGGTTAACCCAAGAATATCTGATTTGGGATTTTATTATTTTGAAGAATGTTGCATGTTTGTTTTGAGACGCTTGTTGAGATTAAGCTCAGAAGGTTATTAAGGATTTGTTCACTACTAACATATGGATTTCATTGGATTCTAATGGTCGCGGTGGATTATTAGATTACGACTAAAATAAGTCTTGACGGTAAGGAATTTGGTGATGGTTTGGTAACCACGGGTACTTAAAGATGATTGATGTTTTATAGAGGAAGGTGTTCTATTGTGACTTAAGTCGGTCGCGGTGGTGTTCATGATTGGATTCCATAGAAATTGAAGTTATGGTTCTAAGTCCGACCTGTGTTGTAATTTCAAGAGTATGAGACGAAGTTGATGAGTAGAGTTCTTGAGAGAGTGTTTTGGTTTGAATTACCACCTTAGAAGATTGAAAGTTATGAAAGATGTTTCGAATAAGAAACTAGTGTCTTGATCGTTGTGATGATGCGAGGATGGTGATTACTTAATTCAACTTTGGGAATTGAATTGTTATAAGGGAAGACTTCGTTGAAGTCAAGTGTATACGTCGAAGTTCACAAGTGAATATTTGGACAATATTTGAAAAGGTCAAACTATGTCGTGTATTTTAGAGGATCAATGGACGTTGATCAATCAATAATGAATGGATGATTTTTCGAGTTGATGAGGCTGATGTTGCAAGGTGTACTGATGGGTGTACGCTTTGAACGTATCCAATATGTGTAATTGTGAAGTTGAGGATTAACCAAGTTGTGTTACGGTTGACATCATATGCATAAAAGTGACACAACATGGTTTAGATATCGAGCATTGAATTGATTAGCGAGTAAGTGAGGTTGTTGGATTTGGACTAGTGAGTTATAGTCGCAAGTCGTCTGTATAAGCCCTTGAATGAGTGGTGTATCTCAGTTTGATTATGTTTGAGTAACTTGTTTTGTTCAAGGGTTGTACGTTGGTAATCTACAAGGATGATGTGACCTTGTGATTTTCTAGAATGAGAGCGATAACTGCAAGTGTAATTCTTGAGTTCGTGCTTATGCGTAATTGAAGGCATCTTTTTCGCATTTGCGTAGAACGCGTGGTTTTATCCTTTTCTGATTGTTTCAGTTTTGGTTTGTATAACCATTTTGTTGTTTTCGTTTTAGCGATGGTGTCGGTGTTGTGTCGTAGGACTTTATGCTCCTATCTTTGGTGACTCGTTTCCGAGGCGTCGGTTCGAGTGTATGACTAATTCTATGGTTGAGACGTAAGGATAGTATCGATCTTGTTTGTTTGGTTGTCGAGTGAACCGGTGTGTCTCCAACTTGTTTAGTTGCTGGGTGTTAGTTGGTTGTCGAATGCATTGTATGGGCTTTGCATCTCGGCATGGTTGTTCTTGACGGGACGATGTAGTTAGGGATATTTCCTTGTTTTTGGTGTATTTTGTATGTTGTTTAGTTGACGCGAGGATTGAGTGGACGAATGCGTAGGCATGTCCCGTTTTGTTCGTTGTGGTCGAAATTTCGAGGACGAAAAGTTTATAAGTGGGGGAGAGTTGTAACGCCCTGTTTTAATTAATATTATATGATATTAATATTTTAGAATTACCGATCGATAATTATTTTGTGACGAGAATATTTATATTAATCAATATATCAATTAATACATTTGGCGACGTTTAGTTCGGTCCGGTTTTTATTGCGTTCCGTTCGGTAAAATATTATTCGGATCCGATATTTAATTCCCCGGAATCATTTGAATTAATTGAATTGATGATATAATTAGATAGGGGTGTGGGAAGCATTTTGTTAGAATAGGGTTTTACACCCTTAACCTTACTAATAGGAAAACAACTTATAAAATCCATTTCCTACCTTTTCTTTCCATTTTCCTCACAAAACCAAACTTAGAGTTTGAGAGAAAAGAGAGGGTTTGGGAAGAAGAAGAAGAAGAAAGAGCATGAGCAATCTTGTAGGATTGGTTCTTTTCACCCTTGGCTAGTATAACACACCATAAATATATACTTTCATTACTTCCTTATCATTTTTCCTAACACAAGCCAAAATAGAAACTTGGGAAAAGAGAGGGTTTTGGTAGAAGGAGAAGAAGAAGAGTAAGAGAAGAACAAGAGGAGAGCTAGAGCTTGAGGTTGGAGTTGTTGAATCTTCATGGATCATCCAATCTCTAGAGGTAAGGGGTTTGATTTCTCTATCTCATATGATTAGGTTTTGGTAGTTGAATTTTGAATTTGGGGAAAAATTGATAATGGGGTTATAGGGTTTTGGTTGATTGTTGATAGAAATAAATTAGAAGAGTTGGAATAGGAGTATGGATTATGGGTTTTGATGATCATTAGAACGAATCGAATCGTTAGGAATCTTGATTAGGAATGGAAAAATTGAACTTTTCACGCAGGTCAATCAACACGGGTCGTGTTGATTCACACAGGTGCCCGTGTTGATCCCTTGAACGAGGAAGAATTGTTGACAGAACAATCAACACGGGCCGTGTTGATTCACACGGGTGCCCGTGTTGATTCACTGTCTTGGTGTTTTTTTGTGTTTCTGGGGGCTTTTCAACACGGGCCGTGTTAATTCACACGGGTGCCCGTGTTGATGCATCTGTAGCCTCAAAAGTCTGATTTTTCGCACTTCTTTTGGATCCCGATTGTGTTCCGATTTTCCGATTTCGGAAAATTCAACGACGGAGCAGGTTGCTCCGAATTCAACGAAAATTGACGTGCTAGCTATGTTCGATGTGTAGAACGTAGTGGTGAGGTTAGTCTTTAGAAATTACGAGTTTTTACGAGATGACCCGAAATAGGCTTAATTACGGTTTAATTGAATCGAATTTCGTTTTAGTGGATTTAGGACACGTGTGGACAATCCGATTGCGATGTTGACGATTATGACTAATGCCGATTATTAGGAATTGCTTTTGCGACGATTATAGGGGTTTGACTATTTTTCCGTATTCGGAATTTAGTAGTGAATCGATAATGATATGGTGTGATAAAACATAATGGTTGCGACGACGTATTAATTAATGAATACTTGTTAATATGCGATGCGATGATATTGTCTTTGTACATGATGAATTATTATTTATCTTGATGTGGATAAATTATGGCGATGTGGGCTTTATGCCAATTTTGATGAGCGATGATGGTGTTTTTGTGTTGTGTTATTTTATTGTCGTGTCACATACATGGAATTGGCGACGATGGGCTTTTATGCCAAGCGACGAGGCTTTTATGCCAAGTGTTCCTAATTATGGACAAAGCGATGGGTACCACATGCATAACATAGTCGTGTCTCATGGAGTCGGTTATGTTTATGTTTGAGTTGTTTGGCGTTGGGTTTTTAATTATTGATGATGTTGAATTGCGATGATATATGATACTTTGTTTGGTGATGATCTTTATGATGAACATGAAATAAATATGATTTGGTAATTCCATGATAACTATGCGATGAATATAAATGATGAGTTTTGTGATGATTAAACTTGATCAAATGCTTAATGCAAATATGATATGATGATGTTAGCGACGATGGCTTTATGCCAAAAAGCGATGATGGGCTTTATGCCAAAAAGCGACGATGGGCTTTAGCCAATTTGTGATGATTTTAGTTATTTTGCTTATGTATTAGCATTGTTTGATGTTGTTGTTTGTTGTGTTCTTTATGATTACCATGTTGATTTTAGAAGTATTAACTTCTGACGATTTCGTGGTGAGGAATGTTATGTGTTGTTGTGACGGTTTATGTCAATAAGGTTATGGAGAGAAAGTGTAGATTATACACATTAGTATGAAGATTAAAGTAAGTAAGTTTTAATTAGGTGTTGGAATTACACTTATTAATCTATACCCTTTATAATTCTGAAACTATATATATATATACTTTATCTTGCCTTTAATTATATGTTTTGGAGTATCTCACCCTTTACTTGTTTCGTCGTTACCTTTATATTGGTAACGTGCAGGTTTTGAAGACGGAGATTATAGCTGCTATTAGTTGAGTCGGTGTCGCTCTGATACATAGCACTCGGGGGGAATATTTATGTTGTCTAGTTGTTGTTCTTTTGTTGTCCTTCCTTTTGTAAATAAGAATCATACTTTGTGAAAATATGATTTATTAAGGAAGTTTATTAAAGAGGATGTTTTGATGTTTTTGAATCAATTTATGTTTTCCGATGATGCTATGTATCCGAGGTTTATACTTTAAAGTAAATAGTTTAAAGTGAGTTGTTTTTGAAGGTGTGATGCCTCAGTATTGAATTTGTGAAATTTTAAATTACTCTAATTTTTGTATATTAAATATTGGGTAATATTGGGGTGTTACAAAGCTCTTCAAGACAATGACTGGATCATTGCCATGCAAGAAGAACTGAATCAATTTACAAGAAATGATGTGTGGGATCTTGTTCCAAGGAGTAAAGGGTTTAACATTATTGGAACAAAGTGGGTGTTCAGAAATAAGTTAAATGAACAAGGAGAATTTGTCAAAACAAGGCACGATTAGTAGCACAAGAGTATAGTCAACAAGAAGGTATTTATTATAATGAAACCTTTGCTCCAGTCACCAGGTTAGAATCTATTAGATTATTAATTTCTTTTGTTGTTCAATATAATATTACCTTGTATTAAATGGATGTCAAAAGTGCATTTTTAAATGGCTATATAGAAGAAGAAGTTTATGTACGTAAACCTCCTGGTTTTGAGGATTTCAAATTTCCATAACATGTCTTTAAACTCAAAAAATCTTTATATGGGTTAAAACAAGCTCCTAGAGATTGGTATGAACGCAAGCAATTTTCTTTTAGAAAAGAATTTCACCAGAGGAAAAGTGGACACACTCTCTTTAGAAAGACATTTAAAATGATATTCTTATCAAATTTATGTAGATGATATTATTTTGGAACATCTAATGTCTCTCTTGGAAGAGAATTTGCTAAGTCTGTGCAGGCAGAGTTTGAGATGAGCATGATGGCAGAGCTGGAATTATTTCTGGGAATTCAAATCAATCAATGTCCAGAAGGTACTTACATACATCAGACTAAGTATGTCAAAGAACTTCTGAAGAAATTTCAACTGTCAGAAAGTAAGGAAGCAAAGACCCCTATGCATCCCACGTGCAATTTGGAAAAAGATGAGGTAAGTAAAAAGGTAGATCAAAAACTCTACAGAGGTATGATTGGATCACTTATTTATCTAACTGCATCTAGGCTAGATATTATGTTCAGTGTATGTTTATGTGCAAGATTCCAATCAGATCCCAGAGAATCTCACTTAACTGTTGTTAAGAGAATTCTAAGGTATCTGAAATGTACTACTAATGTTGGACTGTGTTACAGAAAATCCAAAGAATTTCAATTATTAGGTTATTGTGATGCTGACTTTCAACCACTAAAGCAGAGTATGTAGCTGCTGCTGGCTGCAGTACTCAGATGTTGTGGATGAAGAGCCAACTAGAAGATTATCATCTGTATGAGTGTAAGATTCCTATCTTCTGTGATAATACTTCTGCAATTTGCCTTTCTAAAAATCCAATTTTACATTCTAAGGAAAAGCATATTGAAATAAAACATCATTTCATAAGGGAATATATTCAAAAAGGAATTTTGAGTTTAAACTTTGTAGATACAGACCATCAATGGGATGATATTTTCACGAAACCTCTTTCTGAAGATAGATTTAAATATACTTTGAAAAATATAAGTATGGAAGTATGCCCTGAATGAAACTTTTGTTTACTTTCAATCTAGTCAGAAGTTCTATTTGAACATTCTAATTAAACATCTCTTTAGAAGTTAGAAGAGGAGTTCATTTAGAAGCCATACGTAGAAGTTCTAAAATAGCTTCTAATAATTCATTTCATGTATGGTTCAGAAGTTCAACATATCAAACAGATGTTACGCTATTAACCTAGAAGTAGAACAAGTGTTCAAAACTTCTGATGGGTTACTTACACGCGTGCTGGTGTTTACAGTGATTTCTGGTAAACAACCACTAGTCTTCCAAACTATCAAATAATCCTAATGACTGTTATTT